>QCXZ01000003.1:38834313-38921451 GCA_025024175.1 Rhyzopertha dominica | reverse complement strand
AAGAAACTTATCATAGGTACCTCTAGATTCCCTTAGCAATTAACATTATGCAACAGTGTCGTTGCTTGGTCTGAGGATGCAGTGATGTGCTTGTGGGAAAAATGCATTATTTTCCTTCTAATGCTGAAAAGTAAGTGCATGCTGCTTGTTAATATAGCTAAATTAAATTACCAATGCTCTATATATGCATGGCTTTTCTTTTGGCAATTATAGAATTTGTAGCTTGAATCTAGTTACGTGAAAATTGCGAGTAGATGCTGTTCCCTCGTTATATCCAGCAGTTATGTAAGCATACCGATTTAGTTGGTATAGAATGTGCTAACCTAACCTGTAAAATAACTGTGCATTTATGATGTATTAGGAATTAACGTATCATATATTTTAGCTGAAACATCTAGCAGCTAGTTGTTCTGGTTTACAAGACAGCCGAGACACATCTAATGTAAGTGGACAACCTGTTTCCAGAGCATTCCTGACATGTCAAGAGCAAACGGTCCATCTAGAAAAAGGCGTCTTATGCATACGGTGGAAAACAAAGAGGCCTACATTCTCAAATTGAAAGAAAGTACAAAAATAAATCTGGAGATGTGGGGGCATTCACAGAACTTGTAGATTCCCCTTCTTTAAGAAACTTATTTAAAGGTAGGTGAAATATCTAAATCTAATTTAAAAAATAATAAATAATTCTTTGTTTTTTTCAGAGGAATCCCCATGGAAGACGTAAGAGGTCGAGAAGGTACTGGCAATTGCGGTTCTGAAGAGGAATCCTAAATGTTATAGGTTCTTATGAAAAGTTGTTGCTCTACCATCTCGTACTGCTTTGTCGACGATGTTGCAAAAAGTATCCTTCCATTCTGGAATAAACAAACACCAGAATTTCGTCATCGGGGACATTGTACGTTCTGTCTGTCATATAGGAATTCCTTTGTGGTGCAAGCGATGGCATTAAGAAAAACCAGCAGACTCGAAAAGAAGCAAGACAAGTAAGGCGGAAGATGCGCAAGTTCCAGCATTAGGGATAAATAAGTTATTCTATATCGTTACAAGTGTTAAGTTTGCATTTTGTAGACATACAGTATTATTTTATATTATTCACATCCACAAATGCATATTCTTAACGATTCATTACAATAACTTCGTTTATCAAGCACAGACTGCATGCACTCAGTATAGTAATACAAAAATACAAGTAAATACAAAAACTATCAGTGTTTCAAGCTTTCTGTTTATAAAACTTTGTTTTCTAAATGTTTTAAGAGTTTTTTCTACAGTCTATATTTTGAAGCAATAAATTTACGAACTACCCTAGAACCCATGAAATTATTGAATAATAGTAACAATAAAAACATTTTCTATTTATTAGTTCAGCTCAACATCATATACAATTGTTATAAGTTTAATATAAAAAGCTAAATGAATAAAATAAGAATAGAAAACTTCCACTTCATTACTTTAATTGGAACAGCTTAATGAGTTTCTTCATTAATTTGTTAAAACTTGCATTGTGTTGTTTCCACATGCCTTTAAGAAGTAACAAATAAATGGTTCAATTACTGAACTTCCATAATTGTAAATGCCAGTAACAAAATTTATGTATTGAGCAATATTCCTTCATGTAGGAAATCAAATAAGATTAACACGGTGCCCTAAAACCATAGATGTTTACAGAACATATTAATTTTAACGAAATTTTTGGCTAAAGCTGCACAAGAAGCCCGTTAAGCTTTTTTATATACACATGATGTGATATTTCTATACCGCTTAATTTGAAAATGGGAACATTGTAAATTATCTATTGTATAAGCAGCGTTATTGTACATACAATATTTATACACTATACCATGAAATAGTTTTATTTGCTATTGTACATATTATTTATGTATGCATATCAATTATTTCTCTTTGTGTTCAGCTATTTGAATTATTGTAATTAGTAAATAATTTTGTCTCATCCTATGATTTACTATTGTAATTTTTTTTTATTGTTTTGTAAATAAACGTTTTCCAAGGAGTCATTGTTTCATTTTGAAGTTAAATAAAAATACCAGCAGATTATCAGTACAGTACTGCTTCTAGCACATTTTCAAACCAGCCGCCACACGCCGCGCGCGACCTCTACCGACACCTTCCTATACAGCGGCGCAGACCGAACCTGAAATATATAGGGAGTCGTACTTCTCAACGTTTTCTCTGACAGTAAGGTATATAATGACGATATTGACATAACGTTGAATTCGTTAGGCTTATCTGAGGAGCAAACACTGAACCTAAAGGAGGTATTGGTTAGGAACTTATCAGTTTTCTCAAATAAACCGGGTTTAATTAGAGATTTCGAACTAGACATAGTTTTAAATGACGACACACCTTTTCATTTGAAGCAGTACCCAATTCCGGTTGCTCATCGTGATGCGGTGCAAAAAGAAATAGATAGGATGGAGTCTTGGGGAGTGATAGAGCGAGCCTCAACCCCCTATATCAGCCCTTTAGTTACGACAGTGAAGAAAAATGGTTCGGTGCGCGTATGTCTAGACTTAAGGCGTTTAAATAAAGTAGTTCAAAGGGACCATGAACGGCCAAAGCCTATCCCGGAAATATTAATGTCTCTAAAAAAAGTTAAGTTTATGTCTTCCTTAGATTTGACTCATGGTTACTGGCAGTTACCTTTAAGCAAGGAATCTCGTAAATATACCGGTTTTCTACACGGAACTCGCAGTTTCCAATTTAAATCATTACCTTTCGGTCTAGTAACAGCTGTTTCAGCATTTACTCGTTGCATTGATACTATTCTCGGTCCGGAATTCAAAGATTTTACAGTTTGTTATCTGGACGACATACTAATATATTCGGAAACTTTTGAAAGCCATTTGGAACATCTAGATCGCGTTCTTTCTAAATTAAGGGAAGCTGGTATGACGTTACGCTGGGATAAGTGCCATTTTTTAGGACATAGTTAAAATACCTAGGTTATTGTGTAAATTCTAGCGGGGTAACACCGGATCCAGAAAGAGTGAAAGCCATTTCTGACTTTGAACGTCCTCGGAATGTAAAAGACTTACAAGCTTTTCTAGGTCTCTGTGTTTATGATAGAGCTTTTTGTCCGAATTTTGCTTCGTGTGTAGAAAACCTAACTTTACTGTTAAGGAAAAAGGTTCCATGGAGGTGGACAGACTTGCAGGAGAACGCGTTTAAGCAGCTTAAGACTAAAATACAAGAAGCTACTTTGCTATATCACCCGAATCCAAATCTGCCCTTCTTCGTCCAGTGCGATAGTAGCGATGTGGGTTTGGGTGCGCAGCTTTTTCAGAGGGTAAATGGGGAAAGGCGAGTCGTGGCTTATGCGAGCAGGCTGTTGTTGGATCGTGAGCGAAATTATTCTGTTAGTGAAAAGGAGACGTTAGCGATTGTTTTTGCTTTGCAGAAATGGCGAGTATACTTATTAGGAAGGACGTTTACCATCCTTACGGATCATCGTGCACTCAGTTATTTGAATTCATGTAGATTACTTTCGCCTCGTATTTCAAGATGGGTCCTGTCTATAATGGAGTTTGATTTTGTTATCGAATATGTTGCTGGGAAGAATAATGTAGTTGCTGATTGCTTGTCGCGGTATGCTGTACGTTTGCCTACTCCAAGTGATAAATGTTTTAAGATTGCAACCCTCAAAATACCCTTAAAGCTCAAAGAAGTGTTGCGAAACCTACCTGAACTTCAGAGACAGGATAAAAAGTTATCAAAGATCATTAATGATCTCACAGAAACTGTTAGTCCGCGCTTTACAATTAAAGATGATTGTTTATTTATAAGAAAAACCGAGGAAGAACCATATTTGCTGTGCATTCCGGAGGTTATTAAACAAGTCGTTGTAGAAATTTATCATAGTTCTATTGGTCATTTTGGAGTGTATAAGACGTGGTGTGCTATGCGAAGCGATATGTGGTGGCAGAACATGCACCGCGATATTAAGAAATACTTAGCCTCTTGTCTTGTTTGTCAGAAAGCTAAGTCGACAGTTTTGCCTAGTGCTCCTTTGCAACCTATTATTGTAAATGCCCCAAATGAGATACACTCTTTAGATTTGTATGGCCCTTTGCCCATGTCGACAGGCGGGGTAACTTATGTGCTAGTTGCACTTGACTTATTTTCAAAACTTGTGGCGCTTTACACTTTGAGGAAGGCTACGTCCAAATCTATTATAAAGAAGCTTTCGGATTTTCATTTCCAGAAGGTAGGGCGGCCTGCTAGTATCTTGACGGATCATGGTACTCAGTTTGTTTCCAAAGCGTGGGAAAAGTTTCTACGATCCAATGAAATTCAAATGATTAAGAGTTCTATAAGACACCCTTGCTCGAACCCCGTAGAGCGCGTAATGCGGGAACTGGGAAGGTTATTTAGGACATATTGTTCTGATAAACATAAAAGTTGGGCAAGAGAGATTCCGAACTTTGTATTTTTCCTAAATTCTGTAGTGCACGAGTCAACTGGTTTCTCCCCCTATGAACTGCATTATGGGAACGAATCGTTCTCGTTGTTTAGGAAATATATCGATTTCCCTGAGGCAGCTGCTTCACTGTCTTCAGAAGGGAAGCTTGTCCTGGCAAAGGAGACATTGTTAGGACGCGCAGCCCGTCGTACTGTTAGTCATCCTAATAAACCATATGTGTCTTTCCGCGTTGGTGATTTAGTATTACTTCGCGCCAATCCAACGTCTTCTTCTTTAACTCAGGAGACAAAGAAGTTTATGTTACTTTTTGAGGGTCCTTATAGGATAAAGCGTGAGGTCGGTTTAGTTACTTACATTTTGTGTGATCCCGAGTCAGATGATAGGGAACGGGGTATGTTCCATATAAGTCATCTAAAGAAATTTGTTTCATTTTCGTAATACATTTAGGTTTTCCTGTGGTTGGGTAATATCATGGTTCTTAAAAAAAGAAAAAGGTTTTTGTTTCGAACCCTGTGGGGGGCAGTTGTACCAAAATTATAGTAGTAAATGTAAACTGTTGGTAAAACTATCAGAACTTCACAACTTTAACAGTGGATGGCGTACCAGGTTCATTGTTCAAATTAATATTAAAAAAAAGTTATCACCTTGTGTGTGAACTTGAGTTCTTTTCTGTGTCGACAGCCTCGTGGCTCGAGCGTTTGTGGCCTGGGGTCAGGTATTATTAATTTAAATCTTTGTATATATGCTAATTGTAATGTATTTCAGCTCAGAAGAAGCAAAAAACTGTCTGTACTCGTAATCGAAAATATACAACTTGTCCTCCAACTGTAGTCTCTGTTTTATACAATCAGTCGCCGGACCTACCCACAACAACGTTTTGTTACAATATTACAAATAAATGTAGAAATATAAAAAAGCTTTCAGAATTATTAAATGCAAAAAATCAGTGGGGTTGTTCCATGAGTGAGAGATTTTATAATGATTCAAAACAAATTGTGGGGACAGGGTACAAACAACTGATTCATGGATATATACCATGGAAAATAACAAGCTAAAACAAACGTCAATACACGCTATACTTTCAAATTACCTGCTGTGATATTCCTAATCCAGTCTGTTGGGATAAACATCAAACATTATTATTATTATTATTACTTCAACAGATACCTAAGTATCATTGGTTTTCTGTTAATATCCAGCCTTATTTTCATCCATATAGCCTGCATATTGCTGGTAAGGATGCAAGAAATTTATTGTCCCTACTTGCAATGGTATTGTTGCAGCAACCACAAGCTAAGTAATATGAGAATTGTGTAATGCACACAAACATATACAATTAAATTTGTTAGGTAAATGATCACTTGTTTAGCATTAGCCTATGAAAATACACATTACTGTCTATGACCGGGGTTATCTAATTCAACGGTAATTTTTTTTGCAGAGCGTGAGTGGTGTCAGTGTTTTAGACATACTTCAGACATGTCTTTACATGTAGTGCGCTTTACTATGGAAATGAAATCCTAAATTATATAATTCTTTATTTACTATTTGCACATTAATTAAAAATAAAACAAATTATTTAAGGATTTTTGGCAGTCAAATAAATGATTCAAATCAATTTGAAAAAATTACGAGACATCTAGAAGTACATAGCTACTTAGCCTTCAGTAAAAATTTCAGTTAATTTGATTCAACCAACTATGAGATATGCAACATTATTTTTTTTTATCTATTAGGAGGTACTGCGAACAAGCGTCACTACAAAGTGTACATTGCATTCACATAGCAGTGACTAGCTTGGCACAGAATCACAGCCATCAGAAGAATATTTTTGTGGTTTAACGGAAAAGCCTTTGAAACATATTTTTTTGTTAATAATATAATAATTATAACACTTGGTAATGTTTCAGATTTTATTGAGTTTAACCTCTTACATGTTTCGGCTTATTAGGCCTTTCTCAAAGAGTTTACAAAACGAAACTGTTGCTTAAAGTTGTACATTTGACGAAAAAAGATTTAAAATATTACATAACGTTCAAAACAGCATCAGGTTAGGATTATTGGAACAGCTACACATAAACAGAACACTTAACAACCCCCACAAAAATATCTGTAACGATCAAGTGGAATTCCCTAGTTTGTTTATCAACGCTGCCATAAATGTCACCCGCTCGTAGGTATAGAGGCTCGTGGGATCTGCATCTAACTTTAAGCAGCAGTTTCGTTTTGTAAACTCTTTGAGAAAGGCCTAATAAGCCGAAACATGTAAGAGGTTAAACTCAATAAAATCTTAAACATTACCAAGTGTTATAATTATTATATTATTAATAAAATGTTTCATTTAGCGCCGTCAAACAAGTCAATTGAAGTTATATTTTTTTGTGTTGCATGCGTGGATTAATAATTTGTGCATTAGAATGATTATTATGCGCATTAGCAATACCACAGGAATTGCACATCTCGTTTAGTGTAGAATTCTATAAATGCGATGGATGCACCCTCCATTAGCCAAAGACAAAAAATTTGGTTAAAGTTGATTTATTTGGTGATGTTTTCCACTAAATATTTATGAGCGCCGTTTTTCACCACTGAAATAAAATACTGAAGGCTAAACTGTCACCTTAAATTTGCGGGTATTTTGCAAAGCTGCAAAACACACAGTTCAGACAATACGGCACACATTTTATTGAAGCATATGGGATACAGAATCATACAACCGCAAAGTAGATCAATTCAACTCTTATTCTGATGTTTGCATATTAAAAACAAAAATGCACTCAAGATAATCAGAAAAGCCCTTGTAGAAATCTCATGATATGTGCCTCAAATGCATAAAGTATTTGCGACAGATGACCGATGGAAGGATGGAACATAATCTATATACAGATGAAACGTACATTCACAGCTAACATATGCGAGAAAAAAGTTATTATTATTGAAAGTTTATTTCTTACATTGTTTCATGTTTTATTCTTTGTTTAAATTATTTTTAGTTTGTTACTTTTAGTGACTGTCATTAATTTTGAATATAAATAGACTAAAGGTCCTGGTTCATTTGAGGAATGATAAATGTTTCAAGAAACATTCCTAACTGTCTACTACTGAATAAGCTACTGAAGAGATATGGGTTGCAATTTATTAAACAGCTGTCATAGTAAGGAAACAAATAAATCTTTTAAAAGCTATGCCATTCTATTACTAATATATTATGGGATTGGTTACACAATATTATAATCATTATAATTCTTTAAAAAATGTTGTTTTTAAATTTCTTGTTGCATAAAAATAATACTCTCTGAGTTAGTGAAAATGTGTATCAAAATTTATATCCATATATTAGCCACATTAGCTTTACCACTTCAAGAAAGGTTGAAAATGCACCACAGTTATTTAGCAATCTCAATTAATTTCAATATGGACCATTAGACCATTGTTGGGCATCCTAATAAGCTCAGACAAATACGCAAATTGTCTGGAATTTAGTATGGCTGGAATGATAAAAATAAACGTTAACAGTGGCAGATTTAAGAAAAAACTGGCAAGTGGCAATTAAATAAATAAATAATATTGACATCTATCGGACTCCACTTGACCGCATTTATGCTACAATAGTCTTCACCACATGTTGAGCATCGTGTTGTCGAATTTATCAACAATCAGGGCTACAAATGCAAACTCCTGCCTCATTTGCCACATTCTCTCACAAAAGCGCCTACAGACTACCACATCAATCAATCGCTGAAAAATGGGTTTGCAAGTAAAGTTTACAATTACCTGGTAGCTGCTGTCAAACAGTTGACTCTCTAAGAAAAGCAAATTCTTTAACCATGAAATCGACAGAATACCAAGCAAATGGGAATCAGTAATTAAAGTAGATGGTGAATATACTTCAGAATAATCATTTAAAGATGTTTTTATTAAATGTTTTTATAGTTTTTGTCAAATAAAATTACAAATTATAAAAACACATTATAGAACCAGCATCACTGCAGCTGACTTACTAAATGGCTGCCAATTATGCCTTCCACATTCTACTCTGACGCATCCGAACAATGTGTACCACAATCGGCTACATGAATACATTTTCAGTATTTATATATATATATTTATTTAATTTTTAGTGTTTATTAAAATTTATTGACCTAAATGATTACACAATATTTCCAAGCTTTCGACTGATTTATTTTCTAGTCTTCTTCAGGGAACTACAAGTTACATGCTCTAACATGCCTGCAGATACGAAACTAGTAACAATACTTACATACTTAGTTTAAAAATAATACACAACTAGCACATTAATTTTTAAATATGACATGAATTGAAAGTTGACAAAGTAAAACTTTTTATTTATTAATTTATTTAACTAAAGGACCTTTATGTGGGGTATATGATAATAAATATGAATAAATTAACACTTAAATTTTGAATGTCTGTTTTCTTAATATTATTATTGTGTAATCATTTAGGTCGATAAATCCTAATAAAAACTAAAAATTACATAATTACGACCATAATGATCAATTTAATATATTTATTGTTTATATATTTGACCTATGCATATTTTAGTGTATAATTTTCTTGATGCATTAAGAAGTAAAAAAATGTTCCAGATTAAATTGCAAAAGTTTATAACGATTCAAATTTAGGTATTCATGCTAAAAAAAACATAAGATCACTGAAAACAGGAATAAAATTGCAACAACCCCATTATGGAAAACAACTGTCAATAATATTAACTACTTTCAAGACTAATTACACTAACTCTTTACAATTTTACTGCGAGATCCTTTATGTAACACATTATTTACGGCATTCATTGTCCTACTGACAAAAGTACAACAAAACAGATGACAGAAAAGTGGCTTTGTCTCCAGTAGGAGAGTAAATCAATCTTTTTATAAAGACAATAAAGGTTGAGTTACATTGCAGCCATTGTAAGATTTTTTATACACTTTGCCACGGTCTGCTACCAATAGGTTTGTACTTTAGTCAAGAATCAACTTAACCTGATTTCTCTGGTTGATCAAGTATAAATGAAGAGAAGTATAACTATCAAAAGAGTAACAGAAAGCACTATGATGGCTATCCACTGACGGCGATCTAAAAATAAAATAGATAAAGATTTGCAAAAAAATATATACTGCTCTTACCATTAGACATGTGGAGTACCTTAGCCACTTTTTTCATAGTAGCATCCAATTTTGAATCTGTATTCTCAAGTTCTGTGCCAAATTCATCGAGCATTCTAAATTCAAATTATATTTTAAAACAAAACAAATCAAAATATAGTTAAACCTAGCTTACCCTGCTTGTTCATCCAACTCTATACCAATATGTCTGGATACAGTTTTGAGTGATCCCAAAGAATCACTTATTGCTTCCAGATGGTCATCCTGCTGTCTGGTTAAGTACTGTTGTTGCAGTAACGTGTCTCCCATAAACCTTTGAGGGCTATCAATTTCATTCTCTAATTTTGAATATTTAGTAGTACCATGAGTGTTCGAAACGCACACTGGACTTGCCTCTAAAAGTGGCTAAAAGACAAACAACTTATTATTTGTATGAACAAAAAAAACTGAAACTTTAAAAGTTATAATTATAAGTTTATTGGTCCAACAGATTACTCTATACAAAGGATAAACATATAAAAATAACTACTTATAGAATTCTGAAGCTGCCGCCAAAATTTGCTTCTGTGTATGAAAATTGATGTCATAAATATTGGCAATTTCATTACAGTACATTAAGTTGATCCGTGTGTGAAGCAAAAAGAAGACAGAAACTCAGCACATATGCATGAGAGATATAATAAAAGTAACCTTATGGCGCAAGTCATTAGCTTCCACTTGACCGTGCCAAATCTTACTTAAAAACATAATAGTAGCACATCTTCTTGATAATATAAGTTCTCCAAATTAGACATCATTATTTTTTGCACGGATATTCAGGTGCCTTACAGATGATTCTAAGTTTTGTATAGAAGATTCTTTCATACAAAGAATTGTTAGAAATTTCAATCTTGATAGTGCCCCCAATAATTGCAAATTAATATCCCTAACTAACTAATGTTCGTTTGGAGTTGGCCTTACATAAACAATAAGTTTCATTTGATTAATACTATTATTCCAAAGAGTGAGTTTCTTGCTATGATTACGTTTATTTTTGATTAGGCATATTTACTTTTCAGGGCAATATATTCAGACAGCCTCATGTGTTCACCCCTCTCTCCTGTAATAGCTAACATTGCCATGTTTGTATTTATTGGAGTATTTATTTTAGATATGTTGATGATATTCTGATGTTAATGCCTAGAGATAAAATTAACATAATACTGAATAGTTTTAATCCTTACCACAAGACTCAGTTTAACTGTTAAAATCACTGAAGAGAAGTCTATTAATTTTTTAGATGTTACTCTTTCAATTACAAAAAACAAAATTATAATCAATTGGTACCACCAACCCACAAGGTCTTGTAAATATTTAAACTTTTGGGCATACCAACCTTTGAAATACAAGCACGGTGTCGTTTATAGTTTGGTCGACAGGGCTTTTTTTCTTTCTGATAAAAGGTTTGTAGATGACAACCTTGCTTTGATCATAGAAACTTTTGGGTAGAAACAACTATAACAGAAAATTTTTGAGTTTGTGCATTAACGATCGTGGTAAAAAATCTAAAGGGGATACATGTTGATTAATATCGATCTACCATTGTATCTCATTATCCTTACAAGTTCGTAAAGCTACCGCATTCATCATATATATGTAAAAAGGTAACTTAAATTCTTGGGAGACCACTGCCCATCTCTTCTCCAGTTTAAAGGATAAAACCGATATGTTTCTCAACAGCGGAATAGTTTGTTTGATTTCTTGTTGTGTTGTTGTGTTCCTAATACTTATTATATTGGTGAAACCAAACAATATCTGAGTAGACGTATCATCTATCAGCATAAGTATCACATAAATAATTTAAACTCTAATCATTTTGCCCTTTGCGACCACTCTGTGAGCACCAGTCACATTTTTGATTTTGATAATACAAAAATATTGTGTAAGGAGGCTGATTTCTTTAGGAGGTTGGTTTTGGAGAGTATTTTTATTAATAATTTTACATCAACCGAGTTGAATTTCAACACTGATTTTGATTCAGTATACACCAACTATAAAAGCTTATTGGGGCAGTATTTTTACTTTTTCTGTTTGCAGGTTTTCTTTACTGGTTGCTTTTGTTACTTTAGGTTTTTGTTTTTAATATCAATAGATCGCAGCTGATGCTGCTTTCTTTGGATATATTTTATGGCTGTTTTTTACTTTTGCCCTTTTTTGGTTTTCTTTTCTTTTTTTTGGAGAACTTCTATTATTAATTACTATTGGACAAAGAAGAGTTTATCCACACATCTTCTTGACTCCAAGCTTCGAAAACAATGCTGTCTATGGTCGACATGCACAGGATATATTCCAAAAATTTTAAAGTACATGAATTTTAAGCAACATCTTTGAACTCTCTATGGAAGCTTATGAGCATACATCAGACTCCAAACTATAGAATAGTTTTGCAGCCGATTCTCACCACATCGCCATGTAAGACCTTCGCATCCCCCACACAACTGACAACAGTGTAAATTTTTAGATATCGGCATATAGTAGAACATTTGATAAAATTGCATCGGTAATGCCATTAATGAACAGACAAGGGTCCCAAATTGGAACCTCGAAGAACTCCAAATTCAGGAACAACATAAAAAGAATTGTAGGACACAAAGACACGTCTGTTTTTGAGTATGACACTATAGAGTTAATATTTTTTTAGAAAATAAAAAAAAAGATTTTTTATTTTAGTTGCCCTGCCAGCCTTGGGCAGTTAGCCAGCTCATTACGTATTTGTGTACCCACATGATAAATTGTATTTATGCTGATAAATACAACACCCCCCATGTCCTCGGCGGGACTCGTATCCACAACCTCAAGGTCCAGAAGCAAATAGCCACGGGACCACCGAGGCAGGCATCCCACCTCATAGGAAAATAATATTTTTAAAAAATCATGACTAAAATAACTGAAAAATTTGTTTTTTATGTTACCCAAGGACCATTAAGAACAACTTAGTGAGTGCACTTCGACAGAACGCTTTTTTGATATTTTATATATTATTAAATAGCCTATTAATGTTCTTTTATAAAAGGATTGTAAAGTCCTTTACCAATGACTAATGACAACAAACAAAACTTCAAAAGAATTTTGGAAATGCCACACATCTACAAGTTTAAGATTTTCAAGAACAATGTGTAGCTTTACTGATCTATAAATTGATTTGTTTGAAACAGTATTAATATTTGTAAACTACATATTTCTGGCAGCAGTATCAAACTGATAAAATTATTACAGCCAAAAACACACATCCATCAATCAGGCTCGAGCCAATTCATTTATTCCACCTTTAAAGTCCAAACAAAAATGTGAAACCTACAGCATGTAATATACTCAAGAAATCACTAAGTACATTTCTTAATAACGTCCTTAATCAGTTTCACTCCTTTTTTTTTGCCTGTGCATAACAATTATTTTTTGTTTCCTTTTTCCACAAAATAGATATTTGCAAAGAAGTTTAATGGATGTACACTTAAAATATAAATATAAAAATATTCGTAAAGGCTATTTATTTGGCTCTGACAGATTCGGTCGTAAAGGTGGAGTTTAAAAACATGTTTAGGGAAAATTTTTAGACCCATAATAATTCATTAATGCAGTACATCATTTCTCGAAAATATGTAAAAGTTGTCACTAATCGCAGAATACACAATCTACCAATCTGCTGATTATACTCTGCTACTTATGGATAAAAGTATTGTTTCACACAATTTTAACTCTATATACATACTAAAGAAAATTTTTACACATTTTAAAACAGACATTTTCGGCAGGCATGAATTCTTAAGAAATAATATTAAGAATCTAAATTCGAAAGAACCAAAACCATTTGCATTTCTAGATGAAACTTAGGTACAAAAAGATCTTGGCAAGACAACAGCACTAAGAGTTTTCACCAAACAAAAAAGAGACAAGTGAAGGCAAACGATTTGTTGTATTACATGCTGGTGGAAGAATGAGCTTTCTGGAGCAGATTGGTGAGCTGTTTGCATCGATATCTAGAGCTCAAGATTATCACGATTCAATGAATTCGGAGTTCCTCGAATATTGGTTCGAAGAAAGGCTGCTTAGAGGTTTGGACGAACCGTCCAATACTTGATTTTTTTTTTAATGAAAACCAGTTGTTTTCTATAGCCTATCTATCTAACCAGGCTATATGAAATAGAACATGCGTTTGTGAATAGAAATCTTATGAAACATTGGATAAGCATATTTGAAAATTTAAAATACACATCCAGTCTCACATCTATCTTTTTTTGTTTAAGTTAGTATAAGCCCTTGTTTTATAGTATTTCAAACTAAACTATAAAAGCATTCACACAATCGCAAAGGTATATAAGAACCATCTCCCGCAAATCAATAAAATGTAAAAGGACAAAGCATTAAAGTTAAAAAAAATCACAGACAAAAATAGCTATACAATCTAACAAAACATCATTTAAAAAAGGTAAAAAAGGTATTGTGCTCTTAAATGCTTGTGGCGCTTGGTGGGCAAAGTTATTGCACTGTGATTTTAGAAAAACCATTCGTTTTAACAAGTAAGCAGCCATTCTAAAAACGCTAACTGAGCATTACAGAAAGTTTACATAATTATGTTAATTTATGTTATTACAAATTTTTTTACAAATATGCACATATGATGTTTCCAAACATTACAATGACAATCTATAAAACTAAACTTTCCTTAATTTTCTGTCAACACTTTTAGAATGACTATGCACTTGTCAAAACTAATGACATCAAGAATCATGATGCATTAACTCTGCCCCTTGTCTGCCCACCAAGCACCAGAAGCTTTTGCAAACATTATGTTATCAAAAGAAATATAAAGCTTAATCCGAAAAAATATAATTTATGATTCATGTGACACCTTTCAAATTAATTTTTCAGAATGTATAAAAAATAAATTCATTGTGTTATACTTTCATTGGATGTATTTATAAAGTACAAAAGAAAAATAATCAGTGAATTTAAAAATGACGACGTCTGTGACAAATTTTATCTTGATATGATTAACTATAAATGATGTCCGTAAGATAACAGCAGACACTCATGAAAGCATTAATAGGTCCTGGAGTTCATCAAATTTGGAACTAAAAGAAAATTACAGTTAATTAATCAAACTATAAAATAATATTTTTTCTAAAATGGTAAAATAATTGTGAGTCCTTGATAATAATCATATTAACAGTATTTTAATATCATAAAAAATATTGGGCCATATAAATGAATGCATAATTCAATTATTTAATGATGCCACTAACCAAAGTTTTTGTTTAATACTTCTATAACAACTTTCTGCAACACAAACACTATATAAAATACAATTAGTGTATTCTAAAAATGAAAGCACCCAAAATTAATATAATAGTTAATAGATATAAAAATAGTTCTGTTACAGACGGTAAAAAATTAATTACCTGTCTTGCAGTTCGATCTCGGTCTCTACCTCTGTTCATGTTAATTTTATCTTTCATAGACTAAAAGAAAAACTTTGTTACCCAAAATTCATTAAATTTCCCAACTGTAAATTGTACCTTCACTTCTTCTCGTGTTGAATCGATAAAGTTCTTTCGTACTGTCAATTCTTTGTTATCAATCTTAAACTTTGATGGATTTTTCTCGACAATATCAATAGTATCTTCTAGATCTTCTAAGTCCCATTCAATGCTTCGTAATGCATTTTTTAATTCAGTATTGGTCCAATCTATCTCTTCCTTACTGAAATGTATTGGATCATCCTGTATTTCAATCCACCGAAGGTAGAGGCCACGAGTTTTGTTTAGAGCTTTGAATACTTCACTGAAAGAAAAACATGCCTTGTTAGCCTGTTGTTAAAAAATTCACATTATCAGTGTCATGCTATTTAAACATATGTTGCACAACTGACTGGAACAGCGGAATGCATTAAAAGCAAACTACAATAACAGAAATACGGAAAACCACAAAAAAAGTGAGGAGCGTTCCTTACTCTTTGACTACGAAAAATGGATCCTCCAACGTCATGTCAGTTTGATTCGGCTGGCAAGCAATGGCCTCGTAATAGTCGTATTATAAACATGTGGAATGTTCTTATCTTAGTATCAATAACAATACGTTTTTAAGCTGTTGACGATAATAGTTGAAGTGATAGGTGATAATTAGTAAACGAATATAATTTTAGATAACACTCACCAATCCACATAACATTAAAGGTTTGCTACACCATCGCGCAGCGAATGCGTGTTGAACATGCAGTAATTATTTCATATCAGCAATAAGATACCCTTTCTGACTCGCATTGTTTGCAATATTATTGAAATTTGTTCATTTGTAATTCATTTATGCGTAAATGTCAAATGCCAATGATCATAAAAATAGAATTCAAAGAACGTCAAATGTGACAAAGTCATTGTCAAGAGATAAACGTCATATGTCATGTGGCTATAAGGTAAAGGTGAGAATTTAAAAATTTTATTGATTATGTAAAAATTAACAACCACAATGACTGCTCAACTTTTATTCTACATTGATTTTCCACTTGTGCATTATTTCATTACAGTTTTAAAAGCATAAAATCTAAATCTAAACTATACTTCGTATTAAGCAATCAGACAGTTGGCAACAGCGTTTTACGTATTCATTTGCCTGTCAATTGTCACTGGTTGCAGAACTTCCTCTTTTTCAATGGCCGCCGCGTGGTGAACTACGTTGATAGTTTAGTAAGTACTTTTATATGTTTACATGTTTTTGCATACGGTATACAATTGGCATACCAACAAATGTAAGAAATTCGGTAAACGTTTTTCTTGCTGTATTAGCCCGGTTTAAATAGTACGTTTCTGAAAAATGCTGTCGCTTGTTGGCCGAAAACACGTGGATGTTGCTTCATAAGCTCATATGAAGATGTCTGCGTATCTATGTCATCTAATGCGATTTAAATACAACGGCCGGCTGGAAAAAATGTTTGTTTAAGTGGTAAATGTGATTGCCGGTTCTTTGCGATACTTACAACCGCGTGTTGCTAAATACCATTAATCTTAGGTTAAGCGATCTTTTTCATGATGATTGTTACCATATTTTCTGACACCTCTTGGCAGAAGTAACTTTGTTGATACGGTTAATGTTCTGAAGACCATTATTCCGTTTTATATATTAATTTTTTGAGTGTAGAAATAAATTTATGCTGTATCATTGTATATTTCAGACAGATAGCTCTGAAAATGGCCGAATTTGATACCTTTGAAAGCGAAGCTATTGCAACAGGCATAGTCGGGCTTCCCCCACAGCCTGCAGAACTGCCAGAAATCAAACTCTTTGGCCGTTGGAGTTGCGATGATGTACAAGTGAATGACATGTCGTTGCACGTAAGTGTTTTTTATACCAACTTTAAAGTATATTTTATTATAATTATTGCGCCTTTTAGGACTATATTGCTGTTAAAGAAAAGAATGCCAAGTATCTACCACACTCGGCTGGACGTTATGCGGCAAAGCGTTTTAGAAAAGCACAATGCCCAATTGTTGAACGTTTAACGAATTCCTTGATGATGCATGGAAGGAATAACGGCAAAAAGCTTATGGCAGTTCGGATAGTCAAACACGCCTTTGAGATTATCCATCTTTTGACTGGAGAAAACCCATTACAAGTAAGACTTGCTTTTCAGTTTTAAACAATATTTGATTTGAACTTTCATGATGATAAACATCTTATTTTCTGACACCTCTTCAGAAAGCATATTGTTGACTATTTATAAACTGACATTACAATTTATTTCTCCTAAGCTCTGTTTAGTTTAGTTTGCTGTAAACTACAATATTATTAAATTATAGGTTTTGGTAACGGCAATAATTAATTCTGGCCCACGTGAAGATTCCACTCGTATTGGTCGTGCTGGAACAGTTAGGCGTCAGGCAGTTGATGTGTCACCATTGCGCAGGGTGAACCAGGCCATCTGGTTGCTATGCACTGGTGCCAGAGAAGCAGCATTCAGGAACATCAAGACTATTGCTGAATGTCTAGCTGATGAACTTATTAATGCTGCCAAGGTAAACAAATGACGATTTCAGATCATGTTAACTTGATAGAATTTTTTTGTCCTCTCTAATGCTGCAAGATTTTGTGCCTAATCCTGTAGTTTCGCTGGGGACTAGATTAAATTGCAAGTGACACTTTTAGAGATATTGTAGAAAATACCTCTCTCTGATAAAATTGCAGACATAAACTTAAGATGACACACCTGTAGTACTGCTAATTTTTGGTTCACAACTAGTACATTTAGACGAGGCAAATCGTTTGGAACATTGAGATCAAATGTCACCTGTGCCTTTTGCAACCTGTCGAAGGRACATTGACATCAGAAAATGTTACGAAAGATTAATAGTCAGCATATTATTTTTTTGTATATTTTCGTCATAATTCAAATTTTTTTATTATTCACTGCTAATAGGCTATAGAAACTATTTCTAAGCAAATAAAATAATTCAACAAATAAACTTGGGAGCTTTATAGTGCAACCGTCATAATCTCTAGATAGAAAGGGTATTATAAAAAAAGAATTATCCAGTCTAGTCAGCGTTTACTAATTCTTACCTTATGGTTGTGGTTGGCAACTGTCTCAGTTAAGATATACTGCATACTGTTTTTCAAGGCCTCGTTAGTTTGGTTTCCACAGCAGACTAATGGCAACTACTAAAAGCACTGGATATTTGTGATGTGTATTCTTCAGTGGAACTCAGTTATGTTGTACTTCCTTTATTAACCTTTGTAAATTTTTTCAATAGCATTTTTTTGATATTTTTATCTCAAAGCAATTTTTGCAAATATGTACTGTTTCTTAGGTTACAGCAAATAGGGATGACATTTGATTTGACCGCTCCACAATATTTGTTCATTGAATTCTACATCCTTGCCAAATTTACTAGTTGTGTTCCAAAAGCTAACAAATATATGTGTGTCGCCATCTATAACGTGTTAAAACTTATATTTTATTGTTTTTTTTACAGGGTTCATCTAACTCTTACGCAATCAAGAAGAAGGATGAACTGGAACGTGTTGCAAAATCCAACCGTTAATTTTTTTATGTTTTACTATGGAGTGGAAGTTAATAAATTAAGTTCCAACATTATTCGTTTCTCATTTTATTCACTTAGCAGGTTTTTGAACATCCTAAATTTAGTTATTTCTTAATCTATGAAATATGTGAGAATATTGGCTAACTTATCCAGGTTCACAGTCAATGCATTTTTTTAAAATAAATTATTCATCAAGAAATACCTACATCCAAGTAACCTTTTTCTTATAGTTATTCAGAGAAAGTTAATGCAAAAATGTGTATTTACACCATCATATTCTATACCAAGAGGGTGTCAAATAAGATAAAAACAAAGTGTTTCAGTATATAGTTCAACATGTTGGCTGCGAACGCCTCTTATAAGAGCCGAGGTTATACTTACGCATGTGCAGCCGTCTCTTATAAGAGCCACATGCTCCATTCATTTCTATGGTAACATAATCAGTGCAGCAACAGGCAGCGAGGTTGATACATGGGTCAGCAATGCGAGTGAACCTTGTATGATAGGGCATGGTCAGTTTTGATTTTTTTTAAATTGCTTTTCAGACAAATAAATGCAGGACAATACCACAGGACCTTCTCGTTCCAAAAAATCAAAAGGAGCACCTTTTGCTGAAGAATAATTTTATTATCTTATTTTGTTATAAAAATGCATTATGATTTTTTTTTTATTTTTATGAGAATCTGATTTATTTTGTCTTATAAGTACCAACTGACTATATCTTAGTTTGTAAGCTATAAAAATATATTTTTTTATTTTTGGTCAGAATTTGATTATTTTAGCTGTTTATCTTCTAAAAGAGATGTTTATTTGAAGCGTTTGTGTTTTAGTCTAGTCTCTTATAAGAGTCAGCAGCACTCAGTTTGCATATTTAACCTCCAGTGATGACGGCTCTTATAAGTGTCCGAAAAAGAGCGTAATATAACAAAAAAAACTGGGTGATTTTTTTTGCTCTATTTGATAATATTTAGCAGTTCAAAACAATAATCAAGCAGCGAATGTATTAAACCTATCCAAATCAGATATTGCCACATTCTATTGATCTATTGAAATGATTAATAATGAACAAAATTGAAGAGACATAAGATTTAGTTGATGTGTTACAGAATCAGAATTATAGTGCACACCAGGAAAGACGTCGCACCTTAGGAATGTAACATCGTCCACAATTTGATTGGAGTGAACCGTATAGGCCTGATATTGCGACCATAGGTGGGCTCGCGACAATTTTTGTCCGCACCATGTCCGCTTTCTTTCTTGGCGTGCACATTGGTCAGAACATATTTTGTGAATGTCACCACAAGTAATAACAAAGACATATGATATAGGCCCAAAGATCGCACAGCAACTATACAGGGTCCGTCACTTAAAACTCCCGAGGGTCGTATTTTCGCTATTTTTTTAGGTACAACCTTAAGTTAAATATGAAATTGTAGGTCTTTTTAAACTCTTTAAAAATAGAATATTGGATGTCCAAAATTTTTTTTTGTTAATTATATTTTGCAAATAAAATTAACTTTTGTAAATATTTTTTAACCTTATCCCGTATAATAAATATTGCTTTATAGTTGGATGCCGCCTTTTATTTTCTTCAATTTGTGTCTTTACCATGTATACGTAATTTTCACTCCTTCTTAGTGAAAAACAAGAAAAACTATTCGCCGCCATTTTTGTTAATGGGGTTGTTCAGAATTTCTTTAAGTGTTATTTTAGTAGCTTATTACGGTACAAATTATGCCTACATACCCATCATTGCACACAAAACCCTAAAATTTGGAGTAACATTTTAATAAATAAAGTACAAAGTTCGTTCTACAGAGAGAGAGGCTAGAAAACGAAACCCTACGATGAGGCCTAATTTGGTTTTCTACATCACGCACTAGCCTCATCACAGGGTTTCGTTTCCTAGCCTCTCTCTCTGTAGAACGAACTTTGTACTTTATTTATTTAAAAGTTACTTCAAATTTTGGGGTTTTGTGTGCAGCGATGGGTATGTAGGCATAATTTGTACCGTAATAAGCTACTAAAGTAACACTTAAGAAATTCTGAATAACCCTATTAACAAAAATGGCGGCGACTAGTTTTTCTTGTTTTTCACTAAGAAGGAGTAAAAATTACGCATACATGGTAAAGACACAAATTGAAGAAAATAAAAGGCGGCATCCAACTATAAAGCAATATTTATTATACGGGGTAAGGTTAAAAAATATTTACAAAAATTAACTTTATTTGCGAAATATGATAATCTGCAAAAAAAAATTTGGACACCCAATATTCTATTTTTAAAGAGTTTAAAAAGACCTACAATTTGACATATAACTTAAGCTTGTACCTAAAAAAATAAAGAAAATACGAGCCTGGGGAGTTTTAGGTGGCGGACCCTGTATATACTTGCAGCTACAACACATAAAAAACAAGACATATACTTCCAATATAGACAGAATGTTTGCGGAAAATCATTTGAGATAATAAGGGCTTTGCTTTTATGAAAAAACTTTGTACAGGATTTTCAATGTAAATAATGCGATCGCAAATAGCATTTGTTGTATGAAACACCTGCATATGATTTAATTATCAAATTCAGCTCTAACTTTTTTCAGTCAGGATAGCAATACCGWATTTAATGTAAATTTGGTGACTGCAATTGCATTTTTTTATATGGAACATCTTTCATATTGTTATATTCGAATTATAAAATAAATAATAAGCCTATCTCTTTTAGTTTTCAACATATTAAAGAAAAACTATGTACAAGACAATTCTCGGGCTTTAAAAACTGAATTACAAAAATTTCACTACCTCACTATTGCATACAAATTGCGAAAATTAAAATCAATTTTATTAAATAATTCATACCAAACTGGTTTAGTTCAGATTCTTATACAAAACATTAATGCCAATAACTTTGTAACTTCCTTGGTTTTGTCAATGTGTAATTTAAATATTGTTGTTAGAGTGACTGACGAAGTGGTTTCTCAGACTAAATTTTCCAAATTTTGTACCATTCCTTATATTGAATGTCTTAGTAATAAATTAAATAAAAAGTTATGCAATATTCACTAGGGTTGGGGATTTATTTTCAAAATTAAAATCAAAAACTAATATTAGGATCTTACAAACATTGTATATATGATTAAATATAATCATTATCAGTCTGTTTATATTGGGCAGACTTGTAGGTATTTGAATAGACTAAAAGAATACAAAAAGACGTTATAAATGGAAAAACATCGATAGTTTTTAATCATTGTTTTGATTTTGACCACAAATTCAATTTTGAAGATCCTACAATTTTAGATAAAGAAATTTAAATATACGATTTTTTCTGGAAAATGGTACACATTAATTAATAAGCAGACAAATAGCATAAATAAGAGTGATATGCACCATTTATAAAAAATTTACACCTATTTACTCCATTTTAAAAATGTTCGTGTTTCATAACCACAGACTCCTTGCCTGCTTCACGTTATCGAAATTGATCAAGCTATATTAGTTGTATTTTGTCAATTTTTCATAATCGTCTTTTTAGCCCCCTTTACATAATCCATTACTAGAAGTGGTTTTATAAATAATGTAAATAAGAGATTTTAGGCCCTGAAGGAGCCAAAAACCTCCGAAAGCTTAGCATTTAGTTAAAAGGATTTGTTTTATTTATTGTGACCGACGCAATTAGCTCTTAACACAATCAGCTTCATTCTATGCTGATGTGATAATAAACCTTCCTCTCCGCTGGAAAAAAATTATTTCTAAATTGAAAACTAGGAGGAAAAATAAATTATAACTGCCTTCTAATTTTCATAATGATTTCGTTATATAAATAAATCCAGTTTATATTTGATTCACCCTCATACCGGGTGATTTTTTGAAAACTTCACACCTTAAATAACTTTAAATAGAGGAAAAATTTAAAATTTTGCAAAAACAGGTAAACTTTTGTTTGCAGGGGGCAACTTTTGAGATAAGTTTTTAATGGATAGCGCTTACCCTCTTAGCGGGGTAGATACCCCTTCAAAAATTTTAAATGAAACTACCCATCTTACGATACATCATTTAAAAGCTTATTACACAAGGAGTCTTGCCATGTAATTAGTTTTACTATTTTTTACCCATTGACGGAGTAGTGGGTCAAAAAGTGCATTGTAGCAAGTGGCTTATAAAATGGAATATTTTGGACTTTTTTTAACAAAATTTATTGTCTTGCAGTTACAATAAAAATTGTCCTTACTTAAGCCTAAAAAACTTGTTAAAAAATAATTGCTACACCTAAGCAAAATGCCAAAAATACTTAAAATTTTCTTTCGACATTACTTGATATTGCAACTCGACAGTTTATACTGAATTGGCTAAATAATTATCTACTTTGTGTTTCCAATTTTTTGTTTCAACTTTTTGGCTACTTCTTTGGCACGACCAAATTTTCAGTATTCTGGGAGTTTTTTTAAGTGTCATATTTTTTACAAGTTGTTTGTTTAAATTTTGGGTTCTCGTAAGGACAAATTTTATTTCCGCTCTAAAATAAAATACATTTTGTTGAAAAGAGTCCAAAATATTCAATTTAATAAGCAACCTGTTTCATAGGCACTATTAATCTATTACCCCGTCAATAAGTTAAACGTGGTAAAACTAATTACATGGCCAGACTCTTTGTGAAATAAGCTTTCAAATGATGTATCACAAGATGGATAGTTCCATTTAAAATTTTTAAAGGGGTGTCTACCCTGCACAGAGAGTAAGCGCTATCCATTAAAAACTTATCTCAAAAGTTGTCCCCCTGCAAACAAAAGTTTACCTGTTTTTGCAAATTTTTAAATTTTTGCTATATTTAAAGTTATTTAAGGTGTGAAGTTTTCAAAAAATCACCTGGTATATCTCATTATTAGGCCATAACAATATGKAATTAAATAGTAAAAGTATAGGTGGTATCATGCAAAATAACATGTTTTTTTTTGTAATAACATTCAAACTGAAATTAATTGTATAGTAATACAGACAATTTGTAATAGTAGGTATGCCATTTTCACTGATGCCTTTAAAATCATGGATACAAAAAAATCAAATTGTGAGGAACACTCGTTTGTGTTACTGTATCTGTAAAAGAAAGGAAAACTGTATTTTATCAACTAAGGTTTCATAACATTTTTTAGATTCCCTGATATTGAGAACCAATGATAAACTGAATTTTGATCTAATTTTTGGAAATCCATGTAAATTATATTTTACATCATATCCAAGTAACTTTATGTTGTGGAAAGGACCACTCAAGAACATTAAAAACAGATACCATACTAAACATACAACAGAATAAAATAAGGTGGTCCATTCATCAAACTGGATGGTTCCTTGGTACATACACACATCAAAGCGACAAGTGGACTGTTGCCATCATATAACCAATACCCAAAGCTGAAAGTATTTAGTATTTTTAAATACTAAAAAGTAGTTAAAGCATTTATATTTTAAATGCTTTCCCAGTAAGTATTTTAAACAATTATTGTATTTTAAATACTTATTTTACACTAAAATATTGTAATATATGCTTCAAAACCTGCACACTGCAAAACTGTTGTGCACATGTGCATGCAACCAAATAAATTTTTTTGGAGGACACATTTCAGCTATAGGTATTTAATGGGAAAAATAAAACTGAATACTTTTTAAAAGTATTTAGTACCTGATAAAGTATTTTGAATACAAAAATATTTTGTATTTGAAATACTTTTTCATACTTATATTTGAATACTTTCAAATAGTATTTTGTGCAGATCTGTCAATACCCAATGCCTACTTGGTACTTTGTTGTACAGTATCGATACCAAACGTACTTGGTATCGAAAGCAAAGTATCGAGTAAGCACTTGTATTTACTTGTATCATTTAATCCCAAACCATGTTATATTATATTTATATTTTATTATGTAAGGTTGAGTAACCTTGGTTAAACTTCATCTAGATAAAATTGATTTTTATCTGTATGCTGACACACTGTTCATATAACAGACAGCAGCAATACGACTACGAAAAAGCAGAATTTCATTTTCAACTCTTAAGGTATAAAAAGAAAGAAACGCTAAACATGAATTTTTTTTATTAACCATTTCACAAACGATGAGTACTTATGTTGAACTCAGATATTAAGCGTAACAGTAGGGAAACCAGTCCCTTATGTCTGTATACCTCCCTAAATGTCATTCTCTAAACAGTCTTATTGAAAAAACATCTCCTATGATTAACCCTGTAAGTTCAACTGTATGGTCCTAGGTTATGTGCGACAGTAGGGGAATTACCCATACACTGCTGCCACAAGAAACACAATGATTAGAAAAAACCAGTGTGTCATGATTTGACAGCAGTGTACGGTAAATTATTTACGCAGTCAAATATTTGTGCAAGGGATGGAAACAGTGGTGCCATTATGGAGGTTCATCTTTGTATCTACTGAATTATTTCTGAACACCCTACTACAGTACATATAGTACACAGCACTTTACAAAATAAAATCACATTAAACAATTATTGTTGAGTAATGTCAATAGGGATACGGTATACATGTATTTTAATTAGCTCAGTCAAATCAGAATCATGATTAAAAGACAAAAGAAAATTCAAACACTTTGGAATCAACAATTGGTTTGCATATAGGTAAGGTGACCAACTGTCCAGATTTAGCCCGGACGGGTTTGTATTTTTGTTTGTGAGTCTTTAATCAATATGGTATCCGGATTTGCAAAACTTTGTTTTGATTTTTTGGGTTCTTTTCTTTTAAGTGATCGATGGATAGACATTTTAAATTTTTTGTTGAAAACAGACATCCATACTCAAATCTTATATTATTTAATGAATTTAGTATGTCCTTCCCTGGTACAAATGCACAACTAGAAAAAGTGTTTTCACACATGAACAACATGATTGATGATAAAACAAGTCTAAAAGTGACTACCTTTAAATCTTTGCTCATAACAAAAATTAATTCTAACTACAATTGCACAGAATTTTATAAAAAACTAACTGCTAATGACTCAGTATTAGATGCAATTCACTCATCAAAAAAATTATGTTTAAAAGGGAAGTGTTATCAAATTAGTAAATTAAACTAATTATTGAAGAGATTACTTTAAGTTATTGTTATTTATTCACATATTTATTTTGTTTTATTCTTATTTCATATTGAAAGGATTTATTTTTTGTTTGCATTTGTTTGTGTTGAGTTGACTACATTGAGAAATGCAATTATGTTGATTTTATAAATCTTATTATTAGTTTACTTCGTATCAAGTAGATACACTACATCCCTCTTTATCTTATATTACAAATATTACCACGAAGGCGTCCGGATTTTCTGGTTTGGAAAGTTTGGTCACCTTACATATAGAAATTCGTACATTTGTTACCTTCTTTACCATGTTTAAAATAACAAGTTGTTTCACATTGAACAAAACATCCACTACATCAATAATGTCTCAATATTTATTAACCTTTAAGTATATTTCCTCTTGTAATTTTGACACGTGGATTTATGGTAGACAGATTAAATGTAATATATGAGTTTGAAAAACACCTGTCATAAATTCAAGTTCATATTTCCAAATACATATATTTTTTTAAATAAATATATGTTCAGAAATATCTTGTGTACAGGCTGTTGAAATGTCTTACAATTTTATTTTCTTAACTAGTTGCAACCAATAATATGAAATTCTTTAAAAACAAACAACTCAACAACGCTATTATGATTGTACTTTGTTTAAAATCCTCTTAAGCAATTGGTACAAAAAATTATCTGTTTCAACATTAGATAAACAAAAACTCCGAGCAAACAAGATTGCTAATTGTTATTGTCTGCATTAAACATTATGAAATCCTCATACATTTACCCATTTTACTTGTAGGATATCCACTAAATTTGAAAATGTCACATTTATGCAATTTCCACCTTTTTTCTTGACTGGATGTTTTTTTTTTAATTTGATCACAGCAAATGATGACCATAATACACATGCTATGATTTGACATAAGCATGCATCCATTATTAATAAGGCCCAAACTACCAAAAAATTAAAATATTTTGCCCCACCTGTTGGAATTAGGTTGTCACTATAATTTGTAATATAGAGGCCAAGACCATTTTTATACTCTGATATTCTGCATGGTTACTGTATGTGAGGTTAAACAGATTTGATACAACATGTGCTTCTTCTTTATGACAACTTTGGCCACATGTTGCAGCTCAAACCTGTCGCTTTGTTAAATTAAATTAAATAATTTGATGGCAGCCAGAGGCTAGAACACTGTGGACATTTGGCTGCTACATAACCCGTTCTTTGTGAAGCTAGAACTAAAAATTTTTCTTGCACTCAGGCAGAATATGCATTATGAAAGCAGATGTACAATTTTGTCTAGCAGCAACAGAATTTATATACTTTATTTATATTTGATTCACCATCACAAAAATCCAATATTAGGTCAAGCTTTTAATTTTATAATGGATGTCTTTTGAGGAGTTAAAAATTGGAAGCTATCTATAGAAAATGGAGTCGTACTTGGATTCACTGAATAATAGTTACTAATACGTTGAGAAAAACCTTGCTGCATGAATTACTTGGTGCTCTTGAAAAAATTGTTAAAATGAAGCAAAATGGTCGAGGATACTTAAAGGGCCTTCATCAGATAAAAAGACTGAATTGTACAGTGTTTTTCAGTTAGGCTAGGACTTAATAAAACTAAGCCCATTTCTAGAGAATGGGGTGGTCACTTAAAGGCCGGTTCACAAAAGAAATATATATATATATATATATATATATATATATATATATATATATATAATATATATTCCAAGTGGTCAGGAGCTCTTACTATGTTAAGAAGCTATGGAAAATTAGCATTGCAAGCATTGAGGAGTACTTTGAAAGGAACAAGCATTTGTAAAGTTGCAATTACAGTAACGAATTTCTTAGGGTTAGAGCAAATTTGTGAAAAATTAGTGGGAAAAAAGGTAAACTGATAAACTACTAGATCAGATTTTATTAAACAGCTCTGCTGATATGCTAGTATAACCTAATGATTTTGATGTAAAATTATGTACTGTGGATTGTATGATAGAATATATAATAGTTATACATATCTCTAGCTTTGTTAACCTAAGCAGGTAGGTACATTCCCAACCAACTAAGACAGTCAAATACTAGGAACCCTAATATTCCAGTATACAAAGAAAAATTAGATATGGAACAACCTTCAACGAAGCAACTAACTGGCGAATGCCAGTGAGTATGCCTTCTATTATCAACAATTTGATAAGCCCTTAAAAAGTAACACAGATGGCACCTGTTGGCTTAGTAGTAATTTAATAATTTACTAAAAAGGCCAGGGATCTGTAATGTTTCTTGTACTAAAATTAAGGTACTGAGCAATTATGAGACTAGACGTCACATCATTATTTACTAATATTTCCTAAAGGTTAGTGATAGCAATTAATTGAAAGGATTTTTTAATATCATTTATATGATCTGAAAGAAAAAGGGGAAAGTAAAAATGGAAACAAGCAGAAAATACAAATTATACTCTTGGCTGCGTACTAAGGTCAAGTTGCATGATCAATACTTAATATTTAAAAAATGCCTTCCTTTTGGTCACTGCAAAAAGCAGCTCTTGTTATCTTAAACACAAAAAATAATCATGAAGAGATGGGTACATCGACATAAGATAATGGATAAAAAGTAGGTAATTGATATTATATTGAATCAAAACTGATATAACAAAAAATCTATCATGAAACATTATAGAGTAAAAATTATTTTTGTAATTCTGTATTCATATGGATAGCCGATGTTTCTTTTGTGTGTCTGTATTCTGTTTAACTTTCGAAGAAACTGAACTAACATTTTTAGATTAAATTTGTTCTGTGTAAACACAAGAGTGATCAGTGAACAAGTTCGCCGACCGAAGTATAGTAAGGTCAGCGATGCTGTAAAAGACACGGACAAAAGTGAAAAGGCTGTAGTGTCCAAGTGGTTCCAAAAACAAATATCAGGACACTGTGGTGCCTAAATTTAAGATAAAGGGAAATGTAAGATATTAACAGGTGCGCCAATGTGATTCAATATGAATGATGTGACGTGGGTTGAGACAGATGGAATGTAGAAGCATTTTTATTCTCACCTTTGATAAATGGAAGTCGTAAGATGATGTTTGAATAACCAAAGTTTATTTAAGTTATCCGTGCCTTTTATGTGTAAAAAAGCAACACACAAATATAAATTAGAAAACAATTTCTGATAATTTTTCACGATTTTTAACAATTGTGAATAAATAAATGAAGTTTCCAGCTTTTTACTTACTTTTTTTGTACTTAAGAGATGTGCAATCTCCGAAACTGACAAAATATAGTCAAAAACTGTTTGATTATCTACTTTGCCTGATACAGCGTGTTCCACAGAATTTGAACCATCTTGAATAAGCTTGGAAATACAATCTGATGATTTTTTCCGGGCTGTTATGCCAGGAGAAAGAAGGACACCTTGGACTACGTCATAAGAGCCCGGAAGAAATCATCATCAGATCCAACGCTGGCCGTGAAAGCCTTAAGAAGACTGTTGGAAATACAATGTTTGTGAATGTTATCTTTTAGGAACATCTCTAGAGAATCTGAAGACCGTAGTTTGATCCTTTTTACTAAATCGTAATGCTTTCATAAGAAGCAGCAAGCGAATGTTGAAATATTTCTAGAGCTTCTGCAGTTTTCATGCGCCATCCAGAGCTGGTAGCTTAGAAGCTTATGGTGTTGCACCTACCAAGTTACCAGCATTGATTGGCATAAGCCTCCAAAATATAGCAATTTAAATTTTTTCCACATTAGCTTTGCTATTTTACAATTAAGCAAAAATGGAAGGGGAAAAATAGTCGTGCAGTCTTAAAATTCTCTGTGAATAGACTGAGGGAGATATTATTTGCAAATATTGGATTTCCCATGTTATTCTGGATGGCTAAAATTCCATAAGAGACATGGTATGTGTCAAGTAAAAGCTGTATATCTTGAAATGTTACAAAAAGGTCAATTCAGGTTTAGAATGACTTTTCTGTAAACTTTGAACAAACCAAACCTGAATCCTTACAAACAACCTGTATCTTACGAGTGATTAAAACTAAATATCCATAAGTACTTTTAAAATGCCTGGATTTCATTAAAACTATTCCAAAATGTTCAAATTCCTTTTGTCTTTTTTTTTAAATTCAATTTGACTGTACCAAACGGCAAAATCCATCCTGCGGAATTCGTACCACCAGAACATGATCTGCCCATATGCTTAATCACTACGGACACACAATAACTTCCTAATCGGGGTTTACGACAGTCGATTCAAATACAAGTATGATGGAAATAGTGATTTTCGTAAGATTCCCGTCAGAAAACCAAACTTCTAAGACTGCACCATATCCAGTAACTTAATAACACTAGAATCCTTATAGATATTATCGTAAGGTACATAAAAACTTGTACATCCAAATTAAGTATTACAAAAAGAGCAGACGCTGAATATGTGCAATCGTAATAAAAAACAAAACAATAAATAAGTTCTAAAGTCCCAATGAAGGCACAGCAAGAGTGTAAAACAAATACGAAATAGTTGAGATTAACAACTTGAAGGACTGATTTGTAGTAGTGATAACAAAAAAGCAATATGCTCCATTGTAGAACAACGGCTCATTTTACAATCGAGCTATGCCTTTCTCAGGTTTACCTAGCTACTTATATTCTCATCACACAGACACACACACACGCACAAGTTTATCAACATAAAAATTCCTACCGACGATCGTTTCCTTAAGAACTAGTACACCTATGATTATTTGGCTTTTTGTTTCATCATCATGTGTGATGTTAACGAACTAACTAGTGAAGATGGATGTTCAGTCAATGTGAGCGCTGGTCCTTATTGCATCTCGGACGGCGGTGTCCACAGCTCTAGCGGCTTCAAGGGCAACCGTCAAAACACTGAAAAAAATTAAAATTAGTGAACAAAAGTGCATGTCTTACACTGACATAGCAGCACAAATATAAAAGAAATAAAAAAAGACAAAGGGTATTTCCAAAAACCGAAGAATTCATTTTGGAAATTTATGGTTTTCAGCTGCATGAATGACATTGTTTAGATCTAAAACCTTCCTATACTCATTAGTAGCTGGCAATCCTTTTTAACATAAATCAAGTCTTATAGTGGCTATTTTGTTTATGGAAAATATTGATGAGGAGTGATGAATAGTTTTCAGCTTAAATCAAAATATTGGTATAGGTATGTAGATAATACTTCTGTTATTTAGCCCCACAGTATATCATTTAAATGAGAGTTGATTCATTTTTATAAAATAAATAAATAATAAAAAACACTTGCAATCCATGCACATCATTTATTTATTGCAAAAAGTACTTGTACTTGCCCTTATAATCAGCTAGAAGTTGATTAAAAACAAGTTGACAATTTGAAGTGTGTAATTGAAAATGATATAAAAATTGCATCTTTTGAATTTCTTATTATTCGACTCAATTCCTTTTTAGAATTTACAGAAAAACAACTGTTGATCTGACGCTTATAGACTGGGATTAGAAAATGTGGATGATATGCTAAACTACTTTATTAAAATCTTACATGGATGTTTAACATACAGGCTCCACTTTGAACAGTTAAAATTACAAACAAACCTAGCCCACAGTTGTCAGGTACTATAAAATTGTTCAAATTATATGAGGCTTACTTAAAGTATAAAAAAGAAGAGCTGGAAAATGATTGGGTGTCATATAAAAAATAAAGTAATTACGTAAACAGTGTTATGTAGAAGAACAAAACAGCTTATATTGAATTTGTTACAAACAAAAAGTAGCTAATTCTTGAGAGGTACTTTATGTCCAGCCAGGGTTATTAATAATAACTGTGCTGTTCTGCCTTTGGATATTAATGATCCTGATTCAATCAATCATTTTACCAATATTACTGTGTCTCTAGCAGACGATAATTAACTGTCTTTGATAAGTAAATATGATACAACATACAATTATTCTAATTTATCTTTTCACATTGTCAACTCAGACATTATCATGAAGTGCATTAATTCAATAAAAACCTTGACAAATTGATGGTATTTCGATAAAAATGATAAAATTAGTTAGCGAACCACTCCTTAATTACATCTTGGTGGAAACATGCTAGTTATTTCTCTACTTAAAGCAACAAATTGCACTGAATCTAATATTAAACCAATACACCAAACACTTTTTCAAAAGTATTAGAAACGATTCTTAAAGAGCCATTAGCCTATGTGCTTGACAATAATATTAAGGTATTGTTGCTTTTAAATCTGGGTTCAGACCAACTCGTACTGATTCACATTACCAATGAGAATGTACCTATTTAATTTTACTAGATTAAAGCAAAGTATTTGACACTTTGAAACACAATATAGGTACTATATCAGAAACTAATATATTTTGGCTTAATTGAATTCTATTGATATTTTTCTTAGTCATAGTGATTGGCATGAATTTGGAATTCTTCTATTGTGTATTTGCATTGTGGATTTTTGCCTAACTCACTACATAACTGCAATGTGCACCCTCATAAGGATGACACATAACTACAGTATAGCTTAAAAGAACAAAATATTAGTATGGCAGAATATTTAATTAATGTAGATTTATGTTGATTATCTAATATTTCTTTCTGAAGATTAAGAGTGAAAAGATTAAGGTTAAACAAATTTGCAGAAATTTAGAATGTACATTGATGAGAATCTAAGATTTGTTTCTTATGTAAGCAGTCTATGCAGTCTATTATTTGATTTTGAAGCAATTGTCTTCCAATCATAGCATAAGTATTGAACTAAAGCATGTGTTATGTAATATGCTTTTCAATTGCAGCGAATATAGAATTCATGTGTAAGGTTTGCATTTGGTATTCATAAGTATGAGTTCTTTCACAAGCAGCACTTGCTGATAAAATCATTTTGCAAAGCGAACCTGAGTATATTTTTTGTAGCCTTTGATCTTTACATTGTTTCAAGTTGATTTATATTACAAAATATGATGTGTTTTGTGAGTACACTGTCATTCCATGTTCCTGTTTCGATGCAGTTTTATTTATAACTTGTGCATTTATTATAACACCTTTTGTATCTGATTTAAGGATTCAATTCCCATAAACTTTAAGAAAATATTGAATGAAGTTAATTTTGTTTACTTCAAATCTTACACACATTAATAGAACACTCCTTTAATCCAATATAAAGATATCTTAGAATTCCTCCATAAAAAAGTGTTTTTGATTCAATTTTTATGTTTTGTTTTATAAAACATATTAATATTTCTGAACACATGCAAGCTGCTCTGAATTCCATACAGGATAAAATTTGTTAACCTAAATTTTTAGATCATTTTATTTCAACAAAAAAAATTGAGTAAGCTACTGCACCATTAAGCTTATTTACTTGTGTCTGGGATAACTCTGCCATCTCATGTTTTCTTGTTATTAGTCTAGGAATGGTAAAATGCTGTATTTTATTTTATTCTAAACTCCAATTAAGCCATTCATTCAAAATCTGTTGATAATTTAGAAAAAAAATGATATGGTCTGCAGGGCAATTCTTTTTATTGTAACACTATTTCTTTTTTCTACTCCTTTATTAGTAAATTGCTCATTATGCACTGTGTACTTGATTAGTAAATTCGTTATTACACACAGGCCCCGTTGCACAAAGCGTGGTTAACCAGACCCCCTGGTTAACACGCGGTTAACCATCCGTTGCCATAGGCAGCACCAATGAAGAACCTTTAAAAAGAACCGTTTCCATGACAACTGCCCGTTGACCACGTGTTAACCAGGGGGTCTGGTTAACCACGCTTTGTGCAACGGGACCACAGTGTTACACAATGACTAGCATATAATTTTTCTTATTACGTTACAGTTTCAAATTCAGTATTGCGTTCACAGGATGTTATCCCATGTCAGTTAATTGTTAGAAATATCACAAAAAAAGAGTTAATATTTTTACAACATTATCATGAAAGTGCAGACTTTTAGTTGATGCTTTCGCCTTTTCAAAGGTATTTAGATTGTATCTAAATAACAATAAAATAGAATTAATATGTTCCAGTTATTGCAAGCAATGGTAAATGATTATATCCAATGAACCCCATTCTCCAAGTCGATCTGACGTTTTACAATATTTTGTTGTAACTGTCATTTACTGTCATAATTACTATAATTAATCTATTTGTTTTTACTGAAAAAAGGCAATATAAAGTTGTAAAAATATAGACTCTGGAAATGCGCTACTCACCGCTACGCGGCCCGCATGCAAATTTCCACTCCTGTGTAATTACCTTCTTACAATTCTCTTTATGCAATATACTATTATGACAATCCAAAACTGATGACAAATTTACAGACATCTTGTCACAATGTTTGTCCCAAATGATACCCAATACCTTAACATATTTTGTACTTTTTGTTGCATCATAAAAATGTTTAAACATTTCATTATTTATCTCCCACTTTTGCAAATCATTTCAGCAAGCTTTAATAAACTAGTATGTTCCTATAATGTAGTTTGTCTTTTGGCAATCCACTATATGGATTTATTAGACATTTACTCAGCCATATGTATGTATTTTTTACAATGATTAAATGAAATGCATTTGAACATGGATTTAAAGGTTTATTATTTTATTACTAAGAAATTTGTAACAGAACTAGTAAAAAATGATTATAATAATAGAAATAGTACTCATTTAGAATCAAACAAATGAGCAATTCACAAGGCTTTTATTAATAATTAAAGAATACTTAGAAAACGTGACATCTTAGCTGCTGATAGTACATAATAAGTTAGACAAAACTTTGTGTTCCACTAATGGTAAAGTACATTTACAAAATAGAGGTGTTTAAAAAAGTGTTTGTTCTTGTGGTAAAAGTTACAAGAATGAGACCAAAGGAAGAGGGACCCTTTTAAAAGATAAACATGAATTACTTTCACAAAATAAGAATTTTACACTGAAACATATTATTACAAGCGATTAATAGAAGACACTACTAAAATTTCTAGAAATTCTAACAAATTTAATAAGTGAAATGGAAATTATAAAGTGGGTAATATTTGTCTTTTATCAAGTTGTGTTCTTTAATCGCTCAATATATGTCCTCTATACTTCTTAAAAAACTGCAGAGACTTACACAAGAAATGGACAGTGAAAAGCTCACTTTGTCTTTTGAGAGGATAAAAATTTATAGAAAATTTACCAATTTGCAAGTCCAAATTAGACAAAAAATCTATGAGCTGCACAAAACCAATCTGACAATGAGAATTAAGTCATAAACTTCATTTGGAAGAAATATCTCATAAAATCTGTAGATATTAAGTATAAGCTTTGAGAATACTCACTGGTACAATAAATACTGCAACAGTTGAATCTGATATTGACACTGAAGCAATACATTTTTAAGGAAATTTAAAAAAATTGCAAAAAGAACTATACTTAGAAATTGTTTTTCTGACAAAACTAGAATTCTATTAAAAAGGGGAAATAAATGTATATGGCAAGTTAGTTTAGAACATTCTTGCTGATTGTCAAATAGTGGATATGAGAAAAGAAAAACCATTATACATGCAAATGGAAAAAAAGATTTTGTGAAAAAATATATGTGAATATCACTTTTTATATCAAAACACCATGCCATTTCACTCACCAGAATGTCCAACAGTCAGAACTTCAATGGGCAGTGATCCACGTCTACGTGCTAACAGCAAATCGGAGTTCTCGGGCCTCCTGAGCATGTGCCTCGAACATGATTCTGAAGATGTCTCAGGCAGACAGACGGTCTCCGGACCACCAGAACTGCGCCTGCGCAACTGCTTTTTCCGCCTGCCTGCTTTACCGTTGAGGCTGGTGTGACGAGTCAGTTCAGAACGGCGCTCAGCTGTTGACCTTGGGGGAAGGTCAGTGGGGGCTGAACCCCGCCGCTGGTATGCTCGACAGGAGCTGTACAACTCAGGTGGTTGTGCAGGAAAGTCTGAACTAGAGTCATCTTCTAAGCCTATAAAAGGGAAATTTAGCTAAAAGCTGAATTTTCTGTCAAATTTTATTTGTAATTTATACTTCATCTCTTCCTAATACACTAAAATAATGTAAGGCACAGTTTTATGCAGACGACTCTCAAATATATTCAAATATTCCTTCTTGTTAAATGAAAGAATTCTAGCTCTCGATAAGATAAATGAGGATCTAGAAAGATTACATGATATATCTGGTCAACACTAACTTTGTTTAAATTCTAATAACTTAAGTCTGTGGTGATGTTATTTAGTGAGGTTAAATAATAGAGAGAAATTTACTAACTTTAAAATTCAAATTTCGGATTCTAGACTGGATGCATCTGATATGTCTAAAAGTCGTGGTCTTTATATTGACCCTACCTTTGACATTAAAACCCACATTTCAAAGTGTTTGCAGAGTGCTTATTGCAGCTTAAAATAATATATACCATAATCGCCATCTTCTTAATCTTAAATAAAAAAATCTTTGTAATAGCTTGCTACTACCTAAGCTTGACTTTTATAATGTAATCTAAAGACCTTGTTTGGATTACATGGGCAAAAGACATACACAAAAATTGGAGAAATCTTGTTTGTATGTGACATTTGGCATTTGGACGCGGAGTTGTGTAAGAAGTAGATTGAGTTGGATGGCTTGACATGCGTAGCAGCCTGGAACTCCATACAGCCTATTTCATACACAAAGTAATAAAAAATTAAGTTCCTCCTTATTTGTATAAGGATATAACGTTTTGAACAGATGTACACAATCTCGATTTGAGATATAGGGGATTGAGTAGTATACTGAAAACGTATATTTATGTATAACATTGCAAAAACTTACAATTATATCCCTGAGGGTTTCAAACCACTCAGTTGTTCCCAATTTAAGCGGAAATTAAAGCAGCTTCTATTGCAGTGCTGATGATGCAGGTTTGTGATGAGATGCACTATCGATGTCATTATCTTATTTTTAGCAGGGTGGCAAGAGGGTTATGTGCTATGTTCGTCTAACGAATGTTTTTGTGGCAGTGTAAGTTGTTATTTTTATAAACTCTTAACAGTTATTATTTTAATAAAGGCAATTTATTATTATTATTATTTTCAAATATTTCTTTACTGACCATTAACTAAAAAACTCATTGTTCATAAATAAACTTATATCATTTTAGTGTCTGTAATACAGGTAGCATTCTGCTTCAAATACTTGTGGCAAATGTCATTCATTCAAGCCAGGTTCCACGTTCTAGTTCTTTGGATTCTATAAGATGTAAATTTTTGTAAAAGACCTTTTCATCAGTTGTAATACAGTATTATATGCTTTTTGCCACTTATTGTTTTATGAATAAACAAAAAGTCACTTGAGCATATATAGATAGATGGTGGCATAAGGGTACAACAATTTATTTAATAGGGTGGATAGGGACGAACAGACTAAACCACTGGTGTGTAATTTACACACAAAAATAATACAGAAAAATATTGTATATGTTGTAGTTTGATTTTCATTTCTTTTCAAGTTATAGAGTAACTCATAATATTCTTTACTACATTCATCATGAGATTCTTTAAATTCTAAAATAATATTGTTTTGTAAAATAATTCAAGTGGTAATTATGTACTATAAACTAAGTTCCAAGATCGTCATGCACCATAAATGCATTTTTTCGAAAATTTTTGTATTTTTACTTAAAATTTAAATGAATAAGTTGTCAATTACCTTGCTTTTTCTGATGAAGTTTTTGTTAAAAGGAATTATTTTTTTAAACATTTATTATGTATAGAAACCAAATGAGTAACCCATTGATAAATGAATGCTAAATAAACTTCCTACATAAAAATTTGAGATATGATACACTTACGATGATGTACATCTACAGGTACCGATCCCCGTCTCAAGTATTGAGCTTCAGTCGGATATAACCCCCCGCCAGCAGGAGGTGCATTTTCTTCCGATCTGGATATTGGCAAGGAAACTGGTGCAGAACCCCTTCTTCTAGCAGATGCCTACATATAATTGCAAAAATTTAAATTTCATCATATACAGATGTTAAAAATTGTTTGTTGTACAGTACAGCCTTTTAATATGAACACTAATGAGAATATACATTTAAATGCTGTTCAAAGTTTGAAATAATTATGGGTGTATTGTATCTATGTAATGGATACAAATATTGTTCAATTTTGAAAACAAGAWATGCTGTTTTAATAAAGTACCTATAAACATTAGAGCAATGGCAAGACATTACTGACAAACGAAATTTTTTAAAGAAATGTTAGTACATTTTATTATAGTTTATATAAATATGTTTCATTACAAAGGAACAGAGGCAGTTTGTCAGGGGGAAAAGAGTGGATAATGCCCACCATCAAAAGGAGCAGCAGAAATAAAAAATAAAAAATACACATTTTTATTTTATTATGAAAATGTTTGTAAGGTGCAATTAAGTCCAGCAGTAATTGATAAACAAGAAATTTGATATTTAATTMCGATCACTTCAGTCTAAGAAATTGAATATGTTAAGTACTATAACTATTGAATTAAGAAAGATATCTAAAATAAAAACTGCAACCAGTGAATTCGCCTCCTAAAAGTGCATTAAAAATTACTACCTTGCAAAAATACAAACAAAAAAGTTGAGGCAAAATGTTTTTTGTTTTTCATGATTACTTTCATACTATACTTTCATAAATATAAACAGACACATTATGTTTAGACTATTTAGCTAGTCATTAAATTTTGCAAATTTCATCCATTTAACTGACTTCTATCTGTTATCATTTCAGAGATACCAATGCTATGCATTTGTGAATACATTATTCTGACAGACATTTTGTTGTTACCGAGTCCTACGAGCTGCCACTGATGGTATTAAATGTAGAATTTCTATTTAATTTTTATATAAAAGGACAAAAAACAAGATTTTCTGAAACATAATAAATCAGCTACAATAATGTAAAATCTGAAGATTTGTTGATGGTAACAAAGGATTCAAGTTTGGATTTTATTTTGCTATCTTCTTTTTATATTGGAATCGTAAAAACTGTAATTCCATACCATTGCACTTAATATTTTGGGATCCAAGTTTTCCTTCTCATGATGCCCATCAGGTTCAGACAACTTTACCATCTTACACATTTTTTCTGTTGATTCTTGTTCTCTTTTATTGTTGTTATTTGTAGTGGACCGTGATGCCGATGATACTTCTGGAACAATAACATCCGGTGGCCTGCTGTTGTTTGGACTCAGCACCGCAATAGATGGAATGGGATAATGTGGTGGTGGAGTTGATATGTTTTCTTGCGAGTCATGTGATGAATTCGATCTGCTGTCACCTAATAAAAGAAATGTTTCTTTAAATATGACAATTTCTTAACGACATGAATACCTAACAATAACTTGTCAAATTAACACTTATTAAATGAGTTACAGAAAAAAAAAACTAGTAAAGTGATGTCACTTACCTTCCATTACTGTTTCAGTACATGTTGACATCTCTACAGTGGCTGACATATACCTCATGCGAACATAAGGTTGTGGTGGTGGGAATGTTTGCTGTCGGGTGAGTGCTTTGGTAATTGGTGCCCCACTACCACCTTGTAATACTGACGTAAGACGGCTGGCAGCCGCACTGCTCGTCATGGATGCAATACTAGGCTCCGGAAGCAGATTTTCTGCACTCAATGGCCTTTCTGGTTGGTCATCTGCAGCTAGATCAACAATAACATTCTTATTTATAGTTAACCTTAGAAAGTTGTAAAAGCAAAAATTTATTTAACACTACAAACAAAACCTATCAGTAGTCATTCTGTATTTTAAGAGCTTGTTAGTAAGCCAGAAAGATTAAGAAACGATGGCAAGAAATCTAAATCAAGGCTCATCTATTATCTTAGACCTACTAGATATCGTTTTTGATAAAAAAAGGTTTTCTCTCAAATGGTAAGACAAAATGGCAATGGTGTGATACCTGTTTATAAGAAATCTGGTAACAAACCATAACTTCAAAACTAGAAAGTACCTATACCACTTACTAAGAAGTAAGAACATCTCCAGGAAATAAGTAATAAAACTAAAAGCTTATTAGACAGCTACTAGGACTGTACAGGTTCTACAAAAAATGAAATATATAAATATTTTTAGTTAGGTCTGTCCAATGATGTAAAACGTTCACATCATCATTTGGATAATGCATAATAACTAAAAGCACTAGGTTCTGAATAAATAATGTAGAATTTAATTCTCAGTTTCATTTACTCAAAGTTGGTAGTGGCAGGAGCAACTTTCCCATGTAATTGGCTCTCCGTGCTTGTTTTGAACTGACATAGTATATAAATCCATTATGGTGTGTAAAGTGACAGTTCGAAATATCATATTGCGTTAACATGTGGTTTTGACGCTGACTGTTATAAATCTATATCATAAATTCAATATCTTTTTGTACTACTACGTTTTAAAATTTTGCAATATGCAAAACCTTTGTAATGACACAGTCGAGTGCAGTTCGTTAACAAATTGTCATATTTTGAGTATGAAAACTTGTAACTAAGTAGTAAAAACTATATGTTTCATTAGTAGAAATAATCTTTCATTCCCAATGCATATGTGGATGTGACGCACGGTGACAAATGTCATTTCCAGTCTCATCATTCAAAAGCACAAAAATTTTTAATATAAAACTGACTGGAAAGAGTATTGTACATCCTTGTGCACATATAAATTGGGACCGAAACTGCAATGTTGAAGTTCCATTATTCTAATTGTTCATAGCTGCTATTGTGATCAGCTTAGACATCAGTTTTATATTCAAAGAGTACAACACATAAAAATATGGTTAGTTGCATGTCTTGTGGTTGTTACTTGATACCAATAAATGAAAATTCAGGAGTAACACTTCATATGTAGGTGTATTTAATACTAAATTTGTCAAAGACTTTTAGAGGTTATGAAGTAATAAATCACGAGGTATGCATAGGGTCGGGTCAGTCAAATTGATTGACACATGCTATAACTTGACACGGACCTGGCTTTTTTCACTAAAACACCATATAATGCAGTGGTTCCCAAACTGTGCGCCTCGGCTCGTTGGGGAGCTGTGGCGGTTGTCTAAGGGCACCGCGAAATGTTGCAAAAATTCATAATTTTACTCCTGTTTTCAGTTCAACTGCGACAAGTCTCTAGGGAGAGTGTATGACTCCAGAACTATAAAATAAATAAGCTTTTTTAGTCTTTTACCAGCATGCCTCCTAAACTAGATGACGTCCTACAAAAGTTTTAGAATATAGTCTAGTTTTCGTTGGTTGTTTTGTAGTTTCAAGAAAAGAGTTGCACGATTATTAGCGATACGTAAATTAACCCAAGTAGCAAGTCGACAATTTAGGCTATTTCTAAAACATGAAAAGTCCTCGTAAGCAACATTGTGAAAAAATACAGACGATTAGAACACGTTAACATGCTTGACCTGACGATTTTCTTGGAATGTTCTAGAATTGGAGCTTCTGAGTAGAGTGACGCAGGCTACTAACCAATTAAACTTTTAAACTCAGATATGACTTGGCGCTTTTGTTTTTTTTTCAACATAAATTTTCTTCCTAAGCAGAAAAATACTTCTAGTTATCATAGGCTATGTTTATGGAATAGCTTCTGGTGTTTTTAATAAAAATATTTTATTCCCTTTGCATTGTTTATTTTCACCGCACATTATACGTTTGGTACATCTTAACAACTGGTTTGAGAAATACTCTAAAATCTAACTCCACTCTAATTTACTTCAGCAGAAAAAGAGAATCTAATTGAGCTATCTTGCGATAACACTTTTAAAACAAAATGTTTCAGCATGGAGTTGCCCGAATTTTGGATTTCAACAATAGATGAATGTGCTCTTTTAAGCAAAGCTGGATTTTCGGCGGTTGTGTTTATAAAGAGCAAGTATAAATCGAAAATAAATGTTCAAAAGGAAGTGAAAAATTGTGCAAGCAAGCTCATCCTACCTATTAATTTAATGTTTAATTTTAATAAAATAAATTTTTGATTAATGAGTTTAATTTGTGATAATGCACAATTCGTATGTCTATTATATATTTTGTAGTGTATGAATTTTAATTAGATAATGCTAATGACTAAGCCTCTTTTATATTATTTTTAAACTTAGGTTAGCGAGCCGTAGATAACGCTTAAATAATTCAAGGGCGCTGCGACTCCAAAAAGTTTGGGAATCTCTGATATAATGTATACCCAAAGACTTAAGTGAAGGAACACAAGTTAAATAATGGCAGATGAGAGTAACCAATTCGTTACAGAGCCAATAAATGACATGGGGCCTTCTACCACTAGAAGGCAGTACAATAGCTTCCATTAATATAGAAAAACGAGCAATCAGAGCAAAGTTTTGCCTGTTGATTTATTAGGGTAATATTTTCATATATAAATGTGTATTATGGACCCATCCACAGCCACAGGCAAAGTTCTAACAAAGCAGTTTCATTGAACAGCAGGTATCGTGTCATGTGGACACAAAACTCATTGCAAACTGAGAAAAGTGATGGCTAATATTTGTCTTGAAAATCAAAACGCACACAATTCAATTAAGCAATGCAGGAGCACAATTTTATTTTTTTGTATATCTTTGTTACATTTATTTTTGTTAATTTATAACACTCCTTTGTAATTTTGTTGGTGGAACTTTTATGACAAGTTTACAAAAAAACGAAATTCTTTACCTTCTTTAGTGTTAGGTTTATATTTTTGTTTTGTATAATTTTGGTGTAAGCTAGTTTTGCGATCACTAGTTAGATATAGTTAGTTAGTATACTTTTTCTTAGAGAAGACAAAGTTCTTCACTAAATTGCCACCAAAACAACATTACACCAAAAAGTCTCATAATATTCAAAAAATCAAATAAAACGTCTGTAAAGGCAGAAATGTCGCATCAGCATGAAGCAGTAAAGCATTTTCATTTATGAAATCTACAGATTAAATTGCAACTACCTTATTTATTTCATAATATTGTTTTAAGCAAAACACCTCAATATCTGTACAACAAAATCAGATTATGAAGTCATTTTCATGACATAAACATTGCGTCAGCACAGAACGATCCTTAGTTGTTGTTGTACGTTTTTTTTTTAATATTGTAGGAGAACACCCAGAAACACATACAAACAACAAACAAAATACGAAGCAAAATGTTAATAATTTGCTTTTTATGTAGGTGCATTTATATTTAAGGGGTGGTAGAAGAATGGGAGCCGAACTACCAGTTTATTGCTTGAACTATACTTCTTGACATTTTCCATCAGAGAAAGCTTTTACTTTGTATGTTATTATTATTATTATATTACTATTATTATAGTTGTTTGCTGGATCTTGGTGAAAATTAAAGGATTTATTATCTAATAAAACTAACTAACTAACAAAGGAGCCAAAGTGAAACGATCATTTGCAAAGCTGCATATTAATAAACATGCCTTACCTTTTCCATTTAATACATCTTTGTCTATTCTAAATATTACCAAAAACAGCCGATTAAAAAAGGCTGAAAATGATTTTAATGCAAATATAGCAGTAAAAGATCTCCTTTAATGTTTGTGTTGCCTTAGTGGGAATAGATTTCAAAAATGAAAATGCTTTAACTTCTTCATGTCGAAGTGACTTTCGGCCTTTAGTATTTATTTATTTATTTTATTTTTTTAATATCATGAGAATCTTTGGTGTAAGCTTAATTTGCTAGCAATTTAGTGAAGTAGGTTGCCTTTCTTTAACTAGCAACTAACGAAACATTCATGCTGAAGTGACCACAGGACGAGCTTATGCCAAAATTATACAAATCAAAAGTATAAACCTCACATTAAAAAAAGTAAAGAATTTTGTTATTGTAAAGTTGTTGGTAAAGTGCCACCAACAGAATCCATGAGAAGTGTCACAAAATGACACAATAAATGTAGGCAAAAATTAAATTTTGTTCCTACATTGTTTAAATATTGAAATGTGTATGTTTTGATTTTCAAGACAAATATTAGCCATCACTTTGCTCAGTTTGCAATGACTTTTGCGTTCACATGGCAAGGTACTGGCCGTTCAAAGACACTGCTTTGTTAGAACTTTGCCTGTGGTTGTGCATGGGTCCATAATGCACATTTAAATATGCAAATATTACCCTAATCAATCATCTGGTAGAACATTGTCCTGCTCTTTTACTATCGCTTTCTAGCGGTGGAAGCGCACTATATGTCATTTATGGGTTCTGTAACGAACTGGTTACCACAATCTACCATTATCCAAATTGTATGCCAAAACTAGCCATTCCTTCAATTAGTCTTTGGGTATAGTACCCATCTAGATAACTAACTTCGTTTTTCATAACTATACTCTGATTGACTGATTTTTCTTCATTAATTTAAGGTATGGTAAATATATTTTATACAATAATTCCTTCCAGTCAGTTTTATATTCAAAGCACAAAAACAACCAGTGTGCCTGTGTATGTCAAAAATAAATGATGTGAACGTTTTAATTACTAAAACGGACTATACCTACATTCCAACTTTATGTAGCCAAAACTATAGATTTAGACAATCTAATAAGTGTTAATGCCACCAGTGACGAAAATGGTGCAAAAATTAACCTAACAAGAATATTAATAATGCACTCATTATTTAAATTCAACGATTAGAATGATTATGTTTTAATGCCGACTTGGCATGAGATAGCATTTTTAATACTCGTATCATAGTAGTTTCACCATATTAATAGCAAACATAATTGTATTGCAAAATACAAACATACATTGTATTTACATAAAACAGTAACTGTTTATACAGTTATGCTGCCTGAAACCATATTAAGCTAACCTGTGTAAGCTGTTCACATAATTTGGGCACAACAAATTTTTTTTAATATGTAAATTTGTGTGTGGTTAAAAAGGTAACTCATATGCTGGAGGTAATGGATCATGGAGAAGTAGCAACATATATTATTACTGACCAGGTCAAATCCTTGACCATCAAACTATTGCAAACGATCAGTCTTACATGACATTGGTTTTATGGCGTTTAATCTCTTGGAATATTACCTCACTGACCGTAAGCATAAAGCAAAAACCTGAAGTAGTGTTAGCTCAACAAGACAGTTAAATGTAGTGCCCCCAGGGAACTATACTGGGACTATTTTTGTTCATCATTAATATGCTTGATGAAAGAGATGGGTTGAGACCAAAAAATTGTTAGCAAAATTTGCAAAAGGATATTATATTCACAGGATTTTTTTTCTAAAATCAAATGTGTTATTTACAAGGGCTGCTCCACATATTGGTGGTCTAAATGTTGCCTGGTGATATCTGACATTTCCACCGTAAAGTATGACACTTTTTAGTGCATTTCTAATTAAAAAATTTTTGTCATACCACCACTATTTGTGTTACTTACAGTGACGAAAAATTCATCTCTGTCGAAATATGAAATTAACTTAGCAACATTTTTGTGTGATTCTTTTTCATATCTTTTAAATTAGATAATCAACACAAGACAGTGCTGATGAGCTTAATTCTTTAAATGGCTGCAATACACCATCCTATAGCACTGTGAAAAACTAGTACAATGAATTCAATTGTGGTCATACCTCACACTCCCGATAAATTCTGTAAAAATTATCAAAAAGCAATTGTTGTGCCAAAAAACACTGATGATATGATAGAACTGTGGTAACCTAGTTAGCGTAAGGCTAACCGGAATACAAACAGTCGTAAGCAGGTCAGCAAGAACGCGACATTTGCTTAGCATGCAGTTCCGTATTTATATTTCCATGTAAACAGCACGTAGTAAATAGCCCGTTATTAGGTCTAAACAGAGTTGTAAAGTAGACCAGTCAATGGTATATATAGAGAAATGTTATTAGACGTAATTAGTTGGTAAGAGTAGTTAGTAAGTAGCCACTGTGATACTGATGTAAAATCGTAATAAATTGTGCAACTCGCCATCTGATGTTTTCATCAAAACATCCCTGCCCGATGGACTAACTGCCCCACATTGGTAACAGCTGTGGTAACCCTCCACCACCGCAGAACTAATAACCCTTAATCATCATGAGTCACTATTATGAGAAGCATATACACAATTTTACATAATTACAGCTGTGAAAAAAATTTGTTCTCATTGGATTTCGCATAATTAGACAAAAGCTCAAAAATAGACTCATGTCCATTGGTGCAAAAAAATGCTCAAGCAATAGAATCATGGGGCTTCAAATTCCGTACATAATATCTATACAGGTGAGGAATCGCAGATCTAGGCCTATGTGTGTGGTAAAAAACAGCAGTCAACTGTACAACGTAGAACAGTCAATTCTGAATGATACCCAACCATATGTTTGCCGGAAGTGTTCAGTACAAGAAAAGAAGTAAGTGCTGTTGGATCATTATTATCACCAATAGCAACTTATTAATGGGTTATACAATGTATAATCCTGATTTGGCACACAATGATTTCTTTTTATTTCCAAACATCAACAATAAACTATGTGTTTTTGGATATTTTGAAAAACAATAAGCAATTTTTGATGATAAATAATTGTTTTTTTCATTATTAGGCCAACAATATATGAAGCAGCCATCATAATATTATTAAAATTAGTGCAATGTTTACAAACTAAGATTACCTATGAAAGAAAACTGTGTGATGAACACTGCCCCAAAAACAAAATTTATAGCCAGTCAAACAAAAAGCTGCACCAGCATTACTTCTTAAAAATAAGTTGCCATATTTTAAGTATTTTAACTCTGCATACACTTAGTACTTACAAATAAAAACGATATTGTTTCATAGATTTGGAAGGTAAAGAAAATATTGGTTGGTCTAGGGTTGCTGTAGTGGTAGAATCATTGGAAGAATTGGAAAAATTAATGTGCAACGCATTTGCTGCTGCTGTCTGAAAAGAAATGAAGAAAACTAACTTATTCTTCACTGACATCTAAATCTAACACTGCAATTGTTTTAGTATGCTTGTCAGGAGTTTAGCAACAGTATGTATACAAGCATCAACGTGTTTCTGTTTTGAACTTTCACTTTATTCATGATATTTCACAAAATACTACTTAATGCATAAACAAATTGAATATATAGTTATATCTTATTAATAAAAAAAGTCACGGCCTTCTAAACAGAGCAAATGTTTGTAAAATATAATATTGTTTCATATATGTAATATTTCAAAACCATTATGCTACTTTCCCAAAAAAAGGGTAGGTATAATTTGATACAGTAAAACACAGCACATAACTCTGTGGCTGTAAAACTCTCTGGAAATGTTTGTCAACATTTGATCTGTCCTGTTGTTCAGAATATGTTTTATTTATGCCTTATTAGAAAAAATATAGATATTTCCTTTACGACTTAATCTTTTTTCAGTTTTATTATTATCAATACAACAATTTAATCACATGAAGGGATATTTAATATCGCAACTAACCATGTAGAAATAATAATTATAGCATTCTAATATAAAAAATCAAGTTATCTATGTTTGGATTTTAGATTGTAAGCCTTATATCATGGCAACCTCTGACAAACGAAAAAAAATCTCATGCAGTAAAACAGTACTATCTCCTCTAGCTTCAAAGATACTCTCGATTTTCTTAAGCTCTGCAAATGTCATATTTATTACATAATAGCACATGGCATGAGAACAGCTCAACACATGTATGGTTAATGAAGTCACTTTAAAATTCAATAAGGATTCCAAAAATGCAATAATATACAGAGAATTCCATTTAAAATAACAAAATTGGTATTATTTTAGGCATAAAAGGAAGCCTGCCGTGTTTGATAATATTCATAGAACATACAGTTTAACATGTGGGAGACAGCTTTTTTCTCATATTTTGAACTTATTTAACTATTAGTATTACCTGATGAATGATGTGGACTGCCTGAAGAGATGATGGATGTTTGCGATCCAAATTTCATCAGTTCGTGCTCTTCATGTAGCCCACTGGAAGCCCTGGAATCGGTGGGCACAGGACTAACTGGAGACCTGCCTGGTAGCGACCCGCGTCCCGATGGCAGGCTCTCGCGCCTGTATATTGTTCTTGGCAGTGTTGGCTCCGTGTTGACGGGTACTGAGTGACGACGCACCCCCAGCACTCCATCCAGTGTCGGTACAGCTAATGATTGTCTTCGAGGTTCTCTAAAATACAGAAAAATAGAGCATGTAGAATTAAAAATGGTAAGTTTTAATTTTAATGTGATATAGATAATGACAATGACAAGATGAATTCTATTCAATTATCTCCTAAAATAATTCTTAATCCAGTACTCGTAATGTAGTTACGAAGTAGCAGAAATATGCACAGTTTTTGATATATAGAGGTTATATAAGCAGGTATATGGCCAATGTGCAGAACTATCTTTGTAACAGGTGCAGAAAAAACTATTCTTTTTGTTTATTCAATACCAGACTGTTTAGAAGAAAGGGTGTACCGGTATGAAATACAAAAAAAAGAGAAACAAGAGCTGTCGGCTGCTACCTTCATTATTGTTGTGAGGACTATTTTGGTGTAAGCATGTAACAGTATACTTGGTATTCAAAAACGTCCATTCTTTATTCATTATTGATTTTAGTTATTGTTACTGCAAATTAATAAATATATATACCTCTTTTCCTCTAAAAAGTATTACATCATTAAAATTCCATAAAAACAAAAAAATCAATATTATAAATTCTATGGAAATATAAATTCTTGATAAAAGTAACTTTTCTTTCAAGGATTCAAGGATGTCTGTATGGGGTTGGTACATTATTAAAAGTTTAAATAAATAGAAACACGGACTGCTGGAAAATACAAGATATTTGATCTCCTAGAGAAACGATGCAGGAAAAATGGGCTCAATTTCTGCTTTTACCTATCTCTAATTTATCTCTATGACTTCAAAAATGCATGAGGCACTTACCTAGTTAGTTGTATTCGATGCTTAGTATGGGGATTTTAGAAACTAGCAGAGATAAAAGAAAGATTAAATGGGGAAAGATTTAACATGTTGTGAGCCTAATTTAATACACCTTTGGAATTTTTAAAAAGTCCATGGTTTATTAGAAACAGATGTTGTAGAAAACGAGGTCCCTAGTCAGATAATGTCATACCATTAAATTTTGCAAATAAGCTGTCATTTTTAAGATATGACATAAACTTTACCTTTCTTTTAAATACAAGCCATAGTTGACCAAAACTTCAAAAAATCGGCTTTTTTAAGCTTCCTAACAATGTAGAACTTAAAGCAAAATGTTGAGGCTAGAGTAGGGCACATTGGATTAAATTATCGTCATGTTCAATATGTCCATGTCAACAATTAATAAATATTGTAATAGTTGTTATTTATATTTCAAATCATTTTAGTACCTTCAAGTCTGTAATTTTGTTTAAACTTTGTTAAATTAAATAAAAAATAAAAATGCACACAACTCTAGCCACAATGGCACATGCATGCGTGTAGAATGCTAAACATCAAAGGTTGACGATTTGACATTAGTAAGCAATTTTTAGTATACAAATTGTGAATACTTCTTAAAAAATTAATAGTATTATGCTTCCCTTCTAAAGGATGTTCAACATCATTATATGGAAAAAATTAAAAACAATAACATGGATTATATCGTATTGAATGGAGACTTATCCTTCGAAATATTGCCACAGCGGATGCCAAAGACAAACAAAATGTGACAGTTATGGCAATTTTTATGTTTTACTCTGATACTAAAGTAGTTAGCCATGGACACATGAAAACAAATTAATTAAATGTAATCATTCCAATCCTTTAAACTTTTTAAGCCTTTTGAAATGCTTTATTCAAACCTGGAAAAGCATGATATTGTCCATTGTTACATACAGTGTAATTTAAATGCTGTCCAAGCTGCACAATAATATTCTGAATGTTACTTTGACTGGCACCACCCTTCCATGCCTACATTTAAAAATTGCATGATAATTTGGGTATTCATGGCACGATCAGTAAACCAAAGCACACTTCAAGTCAAATGAATGAAGTTGCAGAAACAAATTAACGTTGTGTTACCTTGCATATTTATCGATAAGTTTTAACAAGGCAAGGTACAAAGATGCAGGAACATAGCAGCACACAGTTGTAAGGGTGTTAAAAATTAACACATTTTATCCATACAAATTATCACACACAAACTCTGTCAAAATGCTGGTGACTGTAAGAGACACATAAAATTCTACAGATAGTTTATGAATATATATACAGCCGATTCAAAATTCTTATTAAGAGTTCTTTGTCGTGATGTAACATTATTCACAAACTGCTGTACGTTCAATAGGCATAACGAACATCGCTGGATCTTCTTCATCTTGACCAGCGGAGTCCCCAATAGAAAACAGTTCTTAGTCCGCATATTTTTGATGGGTCTGGAGCATGTTATCTCAGTATCTTCCAAAACGAATTCCAAGATATCTCCAAGATGAACTGAATTTAGAGACTTACACAATGCTTCAATGGTTTAAACAAGACACTCTTATAACATGGGTGGAGTGCAAAATTATTTAAATAAAGTTTTTCCTAACTCCTGGATTGGAAAAGAGTGACCAGTTCCATGGCATGCTCGATCTCCCGATCTTTCATTTTCAAAGTTATAAGAGAGTGGAGTAGCTTTCTATTAGAAAAGCTTGAAACAGTGCAATACATATATTGATAATGGTGGCCTTTTTGAATATTATTTGTAATTAATTATTATGTGCCTTGTTTCAGTTTTTGAACATGTATAAAATAAATACTTAGTATTTCTTCGGTGCAGAAATAAAATTCAATCTACACATTAATATCTTGTTTTGCAAAAGTGAAGACCACAATATTTTATTTTTCCATAGCTATCTACATTAAAATCAGAATAAAACAGAAAAATAGCCGTAACGGTAACGCTTAAATTTTTCTAAATAATCGCATTGTTTTACATTGTTGTGAATTTTAAAAAATGGTTAATTTTTTTTATGCTAAGGTCAACTATGGTTTGTACTTAGAAAGGTAAGTTTATGTTATATCTTGAAAATTACAGTTTCTTGCAAAACAGAATGACATTATCTGATTAGGGATATCACTTTCTAAAACTTTGTATTTACACTTTTTATCATCAGCCTCTATATACAACTCAAAAACACCAATGTAAGAAGAATAAGAAGATGTTAGCAAAATTTATTTCTTTTTGTATCTTGTAAGATAAGCACTTTTTTCAAAAATTCTTTCCCCGTTTAATCTTGCTTCTATCTCCGCTAGTTGCGAAAAACCCAATGCTGAACATAAATCAGAAATCTAAGATGTCTCTCCAATCATTGAAAAATGACCTTTTAAAAGTACAATCACCACCAATTTAAAAATTTTAAATAGCAAGGTGGTCATATCATGCTCGATTTTAAAGCCATTTTCTTTCTTTCTTCTGTATTAACACAGGCAGCTTTTATTTAACTCTAAAATGTAGGTTCAGCTTTTGGACCTATAACTTTTACTTTTCAAATACCAACCTCCATGTCCAGTTCATAATCTGATCATGCAGATGTATGTTTTAAATAATATTTCCTAATAGTACAGAAGTGTTATCACTATTTTACCTGCATGAACAAAAAATCAAAGATGGTTAAAGATTCGCATCAAAATTTGCATCAGGAATCAAAATGTCAGGACAACCATAGTATGCAATTTAAAAGAGATATTGTGGATGAAAATTAAAGAATATTGATTAGAACAAAATTAAATCATTATGAATAACAATATTCTTTCTTTCCTTAAACTTACTTTACAGGTGGAACGGATATGAAATCCGCTATACTTGGAGTTTCTGATGATCCCTTTGTGATCTCATCTTCTTCACTAATTTCTGGTTCTCCCTCTGCATCTGATAATTCAGTACGTGTTTCCTCGGCCTGTTCATTGGCTTCCTGAGCCTCCCATCTTCGCCTGTTGGATCGCAAAAGGTTCATCATATGCGTGGACAGTTGACTTTTCATGAATCTATGCCACTCAGAAAATAATGGAGTTACCACCAATCGGAAGAAACCTGCAAACATTATGTTGAACTAAAGTTCTTTATATGCTTTCAATAAGGAGGTATCAATTATTAATATTATAATATATATAGTTCAATCAAGAATGGGCTTAAATAATTTAATTTGCATGATGCAAATCATAAAAGAGTGCTTGTAAAATACCTAAAAGTACAATTACTATACAGCAATACCAAATTAAAGCAACAATGATATTTTGTTATGAGTTATGAACATATTAAATAACACTGCATTCCAGTGAAGTATGATGGTGATTATGAAGAGAAAGGTATCAAGTTGTGAAAAAAAATACAGTTTACACTGAGAATGAAAATTAAAGTTTTAATTATGGCATTTCTAACTTCATATTTAGTTAAAAAGGGTTTTCAATACAGTTTCCAATATACTGACTAAGCCAAAATATGGCTTATAACACGATGAGTGCCACACAAAGCCTATGAACGTGCTTGCCAGTAAAACAAAGAATGACACGAGAAACCGATGAAACTTAACAAAAGCTTTATTGGAACTACTGTGCTTTCGCATGTTCGACAATACATTGCATGACATGTGTCTGATGGAAAAGGTATGTGGTATGTAGGCGGCGTTGCCACATGTTACAGGCTTAAATATTTACAAATAAGGTAATCTCAGAAAATATTATTCAACTTCATAAAGATCACTAATCTCAAGGGTCTCATTAAATTACTAATTTACGTTAATTTAAAATTATAAATAACAAATATTACTTTAAAAATTGAAAACTGATCCATATTCTCCAAGTGGAATTATTAATAAGTAATTCTTTTTTAAGAAAAATGTACTTAAGTGTAACCCACTTTTTCTTACAAACAACTTCAATTTCTTAATCAAGGATTATATTTATTCCTCCCAAGAAAGCAGATATCAAAGTTGTACATGCAGTTGACCATGAGACAATTTTGGATAACTTAAGCCCTGAAATTAAAAGGCATTTGATTCTTCATATTAATTCATTACATATTACAAAAATCTATTAATAACATTTCTTCACAAATTAACGTAAACCATAATCTTTCTAACACCAACAATATACTTAAGAGCATTGATTCCATGAGAATTAAGGAAAATTTATTTTTTTCAAAAGCGGACAAAGGAAATTGTATGGTTATATTAGACAGAGAAGATTATTTGAATAAAGTTTTTAGGACAATGGAGATTTTGAAATGATTGAAAATGAAAATACCACTAAATTTAAGAAAAAATTAAAGGAATTTTAGACATGGTAAAACTAATTTTAAAATTTTTTAATTGCAATAAATGACAAATTTTATGTATGAACCCTTTAGGACCAAGACTTTATGGACTTCCTAAAATACAAAAAGGTGGTTGTTTTATCAGAACTGTTGTGATAAATTCCCCATGTTACAAATTGGCAAAATGGTTGAATTTGATTCTCCGTGAAGTTCTAAACTTTGCTATTAAAAATGAAATAATTTAGAAAAAGATATTTTCAAAAACTGTTCTCTTCTCACATTAAATTTAGGTACTGTTATGTAGATGATGTTTTGTGTCTTTTTGCAGGTAATTCAGATGATCTAAAAAAAAGTCTTACTTTAATAAATCCATTATATGCTTCTATAAATTTCAGTTATGAAACAGAAATTAATAATCAGATTTCGTTTTTAGATTTATTAATTTTACAAAACCAATTTTCTTCTTACCTTTCTTTCGAAATCTTTAGATAAACCAACTTATACAGACAATGTTATTTCTTATTTTTCTTTACACCCTTATTCACACAAAGTGGCCGTTTGACATTCAGATTATAACCGACTTTTTAAAATACCAGTCAGTAAATGCTTTTGAAAAAAATGTGTGTAATTTTCCTTTCTGCTTTCAATAACAATTTTCCAATTATTTCATAAAAAAACTCTATTTTAAGTATTTGACAAAATTTTAATTTTCTTTCTGTACCACTTATTTTGATGAAAAACTTATGGTATGGTTTTCTCTTAAGTTTGCTGCTCAAGTATCAGTTAGCCTATCTAAATTATTTTTTTCTCATGGAATAAATATCCTTTCTTCTACCATAGGCAGTGTGTTTTTCCGTTTTGTCCGTAATAAAGACCAAATTTCAGTTTTAAATAATGCGGGCGTTTATAGATTTTCATGCAATGCTTGAATTTCAGTTTATGTTGGACAAATGGGACGATCTTTTTTAGTTACAGATAAATAACATTTAAAAGAATTCGAAAAGAATAAAAATACAGATATCGTAACAATAAATTCTTCATTAGCTAACAATTTATATTGCCATGCAGTAAATCATCAAAATTAAATTTGTAAATTTTAGCAATTCATAAAATTATTAGCGAACAAAATTTTACTATTCTAAATAATTCTTTTATTTGCAACTGTCCTGTTCTAAATTATTTATTTGATCTAAATTAATATTACGTTTGTGTTGCTGGCATGTAGTTTGCTTTTTAATTTGTGGTCAAGTTTGCTCGTTTCTATATTTTTGACTTTTCCAAATTATTTATAAAAGTTCCTTTTTTCTTTATTTATACCTATTGATTGCACTGATGATGGCTGCTTGTTAGCCGAAGCGCTCTAAAATTAAAAGAATAACGTGGATTACATTTAACATACATTTTTCTTACAGAAGGATTAAATGTTACTTTATTTTTGTTGCTTTTAAATTTCTCTGTTCGTGTCTTATTAACGCCACACCAAAAACATAACTTTTATTATTTCAGAGATTATAATACAATTATTTGAAGGGGGCCGATTTAAGGAACAAGGTTTAGTCACAAAAAGCTAAGAAACACATATTTACATCTTTAGAAATGTTCTATTCAACTCTCATATAGTTAACAAAAATGTTTAAACATCTTAGACCAACTTCTGTCATTGATGATAAGTCAAAAATACGAAAGAAGCAATTTATTTGCCAGCTTGAACACTTTGCAAGTAAAAATTATTTTTTTAAATTTTACATAGGATAACTTCAAAAAAAGTAAAAACAGCTCATACCAAAATCAAAGCTAAGATTAATACCACATAGTATTCACTGAAAGTAAGAATATGAAGGACAATGTTTATTTACCAGCTTGAATTTTGGCCACTGTGGTAGACTGCTGATCGCAGATGGAAGTTATTGGAAGATTCAGTTTCCTCTCATACTCTCCCTGCCTGAAAAACTCATCACACACTTTCAAACTCCATTTGTGGGATATTTCCCACGGCCGAGTTGGATTTGATATATCTGCACATTTGAGCGCTATCTGCAAAATGAAGTCTCTATTCTCCTTGTTGGTTAGGTCTAAAGTGCCATTATCTAAGTGATTCTGAAACAAAATAAAATATGTGCATGTGTTAGGAAAATATGTATTTTTAAAGTTTCTTTTTATAGCCATTGATTATAGCAGGACAGTAAAGTTTATCGTAAAACCCGACATAAAAAGACTTTAAAGTACCAAACATCCAGTTTTTATGTATAATAGGCAATAAGATATATTGAAACTTAAGGACCCATAAAATATACTGCGAAATTTATTGTTGCATTTACGACGAAATATAAATATGTTCCTGTTTTGACATTAGAGGTTAAAAAGAAAACAATTAAAGCATTTATTTAAAGTCTAGCACAGGGTGGTCAAATTTGGATGTTACTTGAGGCAACTCAGTAGCTATAAGAAAGAAAAAACATTAGGTTTTATTCTTTTTTTTGTGAAACATTTAAGATCAACAACAATAATTTGTCTACCTTTTTGTCCTTGAATTATTAACCTAAATTCGATTTTAGCTATTTGTTATAAAATCATTTGCTAAAATAGTTATGTATATACTACAGGCACTTTTTTTGTGTAGAATTAATTTATGTCATTAGAATAATAATAAAACTTGATTTTCAGTTACAACATAATATGCTATATTTAAATTAAGGGTAAGCTTATTTCCCTTATATACATAGTTCGTTTTTGCATAATAAAAGATACTGACACTTTCAATTTATACTGTATATTATTTTGCACTAAATTTCATATTTCCACTCAAATATGAAACAATTATTACCAGAAACTCAAAGAGATGATGTAGCAATTAGGAATTTGCCATATACAAAAAAATCACCTCTGCTACAAAACTATACAAAGCTATGCAAACATAAATAAGTATGCTACCACTGCCATGATTATTCTTACGTGTTTATTAAGAGGGGCGTTTACCTAGAGCGAATCGGGTCATTTTAAGCACCTACCGTTTTACATTTTAACGAGTTATTCGAAACTTTTTCGAAGTGAAATTTCGACACGGCAATGACAAAAGATGTAGCTACAACGTGGAGTTCGAGTTTTTTCTGAATTTGGTACAGTAATGTAAATATTTGTTGCTATATTTTGCTTAAAAATGTGTATTTTTGGCGCGTTATATCTCGAAAACTAAGGCACATAAACGAAAAATTCGAACTCCACGTTGTAGCTACATATTTCTTTGTACACTACCCAAAACATGAGCACGATAAATAAGTAAAAACATTCAAAAAATCTAAAACCGCAAACCCTTTCGCACGAGTCCGTCAAGAGAGCGAAATGCGAATGCCCATCCCCACTAGATCCGTCGCGTGGTATCCAGAGAACTGTGAGGCTAAGATGCAAACCTGTCGGGAATGATCGTGCGGTATACGATTTATTCCGATATGACCGGATTTCTAAGCTTTTATGTCTAAATACACGTGACAAGTTTAATGTTAAAAGCTCTTTCACATTAATTTACTGTCTGCCGAAGCAATGGGGAGCCGGAATGAAAATTATTATAAAAGTTCCTCCAAAAATCATAGTCGACATGCAGTTAGAATGAAATGTTATATAGTTCATATTTATAGAAATAAATGGGTTATTCCATACTTTGAATAACCTGGTATAATATCATAGTAAGTTACTAATATCATGCTTACTTTTTTATGCACACGCTACAGTCAATTTTCCAAATATTAGTTTAGCCCGTCTGATCTTTGCATGATTTCGACCTATCGACTACCCTCTTACGTCCCATGTCCCGCTGGTAACATGGGTTGCATAGTTTACATTTTGCCCGATCGCTCCAAGTAAATGCCCCTCTTAAGCAATGCTCATTTGTCCAAAAACAAACAGTATCTAAAACGGATGACACACATAAAGTCGCATAACCTCATTTTTGACAACTATCGAACCTTACTTTACATCTTTTTTAGCATCAGACTGCACCTTTTGCATTTATTCTACAATGTGTTGGGTGTTCATTCCATTTTGAAACTGGTAGGTGTGATTAAATGTATATTAACCCTGAAAACGTCATTGTTGCAAATGGCAAATACCACAAATCCGTCGCATGACTGCACAACCGCAAGAGGCTATTTTATGTTTGAAAAGTATGGTTAGTTATTCATCTAATTACATTACAATAAAATAAAAAATGTTCAAAATACATGATACATATTTAAGGCCGTATACACTTGCCCTGTTTTGTTATTTTCAGAAATTGCGAAAATACCTAAATGTGGAATGGGGTAAAAAGTTGCCCGGCATAAAAATGATGGCAAGGGTGTTTTGAAAATTACTGACTATATTTCCTGTTATTTTTAATCAATTAAAACGTTCAATTTCGTTAAGTTACCTCATATAATTTCGATAATAAATGATTATACAGGGTTTCTATAAATGATTCATGCATACAAGGCGCTTATGGAAATTATCGATTAAATCAATTTGCCGCCTCTCAGGAAAGTGACATATAAGTATTCAAAAATCGACAACTGACAAGTGTCAACTGTCGATTTTTGAATTATTTGATATATTTTAATATGAGAAAACCTCTGAGAGTGTGTATTTTCATCATATTTTGTAGTGTTTTGTGGGATAATTAAAGGTTGTAGAAAGCTCACATTTCAGAGCTGTGGGATGGCATTGATCTGCAACCTTCAGTATTATCGCCTTGCATATTGTAGCTTGGCAGTAGTTACAAAAAGGCGGCACCAAGAATTCAGAAATCAACGCCGCCCGCATTATTATAGAGTAGCTCCATATTCTCATTTCCATAGTAACCACATCAACTTATTTCATACCAACAAAACGTGACATTTATCAGTAATCAATATCACATCAATTCGCTTCACGGTCTTACTATTTAAATTGTCAAAACTGACACTCTTTATAATTATGCAACGTGTTATCAATGTATAACCTGATTTCTAAGGTCAGATAGGCTGTGGCATAGAATACCGCACAGGGCATGGGTGTTGTGAAAGTTTAATAATATGTACAAATGTACACAATTTAATAGCACAATAAAAACACACATAATGAGCTGGATAATTGCCCTAAGCTAACAGGACCATTAATAATAATAAAAAAAATTACTTGATTTTTTTAGAAGTGCTTATAGTACTACTACTGATACTAAATGAATATTTGATAAAACATTGCGTTTCATCAGAACGATTCTCAACTTCTTTTTCTTATGGGCATCCTATTGCATTTTAGGTACTGTATGCAGAGACACGAATTTGAAACCCGCTATAGTTTTTTTTTCAAATTAAGATTAAATATTAAGATTTTACAACCAAAAATTTTTGGTACTTGGTAATTGGAGTCAAAGTTGGGAGTAGCCGCAATTATCACTGTCGATAAAGCAACATATTTTTACATAGTCTTTTTGCAATATCTAAAGATCTATGCATTATTTCTAAGCTTTCAAGATGACTATCTGGTCGTCATTATGCAGGACAACTTATGCCTCATCTTAGGAGTTCAGAGATKCCCATAATGGGCCATCCTGTATATTTGACACGAGAAAGAAAATAACGTGTTTGACTTAGAAATAACTAATTTCGTGTTACTAAAATTAGGTTTATGCCATTAGATGCTGCAAAAAAAAACATGTGCAATTCATTTCTTCTATTTCAGCAAACAATCTAATTATTGGCTCCTATAAAATCTCTAAGATATAATTTATGTGAATAAGTCAAAACAAAAAATAATACAATGTTGAATGAAAATAGAGCTAGAGGTAACTTTTGTCACACATTAATATACAAATTATGGCACAAAACGGAAAACCAAATATCAGTACCTAGGTTAATATGAAACTTTCATACCTTAAACTTAGTTAAAAACTCCTGCTGTCTGTTAATATCTGTTGCTAAAATGAGATCACGAATTTGCACTTCAAGTTCCTCCCTGTAAGGCAACAGCTGTTCAGCCACCCCGCTCTCCAGTAAACATCCGACAGCAGATCGCCAGTGGTGATTTTCTAATACGGAACTGTTCTGTAATGAAAGTTATTAAGTTAAAAAGCTCCATTCAACAATGAATAGAAATTTGAAAAACTGGTCCTTACTTCATATAAAATGGCAAGATGATTGGAAGTAGATATGAGGAAATGCTGGTTGACTCCAGGGTGGTCCAGATCATGAGCTACAGCCCCTATTAATGAGGCCATTATTTCTAATGGAGTCACGTGCCTCTTAATCTAGAAAATGGTAATTTGTCTACATTTTATGTTATAATTCATTTGGGTATTTGACCGTTTGTGTATAATGCATCAAAATTGTTTGAAAAAGAATGCAGTATTTTTGATTTTCAAAATATTCCCTATTACTCAAAAAATTAATCTTGAAAAGTGTGAAATCACAACTGAACAATCTGCACTGTGTAATTTTAAGGTGTAAAAAAGTAATAATAAAAGAGTTCCTAAAGTGATCAATATGTCCACACCAACACCATATAAAGTAGACGACCAACAATTAGAGAAGTTAGGTCTATGTATTTATATTTGCAATGAGATACTGCCTGAAAGTGAAAGAAAACTATTAATATGATGTAAAATAACTATGAGCATCTATATGCTTATGCACTTTGTAACAAAGCAATTAAAGGAACTAGAAAAATCAGTTAACTTGAAGATTGTTACAGTTTTAAATTCACACAGTTATTCTAAAAGATCATTTGTTAAGAATTCTTTATACAGTTCAGACAAGGAAATGGTGCCTCTAATGGACATATAATGGAAATGCTTCTAGCAGAGGAAGAGAATTTGCAATATAAAACAGAAAAAAACAGTCATAAGGTCACGATTATTTTGTTCTGTCTATATTGTAATTTATGAATATGTTATATGTATTTACTTGTTAGCTACTAAGATACATATATATGTCGTAGGCACATTGCAAAAATAGACGTTTTATGAAACGCCTAGCCTCTTCGAAAATGACTGGGCTAAATGTAAAAGGAAGCAATAAAGCAGCATGATTTGACCTTGCGCCTGATACATTAAGGTGTTTTGCCATACATCTAGGCATTTTACAAAACGTGTATGCCAGTTTTGGCATATTTTAAAACAATGCCACTCCGTTGCCAAAAGATTTTATTGAAAATATAATGACCGAAAAAATTTAGAAAGGGTTACTGGCGCACCACATAATAATAACAATAATGCTATAGACACAAAAATATTCCACCAGAGAATGAAAATCAAAGTACTTGATTTTACTGAAATCGACGATGTAACGCTTTCAACTGTCACTATATCTACCCCAGAAAATGTTGATGGTCAAGTACTAAATCTTGAAGAAGTTCTCATCCTTACGTTTTACATGTTTTTGAAACATATATTTTATATTCTGTTTTACACTTACGTGTTTCTATTGTATGTTTCCGTTTGTGAGAATAAAATTTTGCATATGATTAGAGAAATATTTTTTTTCACATATAAGTACCTATGTATTTTTATTGCGTTTTAATATAGGTAGGTACCTAAACAGATGCTGAAATTTTTAATTATCAGAATGACGATATTTTATGGAAACATGTATTTCTTGTTTTGCATTCACATAATTTTTCATGTGTTTAAAAAAATACGTCAACAGATTTTCTACCACTTGTCAGAATTATGTTTGCGCTCTTTTTATAAAACGCCTGATTAAGGTCGGCTTATTGTAAAATAGTGCATGAGAGTGGCATTGTTTTAAAATACACCCAAATTCACATACGCGTTTATAAAACGCTTAAATGTATCAGGCGCAATGTCAAATAATGCTGCTTATTGCTTCATTTTACATTTAGCCCAGTCATTTTCGAAAAATCTATGCCTACGACATATACACTGACGAGCAAAAAGTTGATGTCACTTTAAAATTTTCATGTTCTTTGGAATTTAATGTTTTCAAATATTTGCAAACTGTACTACATTATGTGTACCTATATAAGATGAATACACTATTAAACACTAAACATAGGAGCATAATTTTAGTTAACATGATTTATTTTGAAAAAGAAAAATTAACATTTTAAGCGAAGTTCGACTATTTGGTTTTAAGGCCAATATGGAACTAACATGACAACAAAACACTTAACACTAATAATGTGTATTTTCTCCTCTTGCATTCATAATAGCTTGAAGTCGTCATGGCATACTTTAAATTATGTTGCGGATCACATTCTGATCGATGTTATGCTACTCCTGCAATAGCAACCGTCTCAGCTCTTGGGGCAGTTCTTGGAGCTGCTGTATGTCTTCCGATTTGTTGTCCCAGACACGTTCAATGGGATTCATGGCTGGCCAGTCAAACCTTGTAATTTCTACCTCATCTAGCATGAAAGGCATAACATGATCTTCTAGAACCTCCGTAATGTACCTGTCAGCCGTCAAGGAGCCATTTTCTTTGAAGACCAACTCTGTACGTGCTTCAGCTGTGATTTCTGACCAAATCATAATTGACCCATCTTCAAATGGAAGGCACTGGTCAATACAAACTTCAGCGTATCTTTCCCCGGGGTCTTCTCCGCACTCGTTGACATCCATCTGACCCAGTGAGACAAAAACACTACTCATCTGAGAAGAACACCCGGCTTCAGTCATCATCATTCCGACGAACGTAATTTCGAGCAAATCTTAATATTGCAGTTCGACGCTGTCGTTGCAATAGAGGAGCTGAAGCCATTCATCTACATGATAATCCGGCAGCATGAGCCCTTCTTCTAATGGTCCATTCACTAACATTGAACATTTCTCACTTCTTCCAATTGATTTTGCAGTGAAACCGCAAACTGTACACACCAAAAAAAGGTCATCTCATTGAGTGGTCTTCTGGTGATCAGGCCAGTCTCTAAAAAACGTTAGTATACCCCTTGTATACCACAAAAACTAACACCAACAGTTCTTGCAGTTTTACATTGCCCCCAACCATCTTGTATCAGCACTACAATTCTTGCCACAATAGGATCTACAGGCATTATCAGCATGTTAAATCACTACAGCAATTGTTAGGTTTTTCACAGAGAAGTCCTCAGCTATCTGAGAAAATATGCACAGAAATTTGAAACTGAAATTTGCTCAATTAACGCAAATGCATATTTTTCGTAGTAGTCATACAAACAGTAGCTCTTTATTACAATAATTATATTTCTAATAATTAAAGTGACACTTTGATGCCTCGGAAGACAATTGCTCAATGCTGACTAATATAATTATGCCCTTATAATTTTTAGTATCAAAATTATTGCCAACTTCATAAGTGACCTCAATTTTTTGCTCGCCAATGTAGGTAAAAGAGAAAATTTATAAAACTATGATCTTTGTGAACTAGAACGAAGCAATTTTATTGTCACTGCTTTAAAAATGCAATAGGAAAGGTTATTCCAATACCTTTTATAGCTTTATGAGAAAAGTAGAAACTTAAAATAACGTCAAATAAAACAACACATTTGAAACATTCATTATTGTACTGGGCAACAAATGATCATATAAAATTACGTATTACATTATACTGCATACATAAACTGTTACAATTTATGTAGCTTCAATTACAACTAGCCTACATCATTGCTGCTTGCTGAAATGCATTTCCTCTGTAGAAACATTATCATAAGTCGAAAGCACAGTTACCACAAAAAGTCTCTTTTAAAATGTAATGCTGCATTAGTTAGGTAAGGTCCCTAGTATGATATTCTGCACTTATATTACAGATTATACTTATTTTCTGGTTTCTACAAAGCTAACTTCAGAATTTACTGTACGGTTGCCAAGATGTACATTTCCTGCTTTGTTTTGGAAAATATTTGTATTACATGTTAAAAAGAGCAATGAAACGATGTTGAATCCTGCAATGTTTATTGTGTAGTCAAATACCCAAACATTCAGTTTTTAAAAGAAAAGCAGTAAAATTACCTTTTCTTCTTGCAGAAAACAATGCATTGCTTGTGTTACATCAGTCGCATGAATTGAATTATGATAAGGATTGGTGCTATGATATCCTTCCTCGATAAGCGCTGAAAGAAAGAATGAACCCTGCAGTTAAGATTAAATTATAATACAAAAAATTAACCTCTAATATATATACATGTATGTATGTGTGTTTAAATGTGTTTGATTTATTTATATTGCTCTGCAAACTAACCCAGTTCAGCGTATAAGCAAATATTTAATGACGAATGTATATTTAGAAAAACGTTTCTAATGATATTTTACTGCACTGAATTAACGTTCGTGGAAAACGTGTAACATTCTGATTACTCCTTATTAATACTGTGTGTTACAAACCACTACACTAATACAAAACCTTTACTATATTTTGCATAACTGTGGCACACTAACTCATCTGCTAGTCTTAAGAAATTGTTTGTAAAGCACAACATCAAACAAGAGAGAGTTAACAGAAGATGTAATAAAAAGAGTGAAAGCAATAAAAAAATTCAGGAATAATTAGAAAAGGAGTACGATACGTACTAAAAAGTTTCCAAATTCGTACTACATCTAATCGAAAATGGTCCAGAAGGCCATACCAGTGAAAGAGGTGGACACACAGAACTGGTAATGACCTGCCTCCTGCCACTGTCTCCAGCGTAAATGCATTGAACGCCCATATGCCACATCGATCCAAAATTTTCTGAAAAAAAAAAAACAATTATCATTCTAAATGAAATAAGAAATTATTTGAAAACAACTTTTACATATGCCTAATAGACCAAATAAAAAGTTTATATTTTAATATGTTTCAAATAAGAATTTTATTTTTAATCAATTTTTCCATTCATTAAGACTTGGTAATTATTACAAAAACAATATCCCATAATAAAGAAAACATCCATTACTGATTATGAGAACTGTGTTATACTACTTTTTACATTCCATTTGGAGATGTAACCCAAATAGAAAAATTATAATAAATGATAAAATGCTAGGTAATAATAGATTACCAGGTTAAGTACATGGATTTAAATATTATGTACATTAGTTAAGTTTTAGATAAGATCATTTATTTTTTTTAAATGGCATGCCTACAGATAAATAAATATTTAATCTCACATACAGAAGCAAAACGGGTACTTCAATTTTACATGTACCTATATTATTTTATTTTTCATAAAATTAGACTCAACAATTGTATGGAAAAAAACTATAATTTTACACTTTCACTATTCAATTTTTTTCTTTTACAAACACATATCTAGCTGAAAATATTTTGGAGAATCTGCTGGGATATATTATTTGGTATTGTTTCTTGACAAGTCAGCCAATATTGACTGGTTATTTTTTTATTAGTAAAGTGGCCCCGTCAGTTCCGGACAATTCGCCAGCTCATTCTTTAGAACTACACAATTAAATACATATTATACAATTATGTGTGAAATGATAAATAAACTTTGAACACAGAAGTAATTAATGTTTACTTTTTTCAGTGTTTTAATAAAAATAATGTGCTTTCAAGAAAGTACAGCCACCAGCAATTAATAAGATTCAACCACAAAAGTATCCATGGACATAATAATAATAAACGCTAATGGTCATCATATAATGTAAATTAAAAGATATTGCATTGTTATCTTTTATTTCTTTGAGTGAAAGTGAAAAATAACATATTTTTTATGAAGTATTACTTTTAGGCTGTATTATATTCATTCTAAAAGCATTGTTTTACCTTATAAAAATTGCAGCATGAGATTAGTTGATAGGAAAATTATTCATTACACTTTTAGAAAACATCTATTTAAGCAAATATAAAATAGAGACAAAAATATTCTTATTTTAGTTTTGAATCAGAATCTGCACTTAAGAGAAATAGTTGTATTTACATTATGTAGTGAATCATAAAAATAGAATGCATTTAAATAATACAAAGGACTTGTGTTGAATAAAAAGTAAAACTATTTCACACTATTCTACTAATAGGTACCTCCACTAATATCTAATTCCATTCCAAATATTTTTGCAAGAATATAATTTTCACTGAATATTGGTGCAGAATTTTTGCCTAGTTTTCATCTGTAGTAAAACAGATATTATAAATTAATAATTTTTGCAGTTATTCTAGTTAAATTTTTAAAATGTACTAGTGACATTACCTTTTAATAACTAAAACCGATGTCAAAAAAAGTAAGTACCTATRTACTATAATCATCTCACACAGAAGAATTCTACTTTGAAGTTTTAATAAATAAACGCAAAAAAATGGTTTACCAAGCATATATATTTACTATGCAATAATTATACAGTAACTTGTCTTACCTGGACTTGACCGTGGTGTATATCGTCCAAAATTGCTGGTTCCTGGTTGAGCGAACGTGTTGTTAGCTTTTTACGGCGTCGTTTGTGCATTGTCAGGAACCGTCCCGAACAGACGGGCCCTGATCCCATTGAGTCCAGCAGCACCCAGTCCTCTTGGGTAAAACACTGCTGCAGTTCAGGTACCTCAACTGGTGCTGAAACAACACACCCGTTAAGATCATGTCAATAAATGCCCAGTTAAATTCTATGAAACACTTTCCATAAACTTATGAAGCTTTAAATCAATCAGTAATTGATATACTATCATGTTGACAAGCAGATTGCATTACCCAACAGTTATCCCAGCGTAAGGGGCGGATGAACAAACATTGTTTACATTTTTACTCTGAGATATATCGAGTATCCACACTTTCGTACACTTATTACATAAGAATCTTTGTATGAGTACTTATTTAAGTCTCAGGTTGAATGCACCTTTATTTGTTTATCTAACCTAATTCTGTGTAAACTGCAAAACAGAAAACACGCAGTTGTCAAAATATAATATTTTTTTACCGACACTTATTACATCGTGCCTACCGCGAGCACACCTTTTGCTAGTGACGCAAGAAAGTAGTACACAAGCACAAGAGGTCATTCACTTTCTACTCGTTCTCCACCACCATCCACCACTCTTCAACGTCGACACTGGGAACTGCGCTATTGAAATTCGCTAAGTGAGAACGTTAAAAATGAGCTAGACAAATAAAGTCAATTAAACTTTCAATCTGATCGTAGATCGTATGAATAATATAGTTCATACGATCATGAATTTAATAAATCATTCAAAATATTGTTATTGTTATCGATAGGTGTTCAGTGATTGTAAGTAATCTATGCAACTAGGTAGGTATATCTGGAAATGTAATTAGCTAATTAAACTGCAAAATGTCTAGCAAAAGCCTTATTTGCTAATCTGTTGTGTGCCGTGGAAGAACTAATAAACTATTCTTCATTTCTTAACTTACTTGTTTTTTGGTATGTCAACGCATTTCCAATTTCCATAATATAAAATAAAATTTCCTTTAAATGGCGACCAAGCGATTTTTTTCTGGCTTTTATTTCTTTCCTTTTTCTTAAACGATCTGCATTGTTTGAAAAATACTCATAATATTTTTAACTCTAATGTTGAAATTGAAGACACGCACCTGCAGTTTGATAGTAAGTAATCTACTTATCTCAAAAGATAAAGATTAAAAAACGAATTTTACAGCCAGCTGGGAGGTAATTCTTCAATTTCATGTTGATTTTCGCTTAAGCTCTTGCAAATTTTGTAATTAACTTGGACTCGAGACTGGACAATGGGACTTCTATTCGGATAAACGCTATTAGATAAATAACAATTACCTAATGTTGTCCATCTTCAAGTCAACCATTACCATTAGGATTCGAATTCAGTTTCACTTAATTTAAAAATAATAATAATAATAATAATAAATTTTAAAATAAAACTACATCAAATATCTCAAAAAAAGACTGTGGGTGTGGTACCTTGGTACATACTTCTTGGTTTAATTCGACGTCCTTAATCGAATGCGCTAGAAATAATGGGGTCGATCTATTAAAAATAACAAACTTGCAGTACATCATATCCTCGGTGAGTTCACGTTCAATGGTTTTTTTTTAGTAAACACGACAAAATTCTTCTCAAAAATTCATGAAAAAAGTTAGCTATTGTAAATTGTCTCCTCGACAGCAATTATTCAACGTGAGATATCTCAAATACAAATGACTGTAGGGTAGTGGTACCTACCTCGGCACTTTTTTAATTCGACGCCCTTATAATGGTATAAAAATGACGACCTTCTATTTAAAATAACAAAGTTATAGTAGATATCTCGGTTAGCTGACACCACAGACATCTTATATATTACCTAGATGATCTAGACAACTAAATCTTATGGCTTTCGCGAAAAAAATTTGTGATGAACAGTAAGTGACCATGTTACTTGTAGGGCAGCGAGTCTGCGCAGTAACTCGCAATTGTGACCAGTTGACTGGTTGAATGGCGATTGGCGAGATGGCGAGATGTGTGGCCGTTCCTGTTGTTTGTTGTCACGTTGCTAAGACGTTCCCATACAATCTTTTGATACTGCGCTTACGTCTGGCCCTACATGGGCGAGGATCATTTATCATGATATTTTATCATTGCTTTAAACTTCTGGGTAACCATGTGTTTCTGTGACTGTCACCTAATGGGCTACTTGCACTAATTTTATTTTGTGTGTGTTTTGTGCCAAATTGCGGCAATAATAGCGCAAACTGCCCTGATAAATTGTTTATCGGATTCCCGCAGTATTTACAATCGTGTCGGCAATGGTGGTTAGCTACTAAAGCTACCAAATCAAATCAAAACAAACAATGCGTGACAACGTCGCAAATTGACGCACGTGTTGCGGTTTGATTCGATTGCAAAGCGCGATTGCCAATCTACACCGCTTTGTGCAACCCATATTTAACCGAAAAGTTAACACAAAAATACAGTTTACGATAATTATAATAGACAAAAACACATATTAGGAGCGCAATTATATGTATATTTCGTTTATTTTGCGCAAAGTAATTCGAGTTGGAGTCATGTAACGCCATTATAACGTATTAAGCCGTACGTGTTTGCCGAGAAACCAGAAGAACTAACATTGTTGATTTTGGAATTTCGCGCAGGCGCCGTTAGGTTTTGTACGAAATGACGTAATATTTTCCCGCCTTTAAAAATATAATATTGTTTTTTTCTGTATAAACTGGCCCATTCTAAAAATAAAAATAGTCATTTCTGATACAGTTGAACACATAATTTTTTTAAATAAAGAAATATATGTAACGGGCCCATTCGATGTTCTAGACATAGATATACCGCTGTTCACACAAACTTAAAGTTACGTCATCAATGACGTATCCATTAGCATCCTAAAACACCTGAGTGCAACACAGAGAATGTGAGAATTAACTAATTTAAGTTGGCGCCAATGTACAAAGCTGTAAAATATGTCTCGTTCTTAGCATTTGACAGTACAGTCACAGTTTAGTAAATATAATATCAGTTGCCGCACTCTCCGAAATATTTCTAACATCACGCTCGCTCTCTGTCCCGCTCGCCCAGGCGGGCTGGTGGCAGCTCGCTAGCAGTACAGAGTGAGTCAGTTGTTTTCTTGCTTCGTGTGCTTCGGCTGAATGCAAATTGTACTCGGTGGCAACAACTGAACCACTGTGTACAGCTAGCGGGCTGCCAGCAGCCCGCGGCGGGCGAGCAGGACAGAGGGCGTGATGTTTGAAATATTTCGGAGAGTGCGCCAACTGATTCCCGGGTTCAATCCCCGATGATGAAAATACGACCGCTGCCTCGTGGAAGGCAATGGCAAACCACCACGACTAAATTTGCCTAGTATAGCCACTCAAATAGAGCCGTTTGAAATTGGCGATAAACTGTAGGTTCCGTACATCTGTGGAAAAATATGAAAATGCACGCAACACAGACGTATCGAGAGGTTGCCTACGTTCAAATCGGACTTAGCACTAGAAGAATATTACACAACTGTAGGTACTGCATACCTCTAACAATACCTACTGCTATAACGTATTACAGCTACTACCTGGTATTACACGTGCATGTTATTTTTTTACCCGGCCGGTATGCCTGGAAAGATTGAAGACAAGTGACTTCACACAGAATTGATGACGTCACTTTAAAGTTCTGTGAACAGCAGTTAGTAGGGTAGTATCAAAGGCAATATAAACATTATTTTTGATCGAGGGTATGAAAAAATGTACCATGGTACATGTGATATCAAATACTTTTTTTTTAATATTAAATACTGATCTGCGACCAGCAACACCTCAGTATATTATGCAAATCTGCAAATCGTTGACTTAACCTTCCCTAGTTTTATAAGTTGTTTCCTGTTGATGTCGTGGATTTCAAGTTTAGATATCATATCGGTGAATTCTTGTGAAAAAAGCATTGTTGATACTTAGCTTGCAGTACGTTGATTAAATGCAATTTATAGTGAATGTTAAAAACAAATAAACTGATAAAGCAATATTCATTGACAATGGACAAAACATTACGTAATGACGTATCTGATAAAGTGGATATTGACTAAAATTATTTAAAAAATGCAATAAATAAGTAACTTTTCTTTCTCAAAACAATATTTTTCCGTAGGTATTCCAAATTACAAATAGTAATAAGTAAGTAGTAATGTGAGCGCCAAACAATTTGTTTAGCAAGCGACGCTGACATACAAAATTGCTCAACTGCAACTGATTGTTCTTTGTTCTCTTTTCTAGAAAAATTGTACCTAACACAAGGTATGCCGAACTAGTCTGAACATTCAACGATGAATTGAAAATATATGATACTATTAGGTTTTCCATTTACAAGAAGTTACGAGTTTTCGGGCATTGGCATCTTCCAAAAAATTTTTTCAGTTTTCTTATTATTATGTAGTTGAGATTATGTTCATTTAACACGCTTAGTATATACGACAGAAAACAGTAGAAGTATTTACAGCAGAGCAGAGTTTGAATGACAACCAGTTTTCATTAAATTCGCATCACCATATATGGATTTAAACTGTATATAATAATTTTCCAAGCATGTTCCTGCTTAAATGCATTATACAGGTATGTAACCATAATTACTGTAATTTTACTTCCTCCTTCCTGTTTAATAATTGCTGATGACACTCATTCAAGAAGTATATAGGTACCTAAAGGCCAATTGTAATGAGCTTGAAAACGCAGCAGTTGTAATAAAATAAAAATTATTCCTTTTTGAGTAGTTTAACATTTAACTGAAGTATATATAGACCCATCAGTCATTGCAGAAACATCTCGAAGATGACAATGTCCAAGTATAATTACGATGTAAAATGGAACCCTTGCATTTAAATCTATATGATTTTAATACAATTATCTCTACTAATGTTCAAAATAATGTAAGCGTAATGTAATTTCTAATACATCTATGGAATTACCTAAATGTAAAAAAAATAATATAAATTTAAAACAAATCCATCAGAATTAGAAAACTATTAATAAATGTGATGTTATTCGTCTATTTGATAATTTTACAAAGTATTAGACAAAAGGTTTTTGTCAGAAACCATTAAATTTCCATCATTAGTGACAATTAATAAAAAAAAAACATGATGCAAAAAGTGATCAAAGGATACAGCAATACGAAAAATGTCAGTCGTTTTTTGAAAGAAATTTAAAAAGTTAAATTTCATGAACCTCAATACAACTACATAATACTTATATAAACAAAAGGCTAGAAACAAAAAAATAGAACAAGTCATACTTTGATTAAAATTCACGTATGTGATGGTTATTCAGCGCATAAAATGTAACAAAAACAATAAAATTTCACTTACTTATTCATTACCTATAAATACAAAACAAATTTGTTCCTCTTGCATATTTTTGGTGGATGGTCCAAAGATTTATTTTTACAAAATTAGATGTAAACTTTTTTTGAGGAAACTCGGAGTACCATTTAGAACATTTGAAAAACATAGAAAAACTAATGCGGGAACAATCAAGAAAAACTTACATTATCGCCGCCTTATCCGTGGGTCATAACAATGCGGTCACTCCGGTGGACAGACAAGGCGGTTTCACATACGCGCGGGAGATGCAAAAACAAAACATAAGTTACTCATCCGTTAAACTCAAAAAGATACAGTTAAGACTCACAGAGGGGTTTTCACCCCAGGGCCTCATCCTTATCCTGTCCATGGCTTCATCCCTGAGATTACATCTTTAGTCAATGGTGGTTATGAATACCTTGTTAGTTTTCTCTCTTCAACAACTAGCTAGTGTCAACCTGAAATAGTAGAGGCTTCCCCGAACGCTCACCCTAAGGCCTATAGGGTCGCATTCCAATAGCCCGGATCGGGGGCACCTAATAAGGCTACCCTCTCCACCAGAACTATGTCATTCGAGATACCCTGCATTACCCCCCGGAATGCAAGTCCTCCACTCGAAGGAACCACAGCTGTTAATCGGGCACTCTGCTCTAGGGGTTTCAAACTGCCTGAGGCACATCATGGCCAAAGACCTTACTCTCTCTGCCTGAGGCACAACATGGCCAAAGACCTTACTCTCACTGAGCCAAAATCAAGAATATATATCTGTCAAAAATGACACATCCATACTCATTGCCTACTTTTGCATCTCCTCGCGACTCTGATATTTCTCGCCAAAACAATTAATCGCATGCATACGCATTCGCTTCGATATTAGTATTTATCTTATTAACAGCGATTCTAAACATAGCAAGAAATTAATAAACGCACAAAAACACCTTTTATTTTAATAATAACGCAGATACAAAAATTGACATTTAACATTCGGCCAACCTAACAGGGTCGTGTCCTCACGACATAATTATTCGGTATCCCTACTTGATTGGGATAAATTAGGCAATGGTACTTCATCTGAGCCACTGTCCTCATCGATGGTATCTGATGTAATAAATGGATTTGATAGTAATAAATAGATTTTATTAAAACAAGAGCAGATACTGAGAGTAATACATGATCAATAAAGGCAAAGTCTAGCAGAAGCTATTCTACTTAATCTTTAGAGTAAACTCAACTATTTATATTAGTTAGGACAGCAAAAAAAATAGAATCAATAATAAACAAAATAGAGCACAAGTTTAAAAGCGATATTAAACAACCTATTAGTTGAATATTAGTTGAATAGCAGTCAACGAACCTCATTGAGTCCGAATGAGCTAAGGAAGTCGTGGTTATCATGCAATCTGACGATCGGAAAAGGACTGTCTTAGTTTAAATTTAAATTTGTTAATATTTATTTTTTTTAWAACTCCCTCGAAAGGGTGAGCCTTACAGCCTTACAGCCTTACCGCCTTACAGCGTTGCAAGCCAAAAACCAAGAGACAGCGTGCATTCTGAACCGTCTAAACCCTGCTTCTATCAACAGAATTCAAACAGGGGTAATATAAAAATTGCAACAATTAAAGAGGACGAGAACGAGTGAATCACATAATTGCCTTTTCAAATTAATAGTTAAAAAATGCCTACAAGCATAAAAAAAAACTCAAGGATAAAATGATTTTTATATTAACTTAGTTACATGCAGCTTAAACCGGATCTGAGTGTCCATAAAGAGATCAAAGTATGATCAACAAAATTTAATCTTGTGCCATATATAAAAATATTGAAATATTAATTAAGAAATTTTGTACTACTTTTATTACCAAAGACCATCAACTGCGACTTAGACAAATTCAATTGAAGGCCATGTTCAGCAGACAATTTTCTTAATTTTTCAAGTTCTTTGTTCAGAATTTTGTCAGCCCTTGCGAAATCATGCTTATCGAAACTAAAATACAACTGTGTATAGTCGGCGTAAGTTATTACTTTACAATGAAGAACTGAGTTCGCTATATCAGACGTACATATTATGAAAAGCAGAGATCCTAATGTGGAGCCTTGCAGAACACCAGATCTAACTGACAATTCAAAGGAGACACTATATTTATTTTACCACTTGGGTTCTATCGCTCAAGTAAGATCTAATAAACTGTACCGACAAACTGCTGAAACCGCAAGACTTTAGTTTGGCGCATAACATACCATGATTAATAGCATCGAACGCTTTTGAAAAATGGAGCAAAACCAAAGCACTGACTAAACCCTTATCATAAGCTGAAATGAGATCATCAATGACTGAAGCTAGTGCAGTAGGAGCGCTTCGACCGCGTCTGAATCCACACTGCGCATCGGAATCATTTTCCAAGAAAAGACAGTCAAATATCTGTTCGTAGACTAGAGATTCAAACAGATTTGAAGCTGCAGATAAGATGCTAATCAAGCGTAAATCCGACAAGTTTTCAGGGTTAGACTTTTTAAGTAGAGGCATTGCGATGACTTTCTTCCACATTATGGGGAAATAAGATTTTTCGATACAATTGAAGATGTGTAACAGGCTTAAATCAATAATGGGGCTACGTAAGCGCAACATTTTCAACGAGATGTTGTTTATGACACAATTATTTTTTTTGCGTTAAAGACTGCGGAATGTACCTCTTCTAAAGTAACCATCTCAAGGAAAATTCTTGTAGGGATGGGAATCGAGCATTCTCATAATATTGCATTCTATGATTAGAGACGATATTATTTAATTAAATAAATTGTGAAAAATATGCATTAATAGAATTGCTATTAGACATGTTTGAAGACAGTTCAGATCTCACTTTGTTAGTACCAATGTTTAAATTGGGCAGAGCCGACCAAATAGTTTTTATATCTCAACTAGAAGCAACTGAACCTATGTAATGACTTTTTTCCGTCCTAACAAAGTTCACAATCAAGTTCCCCAACATCTTGTATACAGCAAAATTTTCAGGAAGTTTACTTCGTTTGTATTTACGGAAGGATGCATCACGTTTACTCATCAGACATTTGAGTTTAGGGCAACACCACATTGCATTGGGCTTTGTTACTCTAGACGTTACCACCAGGGCATGCCAATCAGAAAGAAATACTTAGGGTGTTGAAATTTTCAACTTTCTTATCAATATTAGTTTCACGTATCACATCAGTCCATTCAATAGATTCCAAACCTTCTCGAAACTCACTGACATCAAAGCGTCTGAAAGATCTACACATAAGTAACATATTTGGGCTCACGTTTAACCTTAGGTGAACTAAATTCACAATAAACCAATCTGTGGTCAGAAATATCGTCACAGTTCTTCGTACCGTATCTTGTAACATTCAGAGAATGGGATACGAATAAAGGATCAATCAGTTGCCATTCACTCTATTCGGTTCATACAAGACTTGCACCAAGTTGTATGCCTTTAAACACGCACACAGGGTTAGCAATATTTAGGAAATTAATGTTGAAATCACCCAGGCAGAAACATATCCATACATACCGCAAACAACATCTCGGCCCTCAGCACGATGCGTATAACGAAGATTGTAACCAGGTATTGCTAAAATAGATAGATCTACATTATTAGACAACCATGTCTCGCTAACCATAACAACATCATAGTTTGCCCTTTGAACTAAATTGATACAATCTTGAAAATGTGCTAAGAGCGATCTTACATTAAGATGTGCAACCTTTATAATAATTATAAGCTAAACTTATACAGGATATCTATTACCTCTAAATGAGAACAAATACAACCTGACTTAATTAAACTAAACTGTATTGAAGTATGTTTAATTGCTAAATTAAAGAAAAGCAAAATTAATACTTAACCACCGGCGGTAGCTCCCGGAAAAGCATTACATTTTACGCTAGCAACAAATCCGCGCCACACATAATAAAAAAATAACGTTGCCAATTAACTGCTACCGATAGGTACTGTTCTGTATATTGACTATATCGTCAACAGAATTTACACAGTATTTACAACCATTTACTATTACTTTGACTTAACCCTGTTAAGTCCATATGTTACAAGCACCAAATTCAGAGCTACAGAGTTTTAGTAATTCTAGGCGCTTCCTCGTGAGATCTTATGATCTTATGGAAATATTGGTCCCTCTCAATAACTTCTTGTTGCGGAATATGAGCTGCCTATCCTGAGCAGAATCTGGCGATTCTAGGTCTTCAGAATACAAATTTAAATCACATAAACTGGGCACTTTAAGCACAAATAACCGGAGCATCGCTGGATCACGTCTACTCGCTGTGCATTACCTTATCTTTAATTAGAAAATAAGAAATGTACTTGGTTGATTCTCATCGCAAGATTTCAGAAAGGTCAACAGCGCTTCGGGGCTTGATAATTACACGATTGGGCAACTGCCTGTATAATGTTATCATAGGATGTTATTAAACATCAAGAAATGAAAGAAAATGATGGTGATGATGATGATGATGATGATGTTGATGATGGGTACCCATATTTGTATGAACATGAAGAATATGCAAAACATGTATGATAGAGGTATTAGATCTACCAATAATCACGCCGAAACAAAAGAGATCCTGTTAAGGCCAAGAACTTTGCTGAATAAACGTCTTTTGCACAAAAACTGTCAGCCGCCGCTTAACCACTAATTATAATTACGACAAACAATAATTTGTAAAACCACTGCGCGGCGATAAAACGTGCTTAAAACTTTTGAAGACGTTGTTCATCTGACCGAATCAGTGAATCTATTGTTTGACCACCATTTATAATTACGACAAACTATAATTTGTCAAACCACTGCGCTGCGATAAAACGTGCTTAAACTTTTTGAATTCATCTCACCGAATCTGTGAACCGATTGTTTGACCACCAATTATAATTACGACAAACTATAATTTGTCAAACTACTGCGCTGCGATAAAACGTGCTTAAACTTTTTGAATTCATCTCACCGAATCTGTGAACCGATTGTTTGACCCCACACCTGAATGAAAAACATAGAAAAACTAATGCGGGAACAATCAAGAAAAACTTACATTATCGCCGCCTTCATCCGTGGGTCATAACAATGCGGTCACTCCGGTGGACAGACAAGGCGGTTTCACATACGCGCGGGAGATGCAAAAACAAAACATAAGTTACTCATCCGTTAAACTCAAAAAGATACAGTTAAGACTCACAGAGGGGTTTTCACCCCAGGGCCTCATCCTTATCCTGTCCATGGCTTCATCCCTGAGATTACATCTTTAGTCAATGGTGGTTATGAATACCTTGTTAGTTTTCTCTCTTCAACAACTAGCTAGTGTCAACCTGAAATAGTAGAGGCTTCCCCGAACGCTCACCCTAAGGCCTATAGGGTCGCATTCCAATAGCCCGGATCGGGGGCACCTAATAAGGCTACCCTCTCCACCAGAACTATGTCATTCGAGATACCCTGCATTACCCCCCGGAATGCAAGTCCTCCACTCGAAGGAACCACAGCTGTTAATCGGGCACTCTGCTCTAGGGGTTTCAAACTGCCTGAGGCACATCATGGCCAAAGACCTTACTCTCTCTGCCTGAGGCACAACATGGCCAAAGACCTTACTCTCACTGAGCCAAAATCAAGAATATATATCTGTCAAAAATGACACATCCATACTCATTGCCTACTTTTGCATCTCCTCGCGACTCTGATATTTGCTCGCCAAAACAATTAATCGCATGCATACGCATTCGCTTCGATATTAGTATTTATCTTATTAACAGCGATTCTAAACATAGCAAGAAATTAATAAACGCACAAAAACACCTTTTATTTTAATAATAACGCAGATACAAAAATTGACATTTAACACATTAACCTTATTGCTGATATATGTAAAGGTACAATCGAAGGATTTAGTCTTTTCACACTCTTGCTTGCCGAGTTCATCCATACCCTTAACAAGTAATTTTTATCCTCTCTAATGACACAATTATCTCGCAATCAGTATTACGTTGCGTGATGACCTCGGTAAGATCCAGTGTCTTATCATTTTAGAACTATATTTATACTGCAATCGTGGTCCGCTAAACCATAAACAAGATGTTTCTCTGCGCTTTGGTTTTGGTGACTATTTCCCTCGTTTTGGCTGTGGTAGCATACTACGCTGCCATGAAGAGGTACAAAGTCGACAAAATACCAGGGCCACCCATCATACCGTTGCTAGGATGTGCCAAGCATTTTGTGAACATGAAAATAGAGGGTAAGAAGTTAGATAAGCACTGCTATAAAGTCATAAGGTAAAACAGTGTCGCTTCTTTCAATATACAGGCAACTTTTTGGCTTTTCTATGTTATTACACAGCCCGCTATAAAAATTAACATTAGTAGTTATACAGCGGCATAATATAATAAATAATTCCCAATCACCGAAAACGTTATAATATATAATTTACAATAGCAAAAGAATATTCAACAGAAGTAGCAAATAATTGATTTTATAAAATCGGTAGAATTTGAATTGATCTCTGATAAAAACTGAGTGCTAATAAACTTCACCATTGAAAAGACTAGCGTTGGGTTTCATAAAGGAATTTATAAACACCCAATTTTATGAAAAACTTCCATTAGTAAAGATAAAACCTTTCAAGACAGACCGAAGTTTCTTATAAACAGATTAACTTAATCAGAAATTACTATCAAATATCTAATATTTTTTGATAAGGGTTTGTGCTAAAATTGCGCCATAACCAAAGTGCTCTCCTATAATATAATTTACAACAGTTATCGTCTTTGAGTAAATTGTTATTTCGTTCAAATTCATAGTCATTGCAGAGGCATTTTTCATAATAAAGTATACATTACAATGATAACTTGAATATATGTACTTAAATTAAAAACTTAAGTTACATTCAATAATGATTCATGACATTAAAAATATAAAATATGTATAACTCTTTTTTACATTATAATCATCCTTATTTGAACGCCACTAAATGCAGTTTTTCTCGTTCTACAGCGGTTAGAATGCATTTAATTACATTGTTGCGTTAAAGGTTTGTCTATCCAAAATAATACTTGAATTGTGGCATATTATTTTAAAAATAATGATAATGATGATGATGATGATGATCTAATAGAAAAACAGAGTCTATCTTTTCCCATTTTTAGACATTCTAACGCTCTTAGGCAGCTTCCATGACAAATACGGAAAAATAGTAAAAATATGGAACATAAGAGTTCAGCCTGAGTTCATAATAGCTGATGCGGATAGTCTGGAGATCATATTGGGTTCCTCAAAGTTGATAACCAAAGCTAGGGCATATAGGAGTTTAGAACCGTGGTTAGGCACTGGACTACTTACAAGCACAGGTAATTTAAATCAGTAAGTAATATAACATAGAGGAATTTTATTTTGAAAGTAATCCGATGAATGCTTTCTACAATATAAAATAAATTTAATGAGATGCAAACACGACCAGACATTCTTTAAACACAGTATAATTCCGCTGCTTGGTACTTAAAAATGATTCATCATAGATAGAAAAGTTTTTGGTCATGATAGGTCAGTTCGATAACTGATCAAAATTTTAATGAACTCGTTCCGTTTATAGAACTATTACGAAATACATAACGTGTTTACCTAAATTTCCAGGAACTAAATGGCATAAGAGAAGGAGGATGCTTACTCCAGCATTCCATTTCAAGATACTAGAAAACTTCGTGCCGACATTTGATTCGTGTTCAGATATCTTGGTGAAAAGGCTCGCTGAAGAAGTAGGAAAAGATTCTACCGAGATGTATCAGTTTATAAATTTATGCGCTTTGGATACGATATGTGGTAGGTACCTAAAACAGAGTTAATTTGATAACAAAAATATATCTCCCGGCTAAATGAAATAAATGCAACTGATTCGCTGCAAACCTGTAACTGCAGAAGAGAACAATTATTTTGCCGAATGCTTTCCGCTCTTGGATAATAAACACACCTAAATTGCTAGTAGGTTGAAGGAAAGCATAAATAAAATTTGAAACATCCTTGCACTTGTAAAAAGTAACTTAAGTATAGGTATATAGCTTCCAAATATTATGTACCGTTCCAGATTTAAAATGTTGAACTTGGAGAAAATTTAGAAACAAAACTCGTTGTTTACCGGCTCTGCAAAATAACAACAAAAAGTTGGCCAACAATATGGGCTTTAAAAAATGACTTCATCTGGGTCGAAAATGGCTGAGCTAAATTCATGAGCGTTTTACGTGTAAATGCCAGGTCATAGCGAAACGATATATTCTATGAACCAAAATATCGMAAATTTATCCTAGTCATAAAATTAATACTAATATAAAGACAGGGTATTAAAGATATTTTGTTTTCGATATTCTGCAGTATTTGAAGAAAATTCGGTCTTCGACTGTGCTAAGCACCACAAATATATTTTAGTAGACTGGATGATACTTGCACGTGACGCCATCTAGAGCTACTCATAACATAATTAGATCAAAGTCTATTCCTTCGTCATACAATGAAAAATGCACGGTAACAACGAGTTGGTTTTTTMATGTACATGCACAACTATTACCAAAGTATGAAAAAACTAAGATATGAAAATACATAATTTTATTTCATCTACGAGTATAAATTTGAAGTTTGAATAAACGTTCGTGAGAAAAAATGTATCAAGCATTTACCCTTCTCTAGAAACCGCCATGGGGACAAAAATCAATGCACAATCAGGGGTAGAATTTGGATATATARACGCAGTAAAAGCTTATCTGCGCAACTTGGCAAACAAGGAATTTTCCGTGTGGAAGAATTTTGATTCAGTGTACCCCTACACCAGTGACTATCGGAGCATGCTGAACTTACTGAAGACCCTGCATGGTTTCACCAATTCCGTTATTTCACAACGAAAAGAAAAACATCAGAAAGAAAAGCGCGACGAAAACAAAGAACACAGGAGAAAGACGGCGTTTTTGGACCTATTACTCGAAATGGAAACAGAAGAGGGTACAATGCTGAGTAATGAAGATATAAGAGAAGAAGTGGATACATTTATGTTTGAGGTGTGTAGCTCATAATCAATTACTACATATTGTATCTCATAAGAGCCTGCTGAATAGTATCACAACAATTAAAAGTTATCTACTTCATTTCTAATATAAGTATTAAGTAGGTACCTACTGCAATCTCTTAAAAAAATACTGAATCACCTTGCATCAAAAAGATTTATTTGTTTGATTTGATATAACAAGAATTTAAGACACTTAAAAATTATCCCGTTACGATCTGACGTAAATTGAGCACCTTGTTGTTCAAAATTTTGCTGTAAGAGCATCCACCTAATCCATTATCCGAGAACAGAAATAGAACTCTTTCGTTTAAGTAATACGATAATGCTCTAAACTAAAATTGCGATTATATACAGGATGTCTTGGTAAACGTGATCATACCATATAATTTTATTTTCTATGATATTCTTTTATTTTTGAGATTTTATGTCAAATTTGGCACAATTCTGTAAAAGCTTCATTTTAATACTACGACTTGCAAAGGTTGGTCACTTCATATAGATAATTTTTAAGGAAGTAAATCTGAAAGAATTATTTATAGCTACTTCAACTCTTTTTTAACWTTAAAGTCAAACGTTTTCTAGAAAATTACGGTTAAATAAGGAATATGAAAAACCTATTAATCAGAATTTAAGCCGCGCTTATCTTTATAAGTTTTGAATAGATTTTGTGCTTCTTAAGTTTCAATGATCAATACAAGTGCTAAGTGATTAAAAGATCCCCAAGTAGTTCAAAATTACCTTTTACATTAGTAGGTCCTTACAAACGTAATTAATATCTAACCCCTAAAGATCCCACGACTAAATTTCTAATAATATGTTACTTATGATTATTTTAAAATTAATCTTCCACACTGAGACGTAACAGTATAGGGCAGCAGCGCCGTTAAATTGGGGTTTTTGACAGCACTCGCGAACACACGCGTTTTCCATATAAAATATATAAATATGAATTCACAAGTCGCCTATCTTTTAATGAGGACTTCATGTCGAAAATGCCGTTTTAATATAAAATTTGAAAATTCTAAAAAAAATCTTTTCTTTATTAAATAAACTGAAGGGTTTGTCCATTCTACTGGTTATATCACTTGTATCATCAGTTATTTTCTTCTTGCTATATCAAAGAACCTTTTTTATTACTAGTGACAGATACATGGATAGAAAGCATATTGTTATAATATGAGGAAATCAGTACCTGTGGATTAGGCAAGGAATCTAAGGAATGGGAAATGCGCCTGTTTTTTATTAACAGAGTGGATCAACTGTAAAGGGTGTCCCATTTTCGTTGTAATTGTAAGGTATCTCGGTAACTATTAAAGTTAGAGCGTTGCGGTTTCGACACTACTGTATTACTTTTTGTTGTGAGTTGAGCTGTACCATCGCCATTATTATATCGCCTTTTGTTTTAAAGCTATAGCCAACTTTAAAAAAATGTAACATTTCTTCAGTTCTCAATATCTTAATTGGCTATGTAGATACAAAAAAAACTGTAGACATTTTCTACAGATATTTTTATTATGAATCCAGTGGCGTACTCAGAATTTTTTAGGGGGTCACATTTTAGAGATATAACACAAACTTGCATTTTTTTAAAATTGAAAACATAGTTGGCTTTGCTATGGTTGAAAAGATCTAGTTTTTCTGATTAAGAAAATGTATACAATGTTAGATTTATTTTTGTTAATTTTGGTATTATTTTAATTTTTGTAATAATTTTATGTGATTTTACGTTTTTTTTTTGTCAAAGTGGATGTAAATAATTGACGATAAACAATGCATATGTACTTATCTCCAAATAAACAATCATTTTCATTAGTTACATGGCCTCCTAGATTACCAATAAAAAAACTGCAATGAGCGCTTTTAGAAGTGTTATGTATGTATTCAAATATGCACATATTATTTTTAATGGATTAAAATTTTTACTTAATAATATAAATTATAATGTGTGTTTTCTTATTCTATAGCCTCCTGGATGTAAACGTAAAATATGATTAAATTATAAAAAAAAATCCAAAATTAGTAAAAATAAACCTAACAATGTATACATTTTTATAATCAGAAAAAAATAGGCCTTTTTAACCATAACAAAGCCTATTAAGGTTTCCATTTAAAAATGAAAGTTTATGTTATATCTTTAAAACGCGACCCTCTAAAAAAATTCTGAGTACGCCACTGAATTTAGAATAAAAAACTATAAAAAGTCTTTACAGTTTTTTTGTATCTACATAGCTGATCGAGATATTCAGAACTGAAGAAATGTTACATTTTTCAAAAGTTGGCCATGGCTTTAAAACAAAAGACACCCTTTACACCGTAATGGAAGTTAATATAACCCAATATTTTTTTGTAGTTCTTATATAAGAGGTTCAAAAAGTTTTTGGTGCCAAGCACTTGTGACGTCACAAGAACTGGAATTGTCACTGAAGGTGGAGAAAAAGTGCACAATGGGGCAACTATGTTAGGTAGTACTCTGCTTCAAAGCTCTCGGCAATCAGCTTCAGATTAGCTCCCATTGCAATCAGATATCCTATGTTTGTTAGTGTTGTCAATATTGTAATGATTCGTTACTCAGTAATCGTTACTTCACAAGAATCGAAGTAATCGATTACCAATTGTGAACAGTAGTCGTTACACGATTACTACGATTACTTGCTCGTATCGATTTCTGCAGTGCCGCAGCACAGCACAGTCATGCAATAGCGAGTAACGACTACGACGAATAACGAGTAAGGAAAGAGTCGGTTCGGATTCGATAAGTAACGACTGAAGTAAGATGCGTGGATCGATTGTAGATAAAGTAGAAGGTAGTTAAAGGCGGGAAAAGTAGGTTTTTAGTCTTCTAGCTTACAAAATAAAGATTCAAAGGTCGCGTAGAGAAATAAGTTTAAAAATATTATGGTCCAGGTGAATGTTGTTAATTTTGCTTTTCCATCAGCATTTAATAATTATTTGCTCTGCTTCTGTTACAGTAAAAGTGAAACCGTTTGACAAAATATCTTACTACCTACACCAAAAATAATTATTAATATAATAAATATTGTTAGTGCCTTACTAAACGCATACAATAATTTAGTTTGTGGTATCCTTAATGTTTGTTTTTTCTTTTAAATACAAGAATACCACTAACGAAAAAATACTTCAGTTATTACTGACGCATTTGCTTAATGTGTATATATTTGATAAAACTGTTTTATCTCCTTAACACAAAATTAATCTTGTTGGACGGCCAAATGAGTTATAATAAGAATAATGTAGTAAATCCCATGTCAATTACTGATGTAATAACGCTGTTTCTATAATTACATCGAAAGAAAAAAATGACGTGAACCATTTATGTGCATATTTTTGCATATATACCTACCTTTCATTTTTACTCTAACAAATTATTTACATTTGCCGCTGTACTTCTTTGGTTATTTTTTGCACAAAAAAGGTGTACCTACTAAAATTTACGTACTAAAACTTTATCTAGTGTGAAACACACATCCCGATTTCACTATATATCATACATAAAATGTATTTCCCATTGCTTTTATTTTTAATTATATATAATTACATAAAAACTTCATAATTTTTATGCGCCTTCGTTTTAAAGTAGGGTACCTACTTATTAAATTTCAAACGCAGCTGCAATAATCGTACATATTCGCGTGGAATACAGTACCTTCCGTAACCGCGGTTACTTTACGAATAACGATTATTAGTGCAAGACTGTAACGTACTCCTCCCGTATTCTGAAATGGCAACACGAATGTGTTACCGCTGAGTAATCGTTAACGAGTACGATGTAACGATTACTAGTTATACCAGTAACGAGTAATCGCGATTACATTAAAAGTAATCGKATTTGACATCACTAATGTTTGTGTATGGTGTGTGAGCTTTTGCGAAACGGGGGAGTCTGCATTAGTTTTTAACAATAATTAGGCAAATGGTGGTGGGAATAAAGTATGGTGTGCAAAGTAGGTGACAGCTTTTGTGGATCTACTGTGTGTGGCGTCACCTTGGTCGCAAAATTAAAACTGTCTTCGTCGCACAATATTGTTACGTGTTGAGTTTCTGGTTTCTGTGCGGTTTTGAGAAACCCAACAGTTAACAATAATGTTCGCCGAAGCCGAAGACAAACGTCAGTTTTGCATTTTGCAATCAACGTGACGTCACGCGCAGTAGATCCACAAAAGCTTGTTGTCACACCATACTTTATTCCCACCACGACCAACCGTAAATTCAACACACACAGAACGTTTACACTCTTTGACAGCTGAATCACGCGTCTTCTTGCGGCGTGCAGCGTAACACGTCCTTCATTATTCAGGCCCGCTGACCCGCCAATTTTAAAATCTGTTCACTCTCTTGTGTGTATTTTCTCCTTTATACTCGTAATATTTTTATTAAGTTTTAATTTAGATAATACATTTATACGACAAGTCTCTTGTAGTATAATAGCTATATTATTTTTCAAATCCCCAATCCCCGGCACATGCTCGTTCCCAATTGCAAAGCTTGCAGCCTCCATATAAGGCGCGACGAAGAGCACGCGAAACGCGAAGTCAGTGTTATTTGAAAGGAGGTGCAGAAAGCGAATAAAGCGATCCGAATATTACAGAGAGTCTTTGGCAAAGTGTTTTAAATAGTGGTTACTTGAATCAGCAATGTTTAAATAATAGTGTATTGAATTAGTAGTGTTATACTTTAGTGTACCTATTTCGGTAATAGTGCGTAAATAAAGAATATTACGTAAGGAAACAGCATTTTTCGAATCCGTACACCTAACAATATGTTGTCAAAAACCTATAGAAGTTTTTGGTGAAAGACTGATCTCTATTACAGTTCAAGCTAGAGCGATATGCAAGGTGGCAATTTTAAATAGTTAACCGAACGGGACAATCGAGTATCTGAAAATAGTTTAAGTAAAAGAGGAAATTTAATAAGTTTTATAACAGGACATCTKAGATTTTTKAAAAATTGGAGTACGTTTATTTCAATAAAATTTAATGACAACTGTTCAAAATTATTGTCGTTTTGCTGTAGTAATATATTATTAAAAAAATTTCAACATTCGGAGATAACTGTAATTTGGTCGTATTAGCCACCTATCAATTAGTATAACTAGATTTATTACTGTAAGCAAAATTTGACTGAATTACTCTGTTCGAATTAACAGCTCTCAATTTAACTTGCAACATCAGTCGAAATAATATTGATTTACGGTGAACAAGATCCATATTACTTGCAAAAAATTTAATGCAACGCCAGCAGCATCTGAAATGTTTGTGCAAAATGCATTTATTCCTAACATACTATACTTTTTAAGCGTCTTTTGAACCCTTTACACTTTTGACCTTACTTATATAGGGAGAGGTATAAACATTTATTTCTAATAATAAAAAAAGTTTGCCGCCTGCCGAAACTTATACTTACTGCAAAATATAACCTCACCAACAAAAACACAATTCTTGAAAAACATGCGTTTCTATTAGTCAAATGACGTAACTGTAGTAGAGAGGGCATATTCATCGAATTATTAAGAAAAAATTTAGCTTCTTATGCCTATTTTCAACAAGGTTTTGAAGTTATAACTGAGAATTTTCAGTGTTTTCCACATTGTTTAATTCAAAAGCAAATCGTTTATTTAGACAGCATGTTATTTTACATAGAAAATGCACCGGAATTTAACGGCGTTGCTTCCCTACTATCGGGTGTTTCAATGAAAACTATAGCTACCATCAATAATTCATTTTGGAAGATAAATTTGAGTAATCCCCGAAACAGGTCAATTTTATTTGGAAAAGGTGCATCTGATATCTCATTTGTTTTATCGGACATTCAATTTTTATCGTGAAATGTTAAATCTTTTGATTACAAAAATTTGTAATTTCCTTAAATTCCTATCGTGTCTGAACGGAGGCACTATTTGCTTTCTTCTTCTGCTTTATCTGCACTTGGATTATACATACCTATTATTTTCTTTCCTATAATGCTCTAAACGTGAATATAACGATCTGGTTACATCTAGGAAGATAAGGTTCCACATTATCGAGATATTACTAAACTTTAAACAGTACACCAAGTAGATAATTCGACTATTTTCAAAAAGTGAAACAGTTTTCAATTGTTAGTAGTGATTTTAGTCTTTAATAATTTTAATAATGTTGCTTGATTTTTACTTAGTACATACTTGTAGCATAAACGTAAAACAAATAAGATATAATTTATAGTGTCGCCTGATTATAGGCCACCAACAATGGTCTGTCATACTCTGAAGTTAGACAATGATAATTTATTATCTGCAATCTCCAAACTAGCTGAACTCTCCGTTAAATGCTAACAAATTTGTCCTGATCCGCATAACTATGTTAATTACAATAGTGCTGTAATAGTTATTGAACCTTTAATTGTATGTTGTGGTTATTTTTATTTGGGATACGGGGTTCTTAAAATAGTCAGGTTGTTCTAATATATGAACGTTTCGGCCCTGTTTTTTTTTTATTTCTGTACATACGCATATATTTTAATTATATTTTATAAGCCTTCAAGTTTATATAAATAAATGTTGAAAAAGGCCCAAAGCAGGGCCGAAACAACCTGTCTATTTGAAGAACCGTATACCAAATAAAAATAACCACTCTATGTTAATTACTGTAAGAATATTAATATGTGACACAGGTGTATTAACTGAATTATGAGATAAACGGATATTGATACCAATAATATTAGTGGGAAGCGTGAAGTTTAATGTAATAATAACTGATTGACCACGTTAACAGTAAAAATATAATATTTTTTTTATTTGCTCCCATATGAAAAACTAGTATACATAAGAAGTATAATTCTTTTTATTTCTTGAAAATGTTATTCACTTCCACGTATTTACTAGTACAAAGGGCATTTAAAGACTAACTTTCTGATATCTTACAAGCTACAAGCTTACTTATATTGTTGTCAAAATTATTTAATGTATTTGTGCGTATTTTAAGGGGGTTGTTGTAAAAATTAGTTAACTTGTACGACTTTGTTTGTATAGCTATTTCTTGTTTAGATGAAAACGACGTGCACCTACAAAGCAGATCAGTAATGATTTCAGTGTCCTATGTATACATTTGAGAGTATACTAATTTAAATGTATTTGTATTTGTCAACTAATCGAACAAAGAAATGTGTAAGACAAACAGGTGCCTGCCTAAAGGGTTATATTGTCCTTAAATTCATATAAAAACAAGTGCCTCTTAAAAATAACATTCAAAATTTTTCAAATATCATTAAAAAGTAAGACTTGTCATCGATTTCTATGTTAGTTACGATTTCATATTTTATACTGCATAAGAATGTGAACGAACGTAACGAAATACTTAACCATATCTATTTGTAGGGTCA
>QCXZ01000003.1:38785026-38834213 GCA_025024175.1 Rhyzopertha dominica | reverse complement strand
GGAGTATAGAGTGCGTGAGCAAGGACCTAAACGATTTCTTCATAAACTTATTGAGKGTGCTTAAAAAGTGAATATACCAWTAGTCTTAACCTCTAGGAMGCGAGCCTAAGAAGAGGCTCTCACTTTTGGATTTTTCGCTTGTATATCGAAAACTTTGCGTCATATTGACGCCACATTATGAAAGCTCTTCAAATTCTGTACAACTTTTGTGCTATACACTTATTTCGAGTTCGTAACCGCTGTTTCAGAAATTTAAGAAATATATATTTTTACCGCACATTATTCATCAAATATCCCTTGCCATAACATACATGATGTTTTTCGAAAAAAAATTACATTGCGGATGTTTCTCGAGCAAAACATTTTACGTACATTATAATACATATAACAGCGAATGCAAGTTCAAAAAAGTTTCAATGAATGTGGGTTGAAGAAGACAACCAAATCTGTATACCATGTGTGAGCCTACCGCCGAGGCACTTCTCCCAAACAAGATATCCTGTTGCTAAAACCCGGTCGAAGGAAAATCAAAACTACGGCACTGTCCACCCAACAGATACATCAGCATGTTCTTACATTCATTTACTGGCTGCGACACAACATCTGCAACTTTAAGCAAGGTGGGAGATTCACAATTTATTTGAAGGGAGAAATCATCGAGGAAGGGACGAAGGGTCCTGGACCTTAATATCCAAAGAGGATGAAAACCTGAATCGGAGAGAAGGTTGAGATTTTAACATTGAGAAGTTATTGCGAGTGAGAACAATGAACGTTATTGAAATCGAATAAAATTACTTACCTTTATATACGATTTATATAAATTCAATTCTTTACATATGATACGATATGAAGGAATGGTTGATGGAAAAGGTGAGATTTATTTTTTTGTTCAAAAACGGACAGTGTGGCTCGCAAACGGTTGCGAATTCGAAATAAGTATGTCGATTGAAAGCAGTAAATTTGAAGAGCTTTCATTTGGTATAGAATTTTTTCCCTACCACACAACGTTGTGGAAGTATAACTGAAAACCCCTTTTTGTACCCCCCTCCTTCGGCTCACCTTCTAAATGTCAGTATGTTCACTTCCTAAGCACACTAAACAAGTTTCTGAAACAATTGCTTAGGTTCCTGCTGAACTAGACGTAGCACAACTAAAATTTGAGTGTACTAAGTAATGAAACGCACGCAGGTTCCAAGTGGCACACCCGACGAAAACTGCTTACACCAGCTTTTCACTTCAAAAGCTTGCAAAGCTTCGTAGAAACATTTAAGTCTTGCGGAGACATCCTGATCAAAAAACTGCAACAAGAAGTAGGAAAACCGGCGACAGACATCCATAAACTGATTACACTATGTGCTTTAGACACAATTTGCGGTAGGTATATATAATATGTGAAATTCTACAGGGTTACAGCTGGAAATTGTTAGCATTAAGAAAACGCGATTAAATTTCTTAGCATTTTACAGATACACAGATCAAAAAGGATAAACAAAATTAAAAAAGACAGGCTTTTCAGCGAGATCTATTTAATTTCATTTTAAGCATAGAGAATAATTTTTTTATAGAAAGCAAAGAAAGGTACATGTTGATCATTGTTAGGCCAAGATATGTATATCTAAGGAGCCATCAACGAGCCCGATCCCCGCTGAGCCGTTCTTGAACTATGAATGTGATAGACGGGCATCAGGCCAAAGTGCGGCACAATAGCGCTCTTTCTTCATAAATGAAGTGGAAAATACGCTACAAATGCCGGACTTTCCGGTTGTATCGAAAATGCATCCTGGTCTGGCTTGAAAAGCAGCGAGGTAAGCAAACGACAAGCGATCGAGGGGAACAAGTGTTATGAGTGTTAGTGAGTGAAGTTGAGTGATTGAATAGTGGTTAAATCGAATTAGAAGTGTTGAAATACTAGTGTAGTGTACTAGTGGTGTTTCAATTTAGAGTATATCGTGTATAAATAGAAAGAACCTAAGTTAGAATCCGTACGCGTGATAATATATATCTCACTACAATCCACAAAGCCAAACATTTTATGTATTGGTCTTATTAATAAAATGGATTACCCACATGATTATTTAAAGTTTACGTCTATAAATCCCGGGTTAATTTTATTTTTTTTAAATTGATTTCTTTGTTATTGAGCTATGGAAATGAAACTTTGTGCTTAGGTCTAGTTTATTATGATATATCTTTTGGTAGAAAATTTTTCTCATTTTTTCTAATGCTTGGAAAAATATACCCGAAAAACTAAAATTTGAAATTGGATTTACATGCCCTTTAAAAATTGATAGTTCTTGATGAAGTAATTTTAATCTGTGAAGGAAATTTTCCGCAATAGTCGGAAAAATTAAAAATTTTCACCATCTTTTCCGCATACGTTCGAATTTGACTCTCCCTAACATTTTCCGACGATTTTGGAAAATTTCCTTTAAAGATTAAAAGTACTTCATCAAAAACTATCGATATTGAAAACAGTATGTAAATCCAACTTCAAATTTTAGTTGTGTAAATTTGAAAGTTTAACGGCTGTTTCGGTACCTATATTTTCCAAAACATTAGAGGGAAATCGAAAAGTTTTCTACTAAACGCTGTATCCTAATAAACTAAGCCTAAAAACCACATTTCATCCCGATAGCTCAAATAACAAAGAAAATAATTGAAAAAAAATGAAAATCCGCCTCTGATTTTTACCGACTTGCAAACGTTATTATCAATTCGAAATCTCGATTTTTATACACAACCGTGGGTAAGCTACGTAAAATGCCCAAGATCCGACCTCACCACTTCTAAGACGAAAACATAAATTTTACTTTTAATTGACCTTAAAAAATCGACCCAGAATAACAAAATCCCAGAGCAACCGAGCTTAGCACAACCAGGTTCATGAGGGTATCTGGAAAGCAACATTGAGAACCGCAGGTGTTTTTTCAACGACTCTCCAAAGGTTGACATACACTTTTTTTACAACCAAATTTGGACGAAGCATGGTGGGTCCAATAGAAAATTCGACCACCGTATGGCCACACTGTGCTTATATATAGTCACTGTACTTTTTCACCTACTTGATTAGGTATTTGTTTTTTGGAATACTGCAGATCAGCAGATCAGTAAAGCCAATATTCAGTTTATTCTATTATTTAAGCAATTTTAAACCTAAACATCACCAACTGGAATACGCCACCTATTTTGGTAATAATATTATTTTATTACTTTTATAAATTACTTCATTGATAATGTGCAGAATTTTCTCTTCTGATATTCAATTCAACAAAAATGATATGCTTTTAAAATGTTATTAGTATATCATATATCAATAATTAGTAAAGTCCAAGCAGAAAATAAATTAAGTATAAACGTCTCGCTTTTAGTTATTGCGAATATGAATATACCTAACACTGGTTTACAGACGTTGAATTTTTTACACCTACTACACTGCAATCTTAACAAACTCTATAACAAATACATGATGTTTCTTGCTAAGCTATGCTTCAGTACCACCATACGCCAGATCACTGTCTTTTTTTCTAATTAATTTATCTTGCTTTCGTTAGAGAGTGCAATGGGAATAAAAGTAAACGCCCAGTTCGATGAAGATTCAGTATATACGAAGACGATCGACGAATATCTTAGAATAGCTCTGAAGCGTAAGCTTTCCGCATGGAAAACATTTAACGTCCTATACAAATACAGCGATGATTACAAAAAATCAGAAGAATTGGTTCGAATGCTACATCAATTTACTGGTTCGGTCATTACTCAGCGAAAGAATGAGCTCGGTCAAGAAAAGGGACACAGTAAGAGCACTAAAATGTCGAGGAAAACCGCCTTCCTGGATTTGTTATTAGAGATAAACTCCAAAACTGATTATTTGCTCTCTGATGAAGACATTAGGGAAGAAATGGACACATTTATGTTTGCGGTAAGTTTTAATGTAATAAAGTTATCCAATTAGGGGTTAAAAACAAGTACATTGAAAATAACATCTGGAAAATGCTGCACGTGCCAAAATCCCTATAATTATTATCTGCATTAGTAATATAAGTGCCTGAAAGTATCTGCAATGCCTCATACTGTTACGTAAACTAAACAAAATAAAAAACTGTTTAGTTCGGTAAAGCTGTCCCAGTTGACAACTGGATCGCTTATAATTTTTAAACAATTACTGATGTTTACCATACTTCAAGAAAACTTGTGCAAATAAAATCCTTCTTTATTGATATTCTTCATGCAACATAAAAGAAAAGATACATAGGTATCTGACGCCAATTTATTTTTTAACACTAACATTTACTTGGACTAAAAATGTATGCAATATTCAGAACATCATTATTAGGGTATACGGCATGGGAATTTTAATTAAAGATGAAATAAATGAAATATTTAACGTTAGCTTCCAGTCCAACCGTTATTGAATTTTGATTATATTTTCCATTACAATAAACGTCAGCACAGGGAGAAATATCAAAGGCAGAACTAAATGTTGCACTAGCTGTATTCGTTTGAATTCACTAATGCGCACGTACCCATATAATGCAATAGTGTTTTCGTAAATAGAACAAAATCTGTTACATGGATGATGCATCAAACAAAAAAAAAGGAGGGGTTAACAGGTATTTTGCAAGTAGTATTACTCCTGTATCACTGGAATTTAAATTTTAATAGAAATTCTGATAAGCACTACGACTATTTATAACAGCAGTATGCCCAGATTGCATACGTCACAATGCATTGTTCGTTGTTGTAGGGCCACGATACCGTCAGCTCCGCTCTAAGTTTCTTGTTATACGAGGTAGCGAGGCACACGGACGTACAAGAGAAGATAGTCGACGAACTGAAGGAAACTTTCGGAAATGATTTCTCGACAGACCTCAGCTACGAAGGCATCAAAAGGATGCAGTACTTGTCTTGCGTCATTAAGGAGGCGCTGAGGTTGTATCCTCCCGTTCCTGTCATGGAAAGAGGGATAACGGACGACATTGTAGCAGGTAAACAAAGAAATGCTTAGGACCGTTCTTCTAACAATCAAATTATGCCTATTGTCTAAATTATTTTGCAATGTATTAGCAACAGTAAAGAACAAATACTTGCAGGATGCGGCAGAACCAAGAGAAATATGGAAAAAATTGTTTTCTTGTTCCAGTTCAACAATAAATACAATTTTATATTCATATTGGCCATCAGGTGACGGTTATTAGCAGCATCTGTAGAAGACTTTCTGATAAGGGACAGTATTTCGTAATTCTGTTCTCTTCAGATGTCTCCAAAAAAAATGGTCTAATCCACACCACCCCCCAACGGAAACAAACGTTAGGCAAACGTTTCTCGCAAAACGTCAAAAAATATTCAGTGAATGTTTAGCTCCCCAGTTTCTCTTCTTCAACCCCCTCTTTTACTCAGGGCTGAACTAAATAGAATATGGAGACATATGGCCAGGGCCAGCCTTTCTCTTAAAAGTACCATCCTTTCACTCCGCATTGTGATACGGCATACTACACCACACTATTAGGAAAATGCAGCAGTATTTCATGGATAGTCCAGTGGAAGAAATTGTTAACAAGACGGTGACACACAGACCACAGAACAAAATTTATTCATTATTTTAAGAAAAATGTTGCGCGAACATCTGGTCTATCTGAGTCTGACACTTTATGTACATGGTTAGCCGGTTTAGTTACATGCTTACAGGATTTGAGCATTATTAAAGGAATTTTTCTTTTGTTGTATTCCAACACCATTCAGATATCCAACTACATACCACAGCTAAACGTAGCGTTTCTACCATGGCTGTATACAGAACAAATATCAAAACTATTTCTTAAGTGTTAGATAACTGCATTGCATGTGAATGTATATTTAGGGTACGAAGTCAAATAATAGAGTAGTTCAGGAATTATTCCTAACAGTACTGACAGGCTTTCTGACATTACTTTTGTCCTTCAGGATTCTGCTTTATGGTTTTGAACATTTACAACAACAGAACTATTTCGGTTTTTGATTTGGCTATCACCCAGCACTAGCCATGGTTTTGGTTTGACACTCAATGTGAATCTATTGGTTACTTTGTAACGAGTTATTGTAAATGTTTTTATTTTAAACATGTTATCTAAGTACTTACACATTCATGATGTTATATGTGTGGGGCGTATGTTTGCCGACACCGATACGTGGGCCATATTTTTAAAACGTTCAAAACCATAAAGTCAGCCTGAAAAAGGACAAAGGTAATGTGTGAAGGGCTTGGCAGTAAATATGCAATCACCTGCAAAATACAGAACAAGGTTGACAGTGAGCGGATCTATCAGCTTTGATCAGCAAGATCCCATTGTTGGCCGACATTAGCTTACTAGGGGATGCTTACTAATTAAACAACATCGCGAGTTCTAATAAGCTCATGAAAACTAATTCTTGGTAGTTTAAACTAATCGAGCAACGATATAACCAAGTAAAAGCCACTGACTTAGCGCTAATCGAATGCACTTACCAAAACACGACTACTTATTTTACGCAAAGGTAAACGACGATGTTTCCAACAACAAACGTATTTAACAATTAATGAACAAATTAATCAACGTCAGGAAAATCATGACCAAATATTTCCTACATCTGTTACATGTTATACATAGTTCAGAAGAAAATAAACTTGAACCTGTAATTAACTATTTAAATTATCTACAGGCATTATCGGACTTACGATGACTTTAATTCGTTAGTAATTACCTACTATAAACCTTTAGCCGCGAGACTAAGCTAGTAAACCGAGATTACAATATTTCCATAGATACAGGAAATCGTGACTGATTCGAAATTTATGTGAACCAAACAAAAACGAATACGGAAATCTACATTTTCAACACAATTCCAATTCCACGTTATGCACTTATTAATGGACTTTGTCCAATACCTACTACTTGTGTCAAAGCTGAAACGAGACTGACTTTATATTTCCTAAAAATACTTTATGCTGCTGGATTTTCCTATGCTATAAGGGGATTGACCAAATCGAGGGTTGCCAACCCTCACCCACAACAGGCGCGAAGTCATTTTCCTGTTTCGACAATTATTTTATAAAATATTACAAGTCAACTAAAAGCTAACCAACACCAATAAAAGTTCATTATATAGCTAGCTCGTGGATCTCCTGAATCTGGAGATAGGATAGTACGCGGATTTGGTAATGAATTAAGCCTCTTATTTCTTTCATTATAATTTTCCCATATTATGTTTGTAAAGAAAAACACTAGACAAAAATCTCTACAGCATCATCAAATCGTTACTGGTTCTTTACACAATATCGTAAGGAATATGAGCAATCGAATTAATCATTTCTAATCAACTACTGAGGATTTTGATATAAACTTAAGGCACTGGCTAACTAACCCGTAATTTCCAAAGTTGCGCAAACCAGCACACAAGAGAGTCATAAACCATAACGGCCGTATACAGCCTTCCTAAGAAACTACACCCTGGAAGGCTCTGCTTTCTCGCGTTCCGATTATCTAACAATTAACCTATGGTTAAGGGTCTGCCTAAGGGAAATCCCCTGACGAATTTATGAATGTTTTAATACTAACAAAATGTACAAAATTTTCCAAAATATAGTCTGGATACGCCTTTTGCTAGAAAGTAATATATTCCCTAAAACAGCAACCTTATTGCATAAAAGAGATTTAAGATGTTAATGTTATACTCCACAATATAAAGTATAAAATTACAGAGAGCATCTCCAATAGCGTATTGCTGCTCTTGAAACCATTATTTTTAAACTTGATATAAAATGACGCTTATTGCTGAAAACGTGAATTAAAACAACTTTTTTCTACTATACATACTAACGCCTGAAAACTGCTTATTTGGTTCTACCATACCCTGGTTAACTAAACTGTAATCTATTCCACAAAAAATTAAATAAAAATATCTAATACTTTTGGAAATATTTCAGATTATCCGTTATTTTTGGATGGCATGACTATTATAGTGACAAATAAAGAAGGTTTTAGCAATTGTTATATCTTTACATTACATATTTCCAAATGTCATTCTGCCACTATCCTTTATACAATCAGTGTTGACGTTCTATTAGGTATGGGAGATTTAGCAAAGTAGAAGATATTGGCACGTTATTCTTACTTTTTCACATAAAATTTTATCCTGACCAACAACGCCCCGAAAGAAAGGCTGTACAATCTTTGCTGGAAAGACTTACAACTACTGTATCTGTTGTTTTAGTAGTAGGTACAGGAAAATCAAGAATCCAGTATTTGCCTAATAAATAATACGATGGACATTGCCAGATCGTCCGTGCAAAAAATCTTTAAAAAAAATTCGTACCACCTATTCCGAATTGCATCAAGAGCATTCAAGACGTTTCAGTTTCTGTAGGCGAAGTTTATTCAGATAGGTAAAATGGTAGTGAAAGATTAGCTGGTGGGTCACCGAGATTTCCAAATCTCACACAAGTTGCAACTTCTTTTTTTTCATCAAATGAAAAGTAATTAAAAAAAAGATACTAGTCTGTGTCATAGAATTTTAATGGCATTTGACGAGATTAGACATGAAATGCGGTAATACGTGAGTAATACCTGAATTTTGTCAGAACTTTCTAGTTTAACGCGTCCAAAAATTAGAATGTAGAACTTCAAAAGTGCAGAAATGTTTTCAGATTGAAACTCGTGAATAAAATGTTACATGACCCTAGTTGCTATTTAAAATTTTTTAGTTGATAGCAACCGTACCGTCATCTTGTTTTCGAGAAAATCGGATCACCTGTAAAAGGAAATCAGCTTTCACCGATCTTACCCCATTTTATCCTAATAACTTGAGGCATTCAAAAGTTAGGGGGAAGGACTTTAGACGCGCCCTGTAAAAATGCATTTGGACTAATGTGCAGGTAGGCATCCTGCTAGAACCGGAATATAAACAGCTTGAATGTTTAACGCACAGGACCTGAACAGGCCAAGTTTGCGCGCAGATCGTATATAACCGAAATTAAAATGCATGTCTATGCTGTGCTGTCTGCACCGCAAACAACTGCAGATAGATCTATTTCGCTATGATTATAGCTCATCAGTGCAGTTTAGGTCTAGTGCAGACAGCACGGCATAGAACTGGTTTCCCTATATACCTCAACTACAGCACGAAACTGCTTATGGTAGTTTAGGCATGATGTCGATTTTACTATTTTGATGTGGACACGTCTTATGCCGCACTTGGGGGGTCATTTAGTAAAAATTGGTAATGAGAAGTCTAACAGCCCATTTACGAACTACGATGTAGGGTGGCACAGTCGATAATAGAGACCTAAAATGCAGACTGTCCAATGAGTTTTTGAATCCATGGTGAATCCCAGAGAAAAACCATCACTTTGAATGATTAATGATTAATGATTAATATTTGTCATACTTATTCATTTACCTCAGAGTTAACTACCTCATCTACCACCTATTCAGAATTAACGTGTCCATGTCAAACTGACTATCAAAACAGCCAGCAAGTAGTTCTTTATGTAAATGGATACTGATAATTCGGAAACCAAGGCAGCTAAAGATCGAAGGAATGCCAGAGAATGTAAGCGGTATGGAAGGCTTTGTCATGCAAGTAAAAAACTTATCCTCTAAGGCCATACGACCATTCAATTGCAATTGCAGGAAGGCTTGTTTTGAATAAGTGTTCACAGAACTATAAACATGGCGCCAAACGAAGAAGTATACTCTGAACTAAACAAACTCAAAAAAGAGTATCTAATTGAGATTATTATAACAAAAAAGGTGCCGTTAAGTGCAAACGTAAGCGAAACAGTACGAACTTATGTAGAAAAAGGAATACGGCCGTGGAACGAAGCAAACACCACAATTTCACAGGAAAACGTGATATTAAACAAGCATGAGCTGGATGCGATTCATATGGACCTAAAGGCGTCAAAAGCCTTGGTGACAGAAAAGGAAAGAACAATAATGTATCAAAAAGAAGTTATCGATCTCCTAAAAGTAACACAAACAACACCACAAACAAAAAGTGAGGTTACAATAACAAACACTCTACAACCGAGTGGAGGTCAGATCACCAAACCGAGCGACGTTGCCAGGCTGGGCAAAATCTCAGAAACAATTGCGAAAAATGGAAATAAGAATAATCGCCAGTGCGTAGCGACCATGGACAAGTCAGGACAAGGGCAAAATAATAATGGGCAACGCAGAGAACACAAAACAATTGGAAGAGGAGAACAGAAAGGGGAAGGAAACTTGGATTTTCGAGCAGCAGTTGGGAGAGCGTGGCTGCACGTGGCAAAAGTGGAAAAGGGAACGACAGCAGACAAAGTAAGACAATACTTGGAACAGAAATTTGAAAAATCTTTTGTTGTAGAAAACCTGCCAATAAGAGAAGATGCGAACAGCATATCGTTCAAGGTGGGTGGTGACATAGAATTGCTGGATCAGTTATTGAAACCCGACACATGGCCAAAAAATATAGCCGTGAGACGTTTTCGGTTTTTTCGGAGGTCAGCAGGAACATTCCAAGAGACAGCAGCAAGCAGATGAATTAAACGCAGGGGAAATTAGGACATCTGTAAAAATAGTTCACCAAAACATACAGTGTTTGAGAAATAAAATGGAGGAGGTGGAAGAATTTATTGTTCATGAAAAAATTGACATACTGTGCATTACAGAACATTGGCTAAGGGAGGACGAAGTATCGTTATATAACATAAATGGCTTAAACCTGGTTTCTTCTTTTTGTCGAAAAGCAGTAAGTCACGGGGGATGCTTAGTGTTCGCAAGGGAGGACTTGGATCTCATGCGAGTGCCTGACCTGGAAATACAAAACATAGATGTAACTTTCGAATGTTCAGCAGTAATATCGAGAAAAATGCAGTTCATTATAATTAATATATACAGATCACCGGTAGGGTGCATAAATACATTTTTTGAAATATTAGAAAGTACATTACAAGAGATTTGCAAAAAGTACATGAAATTTAAAGTTATAATAGTAGGAGATTTTAACATAAATTTCTTAGATGAAAAATTAAAGAAGCGAACAACAATATTAAATTTGCTAAGTTCATATAACCTAAAACAGACAATAAATGGTGTAACAAGAATGACACAACAATCCCAGAGCCAGTTAGACAACATTTTTGTCAATTTCAATGGGGAGAGGAGCACTATTGTAAAAACTAGCCTGTCAGATCACTTTGCACAAGAAATAATAGTCGATATACGAGCAACCTCTACAAAGGGGGCGAAATTAAGAAGTAGAAATCTAAAAGAAGACAGACTAAAAGATATAGAAGAAAGAATAGGTAAAGCAGATTGGTCAGATTGCATGTCCGTACAAGACGTAAATTACAGTTACACAATCTTCGAGCACACGCTACAAGACATAATAAACGAAGTCAGCCCGTACAGAACAATAATTACAAAGAAGTGTATGAAGAAAAACTGGCTATCAGAGGAAATGCGAAATAAATGTCGCATAAAAAGACAAATGTATGAGGCAGCACTGCAAGGAGACATACATCTAAGTAATTATAAACTTTACTGTAAAAAACTGAAGCTAGAGCTAAAAAGAGAAAAAAGAAATTTTAATACTCAGTATATTGCTAATAGTAACAACAAAACTAAGGCAACATGGAAATTAGTTAAAGATATCACTTCAAACCAAAACGTCAAAAGTAAGGGAAACCTCGAACAAGTGAGATTCAAAGATAAGAACAACGACGAAGTAGCAAATAATATAAATGACTATTTTATAAACATAGCAAACCACAATAAAATAAAATCAAACCAAAATACCCTGCATCTGATCACTATAGAAAAGAAATCTTGCTTCCTGCACCCAACAGACGAGGAAGAAGTTAAGAAAACAATACTTTCGCTAAAAAATACTGGTGCCGTAGGGATAGACGACATTCCAACTATAGTTCTGAAACGAGTAGCACAGTATATTTCAAAACCACTCTGCTATATTGTCAATCTTATTCTAGAAACAGGAAATTTCCCAGAAAAACTGAAAATAGGATTGTTGAAACCTGTACATAAAAAAGGCGATGAAACAAATATTGAAAATTACAGACCCATCACACTACTATCGAACATTGCAAAAATAGTAGAAAAACTTTTATTAGTGAGATACAATGGATTTCTAACAACAAACAAAATCATAACAGACAGGCAGAGCAGTTACCAAAAGGGAAAATCAACAGCGACGACTATCTTTCAAGCAATACAAAAAGTCATAGAAGGAATAAACGATAAAAACATTGTGCTTGGCATATTTTTAGATCTGTCCAAAGCCTTTGACAGTGTACATCATGAAGTACTGTTAGAAAAGGCGGAAAGGATAGGTATTAGAGGCAGAGCAAGAGATTTGCTCGGGTCTTACCTTGCAGACCGGAAGCAGATAACATTAGTACAAAAAACAGATGGAACTTGCAGTTATTCAAAATGTAGGAAGATAGAGAGAGGGGTACCCCAGGGGTCAATAATGGGGCCAATGCTTTTTATGATATACATAAMCGACTTGCACAAATGCAACGATGAATTAATTGTTCAATTTGCAGACGATACGTCAGTTATAATAAACATGGGAAACGAAAATGAAATTTCTCCAAGAACCGAAAACTGTCTGAACGGTATTGAAAGATGGCTACAACAAAACAACCTTATCCTAAATGTAGAAAAAACAAATTTAGTGAACTTTGCATCTTCTCCGAAATTTCTACAGTCTACAGCTATCAAATACAAAGAAAATGTACTTACCGTCCAAAAGAGCGCTGTCTTCCTGGGAATAAGAATAGACGGTCTTCTTGACTGGAAAACGCACATTAACTATTTAACTTCTAAAATAGCACCATTTGCTTACGCGCTTCGAAATATAGGAGGTGCAGTGGGTGTGGAGGCGGCAAAAATGTCATACTTTGCTTACGTGCACTCACGTTTACGATATGGAGTGATTTTTTGGGGAAACTCAACAGCCGCAAAAGATCTGTTCCTAATACAAAAGCGCTGCATTAGAGGGTTATTCGGCCTAAAACAAAGGGACAGCTGCAAGAAATGGTTTATAAACTCGAAGATACTTACCTTACCCAGCATTTACATACTAGAGTGTGTCTTGTTTGTTAAAAACAATTACGAACTGTTTTTTATGACAAACGAGATATCACACACACACAATACAAGAGGACGTGCAAGCAAATATTTGTCTGCTACACGCACGAAACTTACACAAGTGGACAAAAATGCAACTCACAATCTGATCAGGATATACAATCATGTTCCGCGACAAATAAAAGAACTGTCGATGCAGCACTACAAGAAAGCCATGAAAGACTATTTAAGACGCCACGCGTTCTACACAATAGAAGAGKTTTTAAAGTGTAATGTTAGTGTCTAGTACTATTTTTACTATTGTTGGACGTATTCAATGTACAGTATGTGTTAATGTGCAATATTGAATAAATATATATTATTATTATTATTATGTTGGGATCTGTGGATGCGTAAAATTCGTATATCGTTGGCCTCATGAAGAAACAGATCAAATCAGGCAAAATACATATACAGAGATCGATACATCGCCGATAATCTGGCCGAAGATTTGTAGAAAGAAATTCTTTCAATTAATATAGTAAGGAAAGCAAGGTTGAGTTTATAGTTCGCAACTACTTGAAACACTGTGGATCTACACCAAAAAAATAACCGTGGCCGGCGCTGCAACAGACCATTGTAGCATGCTAAACAACYGCATAATACAAAAWCAAGTCTTTCGAGGCAGAATAAGTCATTACAGCTTACATTGGTACTCTAAAAATATATCTTCCAGATAAGTTGAAAATTTCAAAGATGCTTAATATGTTTTACTAAGAGAAAACTTTCAAGATCTTTTACCGAACACTATTTAATAAGGAGCTCAGTATCAGTTTTGGATATACGGCAGCTTATGTGATAAGAAATAAGAAGCTAGGAGAATGAAGAAAAAATAAAATCAAGGAAGAAATTGAACGTTTACAAACTGAAAACAAATTACATAATCAATTTACGATATGAAGAAAAGGTAAAATGAGCAAGCAGATTAACTCTGTCCAAGGAAGCGATATTTATGGAAAAAATCTTGCAGTGCAAACAAATATTATGAGATGTTTATGATATTTTAACTATCATATTTGCCAATATCTTAAATCGTATTTTCTATCTATTGCAAAACAGAAGCTAAAAAGACACCACCTACTCCTTGTTATACCTACTATTTTGTGTAAAACTGCTTAAGTTTCGTTTTTGATACACTGGAAGTGACATTTCCAACAAGGCGGCACTCTTATTTAAATTGGGATAAACACTTGAGACTCATTAATCAAAAAGCATGAACGGGAACATTTTCTGAGGGGGGGGGGTGTATTATTTCAACAAGCAAGAGTCAAACCAAATCAAGAAAGTAAGCCTAAAATTCAGTATGCTTTTCACTGCGCTGCCTCCGGAATATGTAAACTTGTGCACCGAGTATTTAAAGATTTAATACCCTTGGTTTGATAAGGATTCAGACCTTGAAACTATGGAATAGCTCTATCTCAAAATCATGTTAAAGTAGGTAAGGTTATTGTTTTCATGTACTCTTCATTTGTTATTACTTCCACATCCAACGGATGGGAAGTATTGTATCGCGAAAAAATTCTCAAAAATTTTTATTTGCTCATTCGCTTTAAAATGGTCGAAAACGCAAAAAAACAAAATTTGAGCAAAAACAAATTTCTTGTCTGTGTGTCTGTGGTATTGTTTGTGGACACGATAACTTTCGAAAGATTTAATATATGAACTTGAAATTTGGCAAACGTATAAATCTCAATTACCCAAAGCGACCTATTGTTTGTGGGGTAAGTGGGGTATCGGGAAAGGGGCAAAATTGAGGAGTAACTACCCTTTTTGCAAATTTTTATTGTTTTATTTTTTTTCGTTTTAGTATGTGATTAGTAGTATAACTGCGAGTATTATTCGTTCTTATAAATTTTCAGTGCAGCAAACTGTTTAGAAGATATTAGCAAAAAAGCGTCACTCACAGAAAACGGTTTTTCCTAAATATCTCCGAATATATTTAATATATTCAAAAAATGAAAATACCATCAGATAGGAAATAAAATTTCTCACAAAAAGTGTCTAAGAAAATTTATTCAAAATTTTGACATTTTCGAAATATTTCCAAAAAACCTATTTTGGACCCTGCTAGTACGATTTTTTTTAAATTTTGGTATTATGTAGAAAATCAAATTTCTGATCAGAAAGCACTCTTGTAATTTTTTTGTTAAGTTAATAATATTCGAGTTATTTGGAAAAAAACTATTTTAAAATTTATATATTTTTGCTAATATCACAAGGACTATTTGTCTTAGAAAAAAATGCTCAAAACCTGATTACTAATAGTATAGTATAAGAAATAAAAACGTAAATGTCATTTTGACAATTGGATGTGGAAGTATTGATTCAATTTGCAGCGGTTTTTTTTTGTATCTTCAACATTGATGAGTCTCTAAAAGACCGAATGCGCTTTGTGTTCTTAACGATAAATTAATGGAATCGCAAAATTTTCCTTCCTTCCTTTAGGTCAACTAAATCCATTTTGAAGACCATAAATTAATACATCTAAATTATATAAATGTGCTAAACCTCTTTTAGTTAGTTAGCTACTTGCGAACATGCGATATCATGTTATAACCCTTACAAACAAAAATTAGTTTTCTGGGTTTATCTTATACCTAGATTAGATAATTTCAAAGCAGTCTTTAACAGTTGTGCATAATTTTACTTCACTTATATTAACATCGAAGCATTATATATTGTGGTGCACTAAACATCATACATTCCTTATTCGCTACATAGCGTAAAAGCTATTTGTAAAAAGCACAAAATATTACGGTGAAATATCTAGCATAGGCAACCAATCACTTAAAGTGTATCGAGATAGTTTACATTCAGTAAATTAAGCAGCTGTAGATGATATATGGAATTTGCGCCGCCATTGCCATTTGAAAAATGTTCCTCTCTTCATTCTAGGAAATTATCGAATACCCAGGAACGTGACAGTTATGATCAACGTGTTCGGAATGCATAGAGCCCCGGAGTACTTCCCTGACCCGGAAAAATTCGATCCTGAACGCTTCACGCCGGAAAACTCCTTAGGAAAGCATTCGTTCTGTTACGTCCCTTTCAGTGCAGGTGCACGCAATTGCATAGGTAGGTAAAACAAGAGCTAGAAGTCTGACGTGATACTTTTATTTATAATGCATTGTAATATCCACCCGCTGCGCTGCTCATGTTTTTGAAATTATATGGGAAAGCCTGAATGTTAATGGTCTACAACGCGAGTATCTCATGTACTTAACTGATTGACGGTGTGTCATAGGTTCCATTCTCCTTGCGATTTCAGGGTACAGACAAAATGGTAAGAGATATAAGAAACTAATATACAGGTAAACTAATATAAATAAATATTCTTTTGAGCATAGTTCAGTGGTGTAGAGTTTTTGATTAATTTTGCTCGTTTTCTATATAACTATAGGATGTTTCGAATTTGACCGGCTTTTATTGATATCAAGTATCTTGATTGCTATTATATGTATTAAAAAATGTTTAAATTGATCTTTTTCCTGTAGCATAAAACAGTGTTATTCGTTTTTTTTTCTTAAATTAAAGTTTTCTTAGTTATGACATACAAGATTTTTGTATGGCTCACCCTCTGAAGTTTTATGTCATTACCTAAATTTCTTTCATTTTTATCTTTCCAAAATGTTACATAGTCGACATACTAGAATAAATTCTTTTCTATTGTACTGCATAAGATTTGATGCGTTCCTTGGAGATTTGGTAAAATGGTTGTGTCATATGTCTGTAGTTGTGTATTTCTTCCCTTTGCCATTTTTACTTTATTGTAAAAAAATATTATTTTAAAATACAGGGTGTTCACGCTAACAGTCTACAATAGCTAACTTTTTTATTTGAAATTTTAGACTAGTGGTTTAAATGGGGAAGTTTCTTAATTTTTTGGGAAGAATTTTATGGTGTTTACAAAGAAACAATTGAACGCCAACTGTCAGAGTTATTGACTACAAGTTTGTTATTTTAAATAAAACGACCCTATTTTTTCTAGCGCATTCGATTGGGCACATTGAATTAAACAAAAAAGTATTAAAATACCAATACCCTATCTTTATTTGTTTTCGAGATATTCCGCGTAGAATGATCTGTGTTCACGCTAACAGTCTACAATAGCTAACTTTTTTATTTGAAATTTTAGAGTAGTGGTTTAAATGGGGGAGTTTCTTATTTTTTTTGAGAAGAATTTTTTGGTGTTTACAAATAAACAATTGAACGTCAACTGTCAGAGATATTGACTACAAGTTTGATATTTTAAATAGAACGATCCTATTTTTTCTAGCGCATTCGATTGGGCACATTGAATTAAACAAAAAAGTATTAAGATACCAATACCCTATCTTCATTTGTTTTTGAGATTTTCCGGGTAGAATGATTTGTGTTCACGCTAACAGTCTACAATAGCTAACTTTTTTATTTGAAATTTTAGAGTAGTGGTTTAAATGGGGAAGTTTCTTAATTTTTAGAGAATAATCTTATGGTGTTTACAAAAAAAACAATTGAACGTCAACTGTCAGAGATATTTTTTTACACCATCCACGCCAACCAATCACGATTTAGCCACACTTATCTTTGTGCAAAAGTTAACACTAACAAGATACACCGCGTTTTAGTTCAGATTTTGCTGTCGCTATTTTTAATAACTTTTGGAAATATTAAAATATTTGAACAAAATTTTAGTATTCGGGGGGTTGCTTGGGTCAAGGAAAGCAAATATATTGGTAGATTGGATGCTAGTGATATTCTGACCTAAGAAATACCTAAATACTTAGACTATGTACCATTACTTATGAACCACCCTGTATAAACAGTAACATCAGATGGAACAAACATATAGGTATAACATTTAACCAGTAAACTAAACATGTTTGTTCGTGTGTGCTTTTCGGGCATTTTGTGATGTAGCAAAAAGCAATATAGTAACAACGATCCCCATATGAAAAAACACGTCAGAATAACCATAATGTATTAAAAGTGATGTATTTGTTGCTGTATACAAAAGTGGTCAGCAGTCTTTTAATCGCAGACTGCCTTGGAGGGTTACATGTTCCACCAAGTGTTTAAAGAGGAAAATATCTTATACCTACATCCTTTAGCCTTCGATTGTGGGATTATATTGTTTGGATTGACATTATTACTTAATAATATTTTCCACATTTTGCGGTAACAAGAAACTGAGAATATTGTACTGTAAATAAGATGCTTTGTGTAATAGCTAAGCAAAAAATAAATAAACACCACTTAAATAAGATTATTTAATGATTACAAAAAGAAACAGATTGAAAAATTGCAGACATAACCGTAAAACTCTGTCCAACTCTGTTGTTTAACAGAATATCAAACATCGTAAAATTCGATAGAATAATAAATTTCAGAAATATGATAAATACTGGAAAAGTGTGTTCTTTCTAATAAACGTTAAGAATGAAAAGAAATATTTTTTGTTGGCTCGCAACATTCGATTGAAGCAAGGACAATTGAACTATTTTTAAATACATGAACTCGCATGAAGCTTATCTATCTTCACTTCCTCTCCTCAGACCATGGGATACCGTTGATTACCATTAACCCTCAAATACACTTTCAGGTCAAAAGTTCGCCATGTTAGAAATGCTGGCCATAACCTCGAAAATCTTGATGAACTTCGAACTCCATCCAGTCGACGACCCACACGAACTACAGCTGAGGAGTTATGCAATCCTGAAATCGAGGAACGGCGTTCCCATCAAAATAACGAGAAGAGAATAAACTACGGCGTCTGCACCGGATGTGAGTTGTCTTTTATACGGCCGACTGTTCGTCGACGAAAAGTTTCTAGCAAGTTTAATAAACTACACGAATACAGATCGTTTTTGTTCCCTTGTCCGGAATACTGATCGGTTTTATTTGTTGAGGCAAGTGCGAAGTAATTTACTTGTAGCGGTTGAAAGTTTGGAAATGTAAGCGTGCTTACTTTTGCAGTTCACTGCCCGACAAATAAGAAAATTTCACCCAGAAAACAAACGGTTAGACCATGTCACTAATAACTAGTCACAAAAGAACATCGAAGATAAATTTAAATTTTTCCAACTGATAATTATAATTTAGAATTTAATTAAGTAGGAATTTGCCGAAGATAAAATAATTACCGTTTCGAGTTAATATAAATCGTTGGAAAAAAGCAAAACCTCAGATATGGATTAAGGTATAACAAAAGCAAGAGACGATCTTTAGTCATTTCAATTGTATATAAAATTGCGATAATTGATGTAAAGTAGCCCAACAAATAATGTTTAATACGAAAGAAAAACAAATTTTTTTTGCTCCCAAATTAGTCATACGAAATAATTATAACTGGGAAAAGTTTTAAAACTTAATGAACAACATAGAAAAAGKGAAAGAAACCACAATAGGGGCTGCTAAKTTCTGCAATTCATAAACACAACCTGAATCAAAAAGTGCCACTCTAAAATATCCTTCAACTACTAAATTTAATGTTGGTAACCGTTTAAAAATGCTTTTTTTTTAAGAGGACACAGTGAAGAATTTTATAAAAAATTTGTATTATAGGAGAAATATATAAAATAAATAAAGTTCTAGCAATTATAAAATGGTATGAACACACAATACAATGTAAAATAAATGTAAAAAGCGCAATCGGATCCTAAAACAGATGTGAATTAAGGTTCAATAGCTGTCAAATGAGATGGGATGAGATAATGCTTCATTTTTAAATTTTTCAAAGGAAAATTACTTAATAAAGTATAATTCAATTAGGTAGCTTGGAAACAAGCTGATTGAACGTATATGCTTTGTCTCACTTTCGACCTAACGGCCATTGTCAAAGAGATAACAGCGTTATACTAAACTCAGATGTGCAGAATTTTGTTTACGTCCCCTTTTTTACAGGGGTTGTAGAGTTGTAAAATCCTCTCGCCTGGGTTTGAATACCGACTCCATAGCAATATCAAAGGCGTACGGACGTAGAAATTTCTATTTGCGTATTTGCCAAATGTTTTTTTCTGATGTTGAGCTTTTTTCATTTCAAAAGTTCTAAATGCTTTAGTTTTTAGTCCAAGGGATAAGAAGTATTATATCGCAAAAATTTCAAAAATTTTTATTTGCTTATTCGCTTTAAAACGGTCGAAAAATTAAAAAAACAAAATTTGAGCAAAAAAATTTCTTGTCTGTGTGTCTGTGGTTTTGTTTGTGGACACGATAACTTTCGAAAGACGATATATGAAACTAAAATATGGCAAACGTATAGATCTCAACTACCCAAAGCGACCTATTGTTTTTGGGGTAAGCAGGGTATCGGAAATGGGGCGAAATTAGGGGGTTACTACCCTTTTTGCAAATTTTATTTTTTTTTCGTTTTAGTATGTGATTGTGATTAGTAGTATAACTGCGAGTATTATTCGCCCTTATAAATTWTCGGSGCAGCAACTTGTTTAGAAGATATWAGCAAAAAAGCGACCTATTGTTTGTGGGGTAAGTAGGGTATCGGGAAGGGGGCGAAAATGGGAGGTAACTACTCTTTTTGCAAATTTTTATTTTTTTATATTTTTTCGTTTTAGTATGTCATTAGTAGTATAACTGCGAGTATTATTAGCTCTTATAATTTTCGGTACAGCAAACTGTTTAGAAGATATTAGCAAAAAAGCGTCACCTAAAGAAAACGGTWTTTCCTAAATATCTCCGAATATATTTAATATATTCAAAAAATGAAAATACCATCAGATAGGAAATAAAATTTCTCMCAAAAAGTGTTATCCAAAATTTTGACATTTTCGAAATATTTTGCTCCCTGTTCGTTTGATTTTTTTAAATTTTGGTATTATATAGGAAATCAAATTTCTGATCGGAAAGCACTCTTGCAATTTTTTTGTTAAGTTAATACTTTTCGAGTTATTTGGAAAAAAAACAGTTTTTAAACATTTATGGATTATGTATTACGAGGACCCTTTGTCTTAGAAAAAATCTGTAGAGAGAAAAAATGCTCAAAACCTGATTACTAATCGTATAGTATAAGGAATAAAAACGTAAATGTCATTTTGACAATTGGATGTGGAAGTATTGATTCAATTTGCAGCGGTTTTTACATTTACTTTCGCAATGTAAGACTTTGATGTCGTTTCTTTCAAGTAATGAATATTTTTTATGCAATGGTCAGCAAAACATGTTGTGCTTTTATTTGAATTTATATTCGCAACTTGTTCTTTAATTAAGTAAAAATTTAGATGGCAATGTCATCTGTCAGCATAACACTGACATGATGACAAAGCCACCTAAGCAGCCAAAACGGGGTACTACTTCCTAATTGACTGCACTGATGAGCTGTAATGATAGAGAAATAGATCTATCTGCAGTTGGTTGCGGTGCAGACAGCACAGCTTAGTCATGCATTTTAATGTCCTTTAATTCTATTCTTCTGATTGTCTTAGGTATAGCATGTCACATTGCATACATTTTAGTTGGGAAACACCGCTTTTGTTTAAATTATTGGATTTAGGATTATTGTTAACTAGACTTCCCAAATTGCACTTATTTACAACTATTGCTTTTATTCCGAATCTATATGTTTCACAATGAATGCACGTTTGAAACTATTCAACGTAAGTATAATTCATGGCAGTGGTACTATACTTATTTATGTATGTATGTATGTACTGTTTTGTACAGTTTTATAGTGGAGGTGATTTTTTTTTGTATTTGTCAAGCTCTCAATTCAGTTGTTACCATTATAAAAAATGTTGGCTGCAAGCGCACCAATTTGGTAATAAATGAAGGTAATACGGATTTTGAACTGTTCAAATACTAATAAATATCACATCTGGCGTGTAACAAACACATTTGTATCCAATCAATACATATGTATGTAGATTGAGTGTTATGGCAACACGCATAGTATAGTGCACTATTTACAAATATGATATCCAGTATTTATTTACAGAGAAAAAACGCGTTCTTTTCTCTGACGTCAATGCGCAACTATGGCCTTTATTAAAAAACTAACTTTGGTTTAAACGTCAAAAACACTGTTCTATTCTAGGAATGTTGCTAAATACGTCGTTGGTTTAGATGTAAACAAACACAAATAAGGAAAAAATTTGTCCAAAATGATCTAAATTTTGTACTAAAGAAGACTACTTTGTATTGAAATAGCGACATTCATTATTTTAATTTCCGCCTTGTTATTATTTTACTATTAAAAGTGAAGTAGTAAGTTACAACAAGCCACTTTGTCAGATCAGAGATCATTTTGTCCACACCGATGCAGAAAATGACTGTCTTGTGGGCTGTGGGGTAAATTTTATATACCCCCTACAATTTAATATTTAATATTTGAAATGCAGAAATGGATGAAACGTTTTGAAATGAAATCTATTAGATATTCACAATCTTGTTTTTCCAAAAGTTTTGTATTATAAAATCATTTCTTGTTCTTGGTTCTTAATTTAAAAAATCGGATTTTTAAATTTAAAAACTTTGTCAAGAGGGTTCTGGAAAGACTCTAAACTAAACCTAGGTATCATTATAACCATAACCTAACAAAGTTTTGTGTTTCAAGTCACCACAAAATTATAACTCGGAAAATAATTTTACAACCAACACAACCTATGCAACCTCACCATTTATATATATGTTCCCGGATTGAACTAGCAAGGAAATATATTTCTGTTAATTTTGGACTTCGTAATATTTTGTTTTTTTTAATCCCATGACGGGTCCATTTTTTGACAATGATGTCACTAACAAATAAAGTAACGCAAATTAGATAGCAACAATAAACCATACATATTCCTAACAATCATTGTTCAATTACCCCCTCCCCCTACCCATATCTGTGCACAATTGTACTCTAAAATGAAGCTCCTTGAAACTTCTTTGAGATTCTTCAATGGGTCTTGATGCCATGGCGTCTCTTACTTAATTTTTTAATTCTCTAGCATTATAGCTTTTTTGGGCAGCTTATCCCTACACCAATTTGGTTTATACGTCTCCAGAAACAAAAATTCAAAATTGATAAATCGGGACTCCTGTAAGGGCACAATACTAGACCATGTCTGCAGTTGGTTGCGCTGCAGACAGCACAGCATAGACATGCATTTTAACGTATGTCGGTTCTTGCCCGCTTGTAAAAAGTGCCGTGGGGCTTGCTATCAAATTGAAGTATGCAGATGAGGTGCATGCCAATTTGTCAGGCTACAGGCCACTTCCTTTAACAAGTAGATCTCATAATGGCAGCTAGGTGCCTTTGTCATCATGTCAATGTAATGCTGACAGACGGCATGGCCATCTAAATTCTTACTTACATCATACCAAGTCTTTGGTATATAGGCAAAACCAGTTATATGCCGTGCTGTCTGCACTAGGCCTAAACTGCACTGCTGAGCTATAATGAGAGCGAAATAGATCTATCTGCAGTCATTTTAGCCTTACTTTTAGATTAAAAATCACAAAACAGTTTACTGATAATTTACTTATTATAGTTTGTTTGGCATTCCGTTTGACTTTTTATTACACACTATTTCAGTACAATTTAAATACAGAATAATAATAATATCTATTGGCTGTAACAAAATAATTACAACATTTATAAATATGGTTTGGCATATAGACAATTATTTTTTCATTTAGTAGTATGGGGAGTGTTTGAATTACAATTTACCGTTAAATAATTGTCGCGTCTTTAAGACTACAGTACATGAATGAAAAGTAAAATAAACTAATTTTTGTTAAAGTGAAAATCGTTTGAATGGAAATATAGGTATGTTTTTTATTTTCAGATGAAACGTTTTACTGGGTTTTTTAACAACGAATTTTAATGAAATTGTAATTCAAGAGTTTCGCTACTGAAGTATTATTGATGAACTAAATAAATAGTAAAACATTTGTAAGTATACTTTTTAAAGTTTAGAACAATCCGTATGATATACGATACTAAAATTGTATTTCTATACACTAACAATTTCGCCTCAAATCTAAATGCTCAATTTCTTGTTTTCGTATACTGGAAGAATCAGAACGATGAATTTTGTGCAGAAAAAAAATATGCAAAACATATGTACCAAAAAATACGAAGCATGTTGGAAATAAAAAGCACGGATTCGTGTAAAGTACTTGAAAGTAAATTACGGATCCACACAAAGAATACGAGAAATAAAATAAAGTCCTATTAGAAAAGAAATTTGGTGCCACAGTATGAAAAACGATACTAACAATTGTTTAATTTAATGTGTAGTTAAAATATCAAGAAATAAATCTATTTATTGCGTACAATTTAAGCTTGAGGCAGATACGGTACGAATTATTTCTGCGCAAAAGAAACATTTCTAATTTTAAATACATATTAATTCGGGAGTCACAAGAATTGGTTCAAACTTTAAAAAGCACACTTGAAATTATTCAATGTTACGTTAAGACGTATAACCCACATAAAGTTTGTAGGAATTAAAATTACACCAAAATTGATAAGTAATAAAAATTCAAAACGGAAAGCCATAGGTTTGCGCTAAAGATATCACCTCATAATTGTGGTTAAAGTTAAAAGTGAGTCCATAAGATAATACGAGATCACTTTATCCGGAGAGATTATTTTAGACACCCCTTCCCCATTTCTCCCTTAATACAACCTTTTATATTACCATTAAAAAATGCAAAGCATATTAAAATATTTCTGTCTCTCATATTAATGTTCCCCGAATGTCTTTCATCCATAAATGGTTACCAACGAAAGGAATTCCACAAGAACATCACAAAGGCACACCCTCAATATACGCATTTCCTGTCGTAGCATCGACGTAATATACGTCAAATATACGTCGTTCAATACAAAGCAAATTCCACCGTACGCGAATTCGTCTCCTCTCCACAGGGGACAAATGAACTTTACTATAAACAGTTTCCCGTGTCACCTGAAATAAAGTTATCGATTTTCAGACTCTCCCTACGTTTCTTTGCGGAAACCCTCTAAAGGCTCACCCGTTTTTTGCATCAAAATTTACGCTACGAGAAGCAGGCACGGCACACATGCGTCGCGACGCTGCGTCGTTGAATTGCTGTATCAGGCGGGGCGATCGGTTACGGAAGAATTACAAAGCAAGGGGGAGGAATATGCGTTTGTGCTCCGAGGGAGTGGATAAGTTGAATGGCTTGGCTTAAATACGATGTTACGCTTTAGGTACATGTAAAGAAGTTAACAATTTCAATACACATCAGTAAAAAAATTTGCAGTGTAAAGTTTAGAGTGCAGAGTAAAATTTTTAGTGTGAATTTGGAGAGTGATACCTATTAACATTTTTCTTTACACTAATAGTCAGTGAACAATATACTGACACTAAGTTGACTCAAAAACTTCACTATATGTCGTGTAATTACATTTTACTCTAAGCTAAACTTAGCTTTTCACGGAAATTGGTAACAAAAATGATACATTTTAGTGTAAAATGTACCCTAACAAGTGCGAATCGCAGCCGTAGTATTGAAAGAGCAGTTGCCGCAAAACTCTATTCGCCATTGCTCGCTTGCTGAACGTTGTTTCGTCTACTGTGTTTGTATTCTGGGTGGCAAGTGCAAGATTTGGGACTATTAAGGTTAATAAGTTTTTACTTTTTATAGTTTTAAACTACAATTATAAATAATTGCGTTTTAATATCAGTAAATTAAGTATAACCTCATATTTTTGTTATTTACTCTTCAATATTCGTTAATCCTAGTAAACTATCTCCGTCGATTAATATCAACTTTCAAAATTTAAAAAATGCCTAATCAGATAACTATTCTTTCTAAGAAGTAAAAAAATGTCTCACTTAATAAAAAAGTTATGTTGATGGGAATAGGTACAATAATGTATATTGTATTGCTATATGCTAGAGTGCCTGTAACCATGGAGCTTGGCGACATTTTGGATTTAAAGCTTGCATGTTGGATAACTGGATAACATCTTGCCCGATCAGTAGATAGTACGTCGAGAAGTTATTGTTAGGTCTTCTTATTTAAGTCCATTAGATTTTTTTCTCTTAGATCTCTTAGATTAGGTGTACAAATAAAAAAACAGGAAATTTGTAAGAGCTGGAAGCCAGAATCAGACAGGAAATTCAAGATATGCCAACTAATTAGCTGCAAAATTCGTTGTGCTATTTCTGCGATAGACTATAGGTTATTGCCAAGCTGCAGGAGGTCTTCGCCTGCTGTGATAACGCATTTTGTCGTTACGTGCTACATACAGCAAATACAGAGTCCCTACACTGGCTAAATTCAGAGACCTAATTTCCGACTGCCAGATCATTCTGTGAAAATCGATATGCGTCATCTAGCAGTGGTTTTACGAATTACGGTGGTAACGGTGGGTAAGTACAGCGAAAGCCTGATCACATAAAAAGCAAAACTGTTTAATGAAATTATGACTTTTGTTGATCACTATTTGTTACATATTTTTTAACACAACTAGCTAAAAATGATTAAGCTCTAGCTGTATAATTTTATAGGTGCTGGGTGATGGTATCAAGTATCAATAGTTGTAAAAATGTGACAATTGGAATATCTTGAAGAGAATCATATTGAATAGAAATTAGCACAGTCCTAATAAGAGTGTATAAAATTAAAATGCATGTCTATGCTGTGCTGTCTACACCTCAACCAACTGCAGATAGTACTATTTCGCTGTCATTACAGCTCATCAGTGCAGTTTAGGTCTAGTGTAGACAACACGGCATAGAACTGGTTTTGCTTATATACCAAAGCAATGGTATGATGAAAGTAAGAATTTAGGATGGCATTGCCATCTGTCAGCATTACAATGACATGATGACAAAGCCACCTAGCTGCCATAACGGGAACTACTTCCTAAAGGAAGTGACCTGTAGCCTGACAAATTGGCATGCAACTGCTATATGAAGATGCACTGTGCTCATTTTGTGCTCAATTGTGCCGCTATTAATAAGTTTTTTGTGGCCTTTTGAACCCTTGAAACAAAAATAACTTGATTTTTCAAAGAGAAAAATTTTCGGCTGCCGCATGGGAACTTAAATTTCTATTCATTTTATATTGCATTATTAATATTTTAAAATTACTACTTCAGGTTATTAAAAATAAATATATTTTACAATGCCCAAGAAATTATGTGGGCGCCTTGTTTGTTTTCTCCTGTTTCTCCTATGTTAAATTTAGAAGTAGTGTTACTTCAGCAAATTTCAAGTTTAGAAATTGCGTTAAAAAAATATAGACACAACTCCTAAAAACACGCCTCTAGGCAGGAAGTATACAATATTAAATGAACAGTTAGGTTAGCACGATAAGGAAAAAATAATCTTTGAAGTAAATAGTTTCATATAGCATTTCTTGTTTCGAGCACGTCTTCTTTTAAAGCCATGCCCATGCTTCAACATTTCGAGCTACGTTTTGAGCATTACTGGAATAACTGTTGTTGATGAAACCTGGATTCGATTTATCGTTTCACTACAACTGTTTGGGAAACTATATACATATATGTATGTGGAGGAGCCCCGTCTAGTTTCTTCAAGATTTAATGTAAATTAATGTGGACAAGTCTTTTGGAGTCATCTTTTTGAAAATCGCCAATAAATCACCTAGAAGTGGTTTTAGGAACTACGATGTAGGTTGGGACTGTCCGTAAGTACAGAAACCTACATTGCCGACTGCCTAATCGTTTTGTGAAAAACGGTATGGGTTATGTAGTGGTGGGAGCGATAAAAGAGCCAAGTGAAATAAAATTACTTGTCATATCCATTTTAGCTCAAAGATATTTAAGATAAACGTCAGGCTTATAGGTGTATCAAAGTTATAGCCACCCGGGACTTTTTTGTGCTACCTATATATAGCTGAAAGTATTTGGTGTTTACAAATACTAAGAAGTATTTAAATACAAAGACACTAAGGCCCCGTTGCACAAAGCGTGGTTAACCAGACCCCCTGGTTAACACGCGGTTAACCAGCCGTTGCCATAGGCAGCACCAATCAAGAACCCTTAAAAAGAACCGTTTCCATGACAACTGCCCCTTGACCGCGTGTTAACCAGAGGGTCTGGTTAACCACGCTTTGTGCAACGGGGCCAAAGAGTATTAAAAATATTTGTCAGTTCAATAATTAATAATAATAAAATACATTTAGTATTAGGTGTATAATATTTAAAATACTTATTATTACTTACTTATTATTTTACCCTTAAAAATATTGTAACAGACTTGTCAGAGCTGTACATGCGACCACGAAAATTCATAAGGAAGATATATTTCAGTTTTAAACGTATAAAAATGTGTGATATGTCATATGTTTAGCACACAATTTACTTGATAAAAAATGAAATGCCAAACTATTAGTACTCAAAAATTTTTAAGAGTGTTAAGCATTTGATTTTAAAAAAGTCTATAAACACTCCAGTAACGAAAAATATTTTTTGCAGCTTTGATACGATATTATGTTTTAAAAGAAAACTCATATCTATCATGTTTTAAGAGAAAATATTAATACTATCGATAACCATTCACCAGCAGAACTAGTGAAACTAGAATAGTATTATTGTACGCGTCAGTTAAGCTTCTTTCTTATTAAATTGTAGTTCTCTGGGGTGAATTTATTCTTAGTTATCTAAAAAAATTTTTTGCAATTACACGTCTGTCGGCATCTCCACGGCACCTCCACCATTTTTAGTATGATGTTTACATTTAAAGCTGGGAATTTTTGCCATATACGGATTGCATCAGATATCAGTGAATGTGATAATAAACTTCGAACTATGAACATAATAAATAATTAATACTTATTTAATCACCTATTTGTATAATTACACATAATAGTCAAAGTCTTATTGGGTTATGTAGGTCAATATAAGGTAGTGAAAGAGGAAAATAGCAATACAATTAATAAAACGACAGAAAACAAACATTTGCTTGCAGTTCTTATATTAAACGCAGCAAACATTTCAACATTAAGCGAGAATGGATGAAGAACACGAAAAATCTAAATACTGATTAAACAAAGTTCAAATAAGCGGACATCCTTAAAAGTACATTTGTCTTATTATGCATTATTTGTTCGTGAGAAACGTATGCCTCTTAAACTGTCTAGTAGATCAGTCCCCAAACAACACGTGTGTTACTCATTTGTTTACAGCTCGACGCTTTCACACATGAGTTCCATAAAAAGCGATATTATGCAATGCAAAGATCCATTATGTGCAAATAGTATGTAATTTATGCATGTACTAGTATTGCTGACAAACTATTTGCCAACTACATAGGTTAAACAACGCTTGGCCTGAATTTATAATGCATATTTTATGCACTGCGAATAAATAATGATTCGTTTCCGTGCAATTAATTTTTATATTTTCGTTTCTTAATATGACTAGAAGATAAACGAGAAACTAACATATTAGCACCAAATCAGTTTAAGTTTCTATTTTAATATAATATATYTAATTTAAGATAGTCTATAAACTATAGCGCATCTTTAAAACCAACGTTAACTTAAAGGAATTACCATTATAAAGTTCGTTAAATATTTATTTTAAGGAGGTGCTTTTGGAAGTGAAACAAACAATAAATGAATGGGTTTAACGAACCATAAAATAAACAACCTATAGTCTGGGCAATATGAAAATCTGCAAAGAACGTTAAGCCAAGCAGTAAAATTATCTACACACAAAGTATGTGTCCAAATGAGCAGAAAGGCAGGTGCTATATATGCTATCCTATTTCCTTATGCGTTATCTAACTTATTTTCTAAACAGAACATTATATGTATCTTGCACTTTGTTAGTTTCGTTGTCACTTTAAAGTGTGCTATTTGTTTCCCATTTTTATATGAAGATGACATTTGTGGCGTTTTCGAAAAATTGAATACCTGTATACATACCTACCTGACTCACGTAAAAATAAGAACACTGTGATATCTGTTTCATTTTAATAAATTTCGGTGCACATGTTTTGTTTTTCAAGACAAAAAACGATCAATTCTTCAGCCTTGTTATTGCAGCAGTATAAGTTAACGGAGTTTTAAGTTTTTTTTAATAAAAATTGGGCGAAGTTACATCTTGTATCTGTCTGTAGTGGTGTATCTAACAGTTTCTTTACCTTTGATCATTAGGTATACGGTATACCTGTAGCGAGACAAAGTACCCTCTTCACTTATATGTAACGGCGTCCTTGCTTGGAGCTAATCTGACCAGAACGTTGCTTTATTTTGGCAAACGCCGTTAGCGCCTGTTATAATCTGGCCAGCACAGTTATGAAAACTGTGGTAATAAAAATAAAAAGAAACAGTGCGATAATGGCCAAGTTGCTAACTGGAAACATCCTTCAAATGTATATACTATGTATCTTTTTTGCGAAAGGACGTCGCTAATTATTATGCAGAGTAGGTACACATAAAATATTTAAGCACTTCTTTCTAGCCATTCTGACATTAATTTGTTGTTCGTATATTATTTATAAGTGCTGAAAAGTCGTAAAAGCAATTAACCGCTTTAATCGCTAAACGTAAAATCTTCTACGCTTATGGTCCTATTAACAAACTATGTAAACCATAAGCTTCAATAACGCAAGACTTTTGGAACGACATTTGCAGCTAAAATTATATGCTACATAAAACAATATTTGCCTTTGAGAAATGCACACGCAATATGAAAAAATGGACAAAATGGGCGGTAATTTTTTTCAGGTTTTTATGGATCTATGATTATGTAGCACGGAACTGGAAAGCATTCTTTATGCCTTGAAATGTCGAAAATAGAACAAAATTTTATTCTGATTTCCTCTTAGCAAGCTGCGAAAAAATAAACGTTTTTTATTTAAAAGAATCTGTAAAAAACATGTAATGTAAACTTCTCGAGAAATTAGAGATTAGTACATACTATATAATGTGTTAATAAATATTAACAGTAAACTAGATTCCGTAATTCAGTAAATTGTCACGTAAAAATATTTAAATTAGCGCTACCTGTTTACCTGTACTTTTTTGATAACATGTATGTACAAGAAACGAGAATGTTATGGTGCGACTTTGTACGACCTTTGCACAATTTCTGTTCCATTATACGGAAAATGCATCGTAGTCTCATTGAGGTAGAATCAAGTAGGTATAATAAAACAAGTGGTCCACTAAAAAATAATCTTTTTAAAGTTAGATAACTTTTTTATGACAAAAACATGTTCTTTTAATATCAATAACCATCTAAGTGTCTGAATATAACTAATACGTTTAGAGGTCTAGATATGTGATTCTAGGTTTCCTCCAACTTATGGCGCCAAAATATTTTTTTTAGTAATATGCAACTGTTTATATGAGTTCAATGCCGACGACCGTAGTAAATGCAAGTGAAACGGCTACACTCTGAGCTTACATTCTTATATTGTTATTTATAGGCAAAATAAACCACAAAAGGTAGTTAGTATTGCACGACCATGTGGACAGGTGTTTTAGTTTTGTATGCACCTGACCAGATCGAGACCAGATGCAGTGAATAACACCATATCGTTGACTAACATAATAATGATAATAGTAATAGTTGTTTTGCTGTGTAAGCCAAATTAGCTGTAGAATGGCCAACTAACTAACAAACAATAAATACAATTCTCGTTTGCTCAGACATTCTTACAGGAAGAAGAACTCAACGCAACCAAACGAAAACAAAATAGATACCTATACGGTAAGAAAATGAAAAATTTACATACACAAACGCCTAAACCTTTTTACAATAATTTTAAACCTAGGTGTCGAATTCATGACATTCACCAGCCACAGTGAAATAGTGTTTAATTACGCTTTATTATCATCGATATTTGAATAAAACTATTCATATGACAAATAGTAAAGTAATAAATAATATATTTCACTGAATTAAACAAATTAAATTAGCCAGATGAGCGGTCATGAAAAGCATGAATTAGAAAAAAAATCTTTAATAAAATTATTAAAACATGAACAGCTAATTTACGTAGTTTCAGTTGAATGCATGGGGAAATTCATTTGAGAGCTGATTTTTGAAGGGTGAAATATAATTATTCAAAGAAGAGGGAAATGCAAGCAATACATCCAACAAATGGAAAGTATTGAATTGCAAAAAAAATTTCAAAAAGTTTTATTTCCCCAATCACTTTAAAATGATCGAAAACATGTGTCTGTCGGCCTGTGTGGACGCGATAACTTTCGAAGACTTAATATATGAACTTGAAATTACATACATACAAATCTCAACTACCCAGCGTCTTTTTTCAAAAATTTCGACATTTTCGAAATATTTCCAAAAAAAATTGATTTGGGACCCTGTCCACACGGTTTTTTTTTTAAATTTTGAAAATCAAATTTCTGGTTGAAAAACACCCTTGCAATTTTTTTGTTAAGTTAATAATTTGTAGTTATTTAGAAAAAAACGGTTTTGATTCAAGTTGCAGCGGTTATTTTTTTACTGTTGTATTTATTTGGCACGTGTATTAAGAATAGATTTTATCCAAAATTTAACACAATTTCATATATTTCAATATTGATAGCCGAATGCATTTTTTTTACTTTAAGAAGTATTTCACTTGCTAAATTCGTTATTTGCAGATGCATCTAATTTAAAATATAAAAGTATTTATAAATGAAATGTAATATAAATATAAATGAAATATAAAATGCGTATAAAATAGGATAGATTACTCTATATTATATGCTGTTATCAAAGCTGAAATATTATGCATGAAAATTAAATACTGCACAATTATTTGCCTAAAGGAAATGAAAATGAAAGGTAAACATACGCCTGATGAGTAAAAGTAACACCAAATACGGATATTTGCCACATTTTTAACTGGGGGAAACCCTAGCCCTCAGGGTACCATACAAATCGACGTCTGTGCGTGGTTGTAACTAACTTGTTTGCAATCATACGAATACTTTGCAATAATAATATTATACGCTTAATTTCGTTTATAAAATCGTTTTAAGGTATTAGCATTAAATAAAAGAAGACCGCTTTTAATAGTACCAGCTGTTTTCAGTACAGTGTATATCTTACTATTAAAATAGGTAGTAATGTTTCAAGCAGTTACATTTCCTAATTATCTACACATTGTTATAACAGAATCACTCTTGATACAAATTTAAAGCAAAACTACTACTAATTTTAAAATTACGTTCTCACTTACCGACCATCTTTATGTACATAGCATTCTCCTCGGTTACATCGATCGTCACCCCCTCAGTGATGTCTTCGGTCCTCTGAAACAAAAGTTCCAGGTCAATTGCAAGCTCTACTGGCGTCCAGTCAACTTGACGGCTAAAGACTAAACGCTCAACGTGACGAAAGCGGTCCAGTGTAGCGATTGCTCCTTTATAATAGGAGGAGGCCGCTTTATTAGCAAAAGATCCAGATACCTGTTCGCTTCCTCATAGCCGATCATCTGGTATACGTCAAGGCGACAAAGCAGGAAGCGCGCCCAACTACCTTACGGTGACGTGTTCGTGACGTATGCACGGTACGTGACCAGCATACATGCGATAGGGTTATAACTACATCGCCAAATTGATTTTTTTTCCTCAGAGTATCAGACATAATACTATAGATTACGAAGTACGTATTTATCGGAAAGTGCATGAAAATTATTTCAGCGTAACACCCAACTGTGTAACATGCACCGACTAATTTTAAATGGTCTCTTATCGAATGAAAACAACAAAAAACGCGGCTACTACKCTCGGTATTATGTATTAAGCCATGCTGAAAAAATCAATTCAGGCGTATGGCAGAGCGATCTTGGTCAACCTGGCGGAGTATTATTAATTTAAAAACTGCCTGGCCTCAGTATTCTTCATAAGACGATACAGACATTCCGAGTCGTACTAAAACTTAGCTTTCATTTTCGGAAAACTTCCGTCGGAATTATAAACGATAGAGGCTGAAATAATACAAAATGCGCATGTTCAAGTTTACCTAGCTACAGATTACAAAATTAATTTAATATTAATTAATTTATTATTTAATATTAATTTAATTACATTAAAAATTAAATGCGAATATCATCGACTATTTCTCAAGTGACCAATGGTTGCTAGATCACTTCATTCCCTGCTTAGACCTTTTCGAAATCGCTTTCAAGTTTGTAACAATTTTTTTTGTTGAGTACTGAGTAGGCTTGAAATCTATTTTTACTGTAAGGAGTTGGCAACTACTGCTGTAGAAATTGGACTGCTGATCCAATAAATTTGCAACTTCTCAGTTTGATGACAGAAGGTTAAAATAAAAATGTCCTGGCATAAATCAAAACTGTTGCTGTATTCACCATATTAATTGATTAGACCCCGTATATTATTTACTATTAAAGTTGAAGATAATTAAACTAGCTAGTATGGTAACACCATTTGCGCAGTGCATGTTGTGGTGTTTACAAAATATTCCACATAGAAACATTTCACTGATTATTTTTTGACATTTCTAAAAACCAATACAAAGTTTTGTTTCATTCCATAGGTGTACCCTTTAGCCAATTATTATATTATATTATACTGTCAATAATGATAAGAGCTTATTTTCACTACAATAATTTGCAGTGCTTTGTTTTTATTGATTGACAACACATTTTTTTAAAACTATATGTTTGTCATCATTTATGAAAATTAATAAGAATAGATTTAGCGCATCGTCAATTGACAAAATCAATGGTAAAATTAAGGTTGTAAAAAGTCAAAAATTAATGAATCGAATACCACGTGAGAGTGGGAATAAATTAGAACATAATTCTTCAGAACTTTTCTCGAACTGTTGCCAGACAACAGTTTGCGAAGTTCTGTCGAATTATTTTCATTTTATTCGCATTCTCTTATGATATAACTGAAAATTTACATAAATAGGTCTTTTTTGTGTTACAGTACTGACTCTTTATACTTCTGTGATATTACTGAAAAGACGGAACATTTTTGTTCTGTTAAATTATGGTATAAATGACTTAAGACTTGAGTATTACAAGTAACCATTCTTGTGTGGATGGTGGCCTATCCATGTGTCACCTTTTTGCTTTCTGTATCAAGTATATTATTGTTTACAGTACTCGTCCATTCCTTTCATATCAGTGATACAATTTAGAGTGCTTTTACAAATAGCTTTGTATCTCCGGGTAATGGGTAATGCTACCAAACTTGGTATATCACGTCATATTCCTCAGTGAAAACGAAATCAGGTTCAACTTAACAAGTCTCACTTAACAAAAAAATTTTGGCTATAACCATCCATCAAGAAATGTAGCTCAATAGAAGCGAACAAGGAATAAGTAGGTACTGCTTCTCTGCATACAGGCTGCCGCCCAACAGAATGTTTTTTGTGTACCTGTACAATTTTCAAAATACAAAAAAACGTTCTACACCGAACTTATCCAGAGTACTTGGATGCGCATTTTAAAATTATTTTTAAATATGGCGGACATCCATTTATACCGSAWATGCGTACCAACTGTGTTACTTTAAATGGCATACYCATAAATATTAAATTTTTGGATTCCTTATTGAATTCTAACGTCACTTAGACCGTTATGACGTTTACTGTCATTTTGTAATAAAAAACCGCTGCAAACTGAATCAATACTTCCACATCCAATTGTCAAAATGACATTTATGTTTTTATTTCTTATACCTACTATACGATTAGTAATCAGGTGTTGAACATTTTTTCTCATTACACATTTTTTCTAAGACAAACAGTTCTCGTGATATTAGCAAATATATATAAATTTTAAAATCGTTTTTTTTCCAAATAACTCGAAAATTATTAATTTAACAAAAAAATTACAGGAGTGCTTTCTGATCAGAAATTTGATTTTCTATATAATACCAAAATTTAAAAAAAATCGTACCAGCAGGGTTTTTTGGAAATATTTCGAAAATGTCAAAATTTTGAATAAATTTTGTAAGACACTTTTTGTGAGAAATTTTATTTCCTATCTGATGGTATATATTAAATATATTCGGAGATATTTAGGAAAAACCGTCTTCTTTAAGAGACGTTTTTTCCTAATATTTTCTAAACAGTATGCTGCACCGAAAATTTATAAGAACTAACAATACTCGCAGTTATACTACTAATCACATACTAAAACGAAAATAAAATAAAAATTTGCAAAAAGGGTAGTTACCTCCCAATTTCGCMCCCTTCCCGATKACCCCACAAACAATAGWTCGCTTTGGGTAGGTGAGATTTATACGTTTGCCAAATTTCAAGTTCATATATTAAGTCTTTCGAAAGTTATCGTGTCCACAAACAATACCACAGACACACAGACAAAAAATTTTTTTTACTCAAATTTTATTTTGTTGTGTTTTCGACCATTTTAAAGCGAATGAGCAAATAAACATTTTTGAAAATTGTTTTCGCGATACAATACTTCCCATCCGTTGGATGTGGAAGTAATTAGCATATATCGTACTTAAGTAAATCGCGAATATCTTCCAAGATAAAAAAGTTAGAACAGTGCGATTTTCGCACTTTAATAGTAGAAGAAAAATGCTATTTTACCCCTTAGTTGTGTTACTTATTTTCAGCATTGCTATAATACACCGGATCTAGACATAATATGGATATAACTTGATTTTTTTAATAGAACCGTACGAACATTTTTACGTATAGTTAGATGCAGAACTAAAATTCCTTGCATGTGACAAGGTTGTCGCTATGTGGAGATTATGATTTCTGAGTATTCGAAACACTGGAATTTCTATTTCTTCAATAGTATTTGACAGTTTGCGATTGCTCCCTATTATATAGGAACTGTCACTTTAGCTAGTTAGATTGCGTTTTGTTGCGCGTTTCTTGCTGACTTTTGAAAATGTATTTTACAAATTATTAGCTGATTGCAGTATGTGACCAAAATACATCGTTAGGTTGAATAGGTTTACGGATACTAGTGTGAGTTCAAGCAAATCAGTATTTAAGTGCTCGTGAAATAAGTACTGCACACGGCACTAAAATTCAACAGTGCACAGGTACCATATTTACCACATTAAATTACATCAAGAATTGGGTGTTTTCCACTAATCGCAGAAATCCGCGTAACGAATTCCTATTATTTTAATATTCTCATAAACTTTTCAAATATCATGTCATTGACATAAAAACTTGTTGTTTTACCCTAAAAAATGATTGACAAGAGTGTAAAAATTCAAACGAGTATGGCGAATTTGCAATACGCTTGCTAAATGGTCGAAGCTCATGACGACGTTGTTTGTATCACGTGACCCGCTCGGCATGCATAACGAAGGTTGCTGTAATACACTAACCTTGATGCATAACAGCATAACGGGTTAATTGTTTTGTCTTGTGTTTCTGCTTGTTTGTACAGGTAGTTTTTTGACAATTCTTACTCTCGTGTGTAATTAGTTAGACAACCACAGAATATCTTGCTTACGAAAACGAGTAAACACAACAAATACTTCAGTCTTCAGTGTTTCACCAGGGTTTCCAGAGCTGTATGGATGATGGTCACTAAATAAAAATTACTCCCAAAAATGTAGCCAGTTACCACTACTATACGCTATCTCCATAAAAATACTGGTATACGTTTGATCATAAAATTTCMCTAACMTTTATCTGTTATTTTAAAATGTATGCAAGCCGTTTATACAGGGAGGCATTTATATCACATCTCACATGATACTCATAAGATTTTTTTGAGAACCTAGCCTTTGAAATACGGATATTTTTGGCTCTCTAGGAAGCAAACCCTTTGAAATTGATTTAAATTCGCTCAAAATACAGTGATTTCGTTGGTAATTAGAAATCTGAACCAGAAACTGCAGTAAGCGACCAATGTATATTTCTTTGACAAAACAGAAAAGGAACGTCGCTCATTTCATTGCCCGTCGCCAATGCAAAAATTTTGTCATGAATAACAATCCAAGTATATATTTTATGATAAGTCTTCCGATCTGGCAACTACCTGTCAGTGCAGTTTCAGCTGTTATAAATGATCGAAACTTTTACATCAGAGAGATCACGTGCCATTAGGGTAACGTTGCCGAGCGTTCAAATCGACCCGTATTTTCTAGATCAGTAACTATTTATTTTTTTTAAATAACAGCTCCGAAAAGGAAGCGAAAGGGGTTTTTTATCTTAAAGTGGACTATGTAGATTACATTTTAACAACCTTGGAAAATTGGAAAACAGAGAATTGCTGGGAGGCCATATTGGAAAATAGGTGCACGTTTTTGCCAGCGGGTCGTCAATAAAAAAAATCATAATTTCTTCAAAAACTAATATTTTCGGACGAAACAACAGATAATTTTCACTACTATAAGGTATACCAGAAATCCGCATAATTTTCGAACTGAGATCGATAACATCGCTGGTTATTAAATGTTTAAGCTGGAATTATGGGCAATCATTAGGTTCTATTTGCGTTTTCTTTTGAGGCAATAGTTAGATAATCGCATAATAGATATTCCACTAGTATAGAAAAAATTTTTGAAATAAAACTTTCCAAAACGGTGAATAGGTGATGAGGGAGTTGTTAAGAGAACAGCTAGATCACCGAATCAAACAAAACTGGATTTTTTTTTGCGGGAACACAATCCCTAAAATCATGTTATTAATAACTTTCAGTTTATATGATCTTGTATCTATTGTCTTTGTTGCTATCGTTTTGCTCTTCTTATAGCTGCTGAGATAATATGAGATAATTTTAATTAAAATTAAGTTACTATTTGTAAAGCACTACATACGTCAATTTTTTTCACAAAATGACGACTAATGTCAAAGCGGCCTACGCAGTAGTTAGTGTAGTTGATAAAGAGGCATTACAGTTCAATAAGGTATCCAAGTGTATTACTATACAGGGTGCTTCTTTCAAAATAACAAAGTTGGTATGCATTTCAGGTATCACTGGATGTTAGGCACATTTGAAAATAATTTTAAAATACGCAGCCGAGTACCCTGAATAAGTTCGGTGTAAAAGATTTTTTCGTATTTTCAACCATATACGAGGTACAAAAGAAATACGCTAGGGTGAGACACCCTGTATATCTACAGTATTTTTTAACAACGCCATTGTTGCTTCGAATTAATAAAATGAATGTCTTTGGAGTAATGGGTTTTTCAAGCATCGTAACTACAACCAAAATAGAATTAACATCCCTAAAAAAACACTTGAGTCGATGCTACTTCCATTTAATCTTTAACGGTTTTACGTCGGCAAGCGGATACAAACGTTAGCAGTTATTGCGAAGGTGGTTTTGTCAGAAAAGTTCTCTAGCGGACAAACTTTACCTGCACCGAATATTACGGTATTTATTGAGTAATTAACCTGGGAGTAATGTCAATGTCGTCATGACGCACTACCGCATAAAAATTAAGCGAGGAACTGTAATTTGTCCAGCAGGCAAGCAAGCCAGTTGGTGGTCGATTGCAATAAAGCTGCAAATTGTCTATTAGGCTCGTGCTCTGATGGCCAGTTAATGGTGCGGTTTGTCGATCATGTGTGTGGATAGGGAGACCACCAACATGGCTGCTCATAATAATCCATAGCAACAAAAACTTTCCAACAGAAATAGAAGTCGCTAAAAGATAATATCGCAGCAAAGGCAATTCATAATTTTCAAGGTCTTCAAGTTCGGGTAGAGACGAATATAGTTTGTTCCACTTTTCTATATACGAATATTTTAAGACCTCGTTACCGTAGACATACAGTAATGGGTTATCATGCAAAATACTGAACTAATCGGAAATTCACCTAGGACACGGTTTAAACGTGAATATGTCAACGAAGAGAAGTCTGGTCGACTAAGTCAGAACGAAAGTAAAAAAAGCTGTGAGTGATACAATTTTGATATTCTCTATGAAAAGAGCAGGTCGTTTAAGAACTACTGAATGTCTAGAAAGCTAAATTCAATGCATAGTTTAACACTGTCGCACCGTTAATGTGTTGCGTATGAATAGGATAGATAATAATTGTCTTTTTATTGGTCTTATTATATATTTATTGTCGTCAGTATTGATAGGTGGGTGAAAATCTTTGGTAACTAAATTGTTATAAAACTGCACAAAAAGGTTAAAGTATAAACATTCAAAACGCGCGCGCAAACGGCAGGTTCTTGGTTTAAGAATCCAAGCACGTCACAATATAGTAAACAGGCAAACATATTTGTTGTGGAAGGTCATTGGGAAAATTCCAAACAGAATATTAAACATGCGTTAATCGTTATATTTGTAGGTGTAACGGTTTATATTTGGTTTAGCTTTGTTGTACAGTTTTGTCTGTTATGGAAATGACAAATATGAGTAGAAAGGCTGGTAGCATTGAGTAAATTACTTCAAATATTTTAAGCAAAGCTGGTGGATAATATTAAAGCAGCTGGCAGCACACACAGGCGAACGATACAGCTGGTATCGGAGCACGGTTGCCAGAACTTATAAAGCAAATGTAACATGTAAGCACAGCAAAAGGTAATAGATTGTTTGAACAACTAATTAATTTAATTTGGAGAAAGGTGCACAAAACCGCTATTGGTAAAAACTTTTATTTTTTTGACATATACATAGATTTTAAACTGAAAATAAACCATTCTATAAAGACAAAATAAAACAAAACGATAACGAGTTTGGTCAAACTAGGTAAGGAAGGTTCTGTCCGCTAGAATTTAATGAATTCATATACAGGGTGGGCCAAGTGAACGTATTTCTTCCATAACTCCACAACTATTGAAAATATGAAAAACTTTTTTATATAAAAGTGATCCAGTTTTATATGCTGCTGCGGGTACCCCTTGACAAGGGCGGCGTTAATTGTTGAATTCTTTGTGCCGCCTTATTGTAACTGCTGCCAAGCTACAATATGCACGGCGATAGTAGTGAAGGTTGCAGATCAATGTCACACCACAGCTCCGAAACGTGAGTGTGTATTTACAACATATTCTGTAGTGTTTTGTGGGATAATTAACTTGAAGGTTGCAGAAGCTCACATTTCGGAGTCAGTGCCGATATTTTGCCGCCTCCAGGTCTTGTCAAGGCGTAACCTGATATAAGCGATTTTAATCTAAAAAATCAGAAAAACGCATATTGTTGCAAAACTGGTAGTAATAGATAGTGACAAGCTTATATCAAATTAAAGATAATTTAATTTTGCATCCGATGGTGTAAAAAAAGTTGCATGTTCCATTAAAAAAAAATTGACTTATCGCAGTTTGAAATATTTCATATGGCAACTGCTTGGAGACGCAAATGATAGGCCATTTGCTTAACTTACGCGGCGCGCAAACCGCAGTCTTCTAGGTGTCTCATATTAGAAGATATTTAAAATGGCTGGGAGCGCTGCAAACGACGATTTTTTGCTTTAGCACTTATTTTCTCGAAAACTGTACGCTTTAGAGGTATGGTATGTCCTACAAAGAATTCAACAAGGAATGCAAAAATGTAAAAATATACGGGTGTTGTATTTAAAATAAGGAAGTTGGTATGCGTTTCCGGTATAGCCGGAAGTGAATTGTTTTCAAAGAAATTTTTAAAATTTGCAGCATATAAAACTGTATCACTTTTATATAAAAAAGTTTTTCATATTTTCAATAGTTGTGAAGTTATGGAAGAAATACGTTCACTTGGCCCACCCTGTATATGCCTCTAGAGATATAGGAATGAATACTGTTTTTACACAGGCCAGGGGATACATGAGTAAAATGAAAAAAATAAGATAAACGATTTTATCATATTAAAAAGTACTACATCTAATAGCACTTATAACTTCAAAAACAACTTTTTTTATTTTTTTATGTTGGTTTTTGTGTTGGTTAATAATAGCACAAAAAATTGAATTCCGTGTAAGTAAGCCGAAGTATTCAGAGTCTTTATTTTATTGAAAAAATATTTAATAAACCCTATTGCAGGACTAATGGCGTTATTTGCAGATATAGACGAAACTAATCTTGCAAGAAATTATAGCTCTTTTTTTCAATAAAATTGTCCCTCAACATGCAGCACCTGTCCGTTCTTAGATCCTGTATTCTAAAACCCTTTGATAGAATTGAGAGGCCCATGGATTCGTCAAGAAATAAAAAATTTACCTACCTCAACAACCGCTGACAATGTTCAATAAGAATTTATTCATCATAGTCTTGGCTATTAACAGGTAAACAGTGGTGCGCGATTTGAACATTTAATTTTGTTTTAGAACTTTTGCTCACGTGTAAAAAAAAATAGTCAACTAATGTGGCAATGAAGATATTAGAATTGCGTCGCGCAAAAGTTGCGTAGAAAAATGTAATAACAATATGTGAGATTTATCATCGTATAAATACAGATGACGTGCAAAATGCATTTTTGTTGCGTGTCTTGTAATTTACAGCAGTCCGAGTGCTAAACCTTGGAAGTGTTTAGCAAATTAACTTGTTTACAACAACTAGGTGGAAAAATAAAAAAAAGGAGCACGGAAAAGACTTGTACAATGTGGAAGATTTAGCAAGTTATATACAAGAAACTATCTTATAAATGCAACTTGAAAGAACACAATGTTAGAGGATATGGTGCTATTCTTGCTGTTTTTGAAATAACAAGATTATTGATACAATACAAAGTAAAATTAAAGAAACTCGTTTAGAAATCTAATAAGAAGCTTGTTTCTAAAATGCTCTCGTTTCTATCCATTTGTATTCTTTCATTGAAAAATTCAGTTGATGTACTGGTAATTTAGCTAGGGAGACCATCATGTTGATACCCACATATAACTTGGAATTATTTGCGGGATATTTTCCAACACATCACCAAGTTCATTTGTTTAAAAGATCTAGATATTTTCGTAGATTTAAATAATGTTTCTATGACTTGGTGGCCAGGAATCTCATCAAAAGGTTTACTGGCCGTGTGAACTTAATACAAATCGATGTCCTAACAGAAATGAAATTGCGCTGACAAATTGTCTTTTAAAATAACTTCAAAAAATCCAGCATTTAATTTCTAGAAGTTCGAAAATTAATGCAAAAATATATGTACTTCGAAATGTCGGTTTTGATACACTAACAGAATGTTTCATCTGGTAACTAGCGGCGGAAACCACACATCCCGATATAGAGCTTGCTTCAACGTAAAATAAAATCAAAGTCAAATGATGGCCAAACAATTGACCGTAGTAACGTACATGATTAATAGTGTCGCTCAATTTCAACAAGGAATTAAAAAATTCAATAGTATACAGGGTGTTCGGTTCAAAATAGCGAATTTATTGACTGTGGTACCCTGTACAAACGAAGTTATTTTTCCAAACATTTATCTCCGTCTTGCTTAATTCCAATTTAGTGACCTATAAAAAATTATACCGTCCATATATTGCAGACGGTTGCAACTGGCCAGACTTATAAAGAGTTACTTTCGTAAAGGTAATATCAACACTTATTAGGGTACCATTATCAATGAAAGAAGACCTAGGTATACAAAAATTATTAAATAAAAATATTCATTATATACCCGCAATAATTTTCTATTTCTTGTTAACATGATCGTTTCAAACATCTTATTTCAATGTTAAACCTTGACAATATATGCAATACATACTTAATTTATGCTGAAGAATACTTAAAGGACACCTGCCGTTCAGTTCTGGGGCACACGTCATAAAACTTTTGTAAAAAGGCAGAAGTCAAGATAAGGCAATTTTTTATCGCGGATCCAATTGGATTTAGAAATAGTGTTGCGTTATCTTAATTGCCTCAATAAAGCAGCGTACACACTCCTAGGCATACTTCAATCTTGTTGACTACTTAAATAACAGTGTTATAAGTGCGCAAAAATAAATGGAATGTAGCATGCAAAGAAAAATACTCTCCCAACACTTGTCGAGTTACAACGCCAAGACGCACACCGTTTCAAAGCACCTAAATAGAGAACCTTTAAGAAAATAACAACTTCAGATTAGCGCAATGTGATTTAAGTAAACAATCCTAAATGAACCTCGGAGAAACAAAAGACCGACACAAACACTTTTGCCAAAAGCAGGAAGAACACATAGAGTCAAGCAATATAAGTACGATTGTAATCCGATAGCGCTACGAAAAAGAAAACGCAGGTTAGTTATTTCAGATGCAAAAATTGTTTAAGGTTGCTTAAATATACACCATACCTAATCGCTAATATAATAATATTTACTGATCCAAGAGATCTGAGCGTTAATACATACATTAATTAGAAGTATCAATAAAGCGATAAAACATTCATATTAGAATGGCAAAATAGCACACATTTAAAGATATTATTTGACCATAGATGTACGCTTTAAGTTAAGAAAAATAAATTTAAATAAGAATGCATTATATCGTCTTAAAATGTTAATAGGTGAGCTTTAATGTATAGTTCGAGAATAATTCCCATACTGTTACAGAATATGACTGACGGGTTTGCGCGAAATCATTAGTAAGTATTTTCAGTTAATTATTCTACATTATGTATAAGTAGGCTTATGGTAACTCCATATTCATGCATTTGGAAGCCTTGTGCCATTGCAGATAATGTCACTGCTACCTTTAGTATGTGAAATTTGCCATTGCGGCAGGCTAAAAACATCTTTCAGTCCGTCACAGTATAGTTTAACAGGTTTACTGGTAGTCACAACCTCACAACTTACAATACATAAACCTATAAGTTATACGATACCGTATCACCCCATACCGCAGAAAATCTAAGCTTCCGTAGTTACTTCCTCCAAAGTTAATTATACTACAAAACACTAAAGCATATATGTATGTTGAAAATATGCGCGTTTTCTCATTAATAAAATATATCATATAATTCGACAATCGACAGAAGCCCAAGTATAAGTCAAAGCAACAGTTGTGTCCATATCCTTGAGAGTCGGCAAATTTGATTTAAATCGATGCTTTCCATAAGCGCCTGGATACAATGAAAAAATTAATAGAAACCTTGTAAAGATAGCAACTTAGCCGCCGAAATAGGTATTTGCATTTCTAAATTTTTGTGGTAAGGGGTTTCCGCATATATCGTTTAATTCGAAAAAGCACTATGGCTTTCAATGACATGATGCCATGCTGTTGTCAATGTCATTGTTATACTATTATTAATGCATTCCTCTTTAAGAACGAGATTTTTGTAAAGTCTGCACAATCTACAGAATTTGCCCTCAAACGGCCACAATCAGTAATGGAATCAGGACATCGCTTTAATTCCGTCTTTCTTGAAGCTCTACTAATATAATTATTAATAATTTCTTAACAAGATGCATTCAATCTTTTTAATAAAGAATTCCGTGTAGGCTAGCATGGCATTTCATTAATTGTACACTGTCATGTATATAATATTTAATATTAGATAATATTTTAAGCTTTGGTAATCATGAAAATCGATGATGATTTATTATTTAAGTAGCATATACGTAATCAGTAATCGGTATGACCAACAGTTTCTTTATATAATTTTCAGTGTACTTTGTGTTCGAATTTCCTTTTCAGAATTTTTATTCTCTTAAAAGCTCAACCATTTTCCCATAGATTTGACCGTTTTTTATTGATTCTTCATTTAAATATAATGGATTTAGTAAATAAACATCCCATGAGCTTTTGTGCAAATAATGTTTGCTGGTTAGTTCATCACTTGTACATTTCTTGGCAAAAAGAGTACGTTTTTTATATTTATATTAGACTGGGAACAGTGCAGGACAACTGCATAAATTTCAGTAAAATCGATGAAACCTGAATTTCGAGCGATGATGGTTAGCACTAAATCTTTTGTGCAAGCCAAAACGTAGTCTACTGCAGTGGTACATTCAAACGATTGTTTTTTAAAATCATGGACTCCATCTTTAAAGTGTGGTTTACAAAGATACTTAAACGTTAAACAACTGCTTAAAAAACATCTGAAGCTCTGACAAGATGCTAAATGTGTCACACATAATCTACCACTACTTTAAGTGTTTAAATGCTCTGTAATTGTAGCTCCACAATTTTAAACTGCAAAATCGACGGTGTTCATCTTCCCTACAGAATAATGCAATCATTATTATAACATACAGAATATAGCGTTTTTCAATTTTTTCCTGTCTAGCCTTTTCATTACGGAAAAGGTAGTTTAACAGCATTTGGCCCTGCTTAATATTATAACATCGAAAAAACTTTCTTATTTCTACATAGGGTTGAACTTAGTATACAGCTTTTATTTCAAACATTTTTAGTATCCTGAACTATAAGCTTATAATCGTATAGGTATGACCAGGTCAGCCTTTATGTGCCGTATGTACGTATTCATTTTCAATTTTATTAAGACTTAAAACGTCAATTTTAACTTTCGTCCTTCAAAGGAAACAATGTAAATCTTAATGTATGTTGCATATAACGATCGACAACAACTATAAAAGGAAGGTGCTCAAAAACATGAACGACATACGCAAGTAAACATCCTTTGAGTAGTGTTTGTAGTGCGCTTAATATTCGATCACGCGTTAGGAAAGCAGCGAGAACACCGGGGTTACGGTTGAATTTACAATTCAGATTCAACATGTGTAAACAGAGCGTCCGTATGCAAAACCTGTTCAAATATTAAAATATTCATTCAGTCAACAGCCTGCTTTGTGGGACAATACACCTATTTGCCATTTAAAGAACACAGGTATTCAGATTTACCTAACAGCACTCTGGTGTTTGTACGCCACGTCATAGACTTCGATAAAAGATAATTGCACATTTAATTAAGTGTTAAATCAAGCTCCTAGTACGAGAATCTCAAATGCGCTAGAAAGTACGTTTTGTTGTTACTCTCATTGCATAACGGTAATATAAAATTAGCACCTACTGCTAGTCCCAAATTCTCTCAGTAATACAAATACGGTATAAATTAAACATTCACAGTATGAAATTGTGCAAAAGTACAGGGTGTCCCATTTTCGTTGTAATTGTAGGGTATCTCGGTATTTATTAATGATAGAGCGTTGCGGTTTCGACGTTACTGTATTATTTTTTGTTGTGAGATGAGCTGTACCATCGCCATTTTGTATCGTTTTTTGTTTTAAAGCCATAGCCAACTTTTAAATAATGTAACGTTTCTTCAGTTCTCAATATCTCGATTGGCTATGTAGACACAAAAAATCTGTAGAGACATTTTTATAGACTTTTTTTATTCTGAATCCAGTGGCGTACTCAGAATTTTTTAGGGGGTCACATTTTTGAGATATAATACAAATTTGCATTTTTTTTAATGGAAACCATGGTTAGCTTTGCTATGGTTGAAAAGAACTATTTTTTCTGATTAAGAAAATTTATACAGTGTTAGGTTTATCTTTACTAATTTTGGTATTATTCCAATTTTTGTAAAATTTAATGAGATTTTACGTTTTTCTTCAAAATAAATGTAAACTATGATGATAAACAATGCATAGGTATTTATCCAAATAAAACAATCATTTTCATTAGTTACATGGCCTCCTAGACTATTGATTAAAATAATACATGAGCGCTCTTAGGAGTCTTATGTATGTATTCGAATATGCATATATTATTTTTAAAGGTTTAAAATTTTTACTTAATAATATAAATTATATCGTGTATTTTCTTATTCCATAGCCTCCTGGATGTTAACGTAAAATATGATAGAATTATTTAAAAAATTTGAATAATTCCAAAATTAGTAAAATAAACCTAACAATGTATACATTTCTTAATCTGAAAAATAGGCCTTTTGAACCATAGCAAAGGCAACTATAGTTTCTATTTTAAAAAAATGCACGTTTGTTTATATCTGAAAAATGTGACCTAAAATTACGCGATACGCCACTGGATTCAAAAAAAAAACATCTATAAAAATGTCTACAGTTTTTTTGTATCTACATACCCAAGCGAGAAATTGAGAGCTGGAGAAATGTTACATTTTCCAAAAGTTGGCTATGGCTTTAAAACAAAAGACGAACATAAATGGCGATGGTACAGCTAAACTCAGAACAAAAAAGTAATACAGTAATATCGAAACCGCAATCCTCTAGCATTAATAGTCATCGAGATACCCTACAATTACAACGAAAATGGGACACCCTGTAACATGTAAAAACGCATAAATATGAGAGATACAGAATCGAAGAAGTTCTTCTGAAAATTAAAGCTATCGCGTAAAAAATATTCCACAGTGTGCAATTCGTTACAAACTGCATTGTCTGCAATGCATTCTTGAAAAATCAGAACAATTTAAGTAACGCAGGTAATGGAACAGAACATTCTTCTACTATTGAAAAGCTGTAATATGTTCTGCGCGCTTGACAAATACTATATATAAATTACATTACAACATTAACTAAAAGACTGCGACCATTGCACTGTATTGGATCCGGAACCTTTCCGGAACTAAAAATCGCTGCCATTACTCGGCAGACTTAACGAATGGTCCCATATAAATCCATCCGTTGGCCACATTTTTAGTGGTTTAATCCCCCTTGACGTCATGGTCCGTTATCTAACGTTCGTAGAGAGTTATCTGGTCTGTTTGAAAAGAAAACTGACATTCATTCACCTACATACGGCCTGTGTTTAAACTGGATTGTAAGCAATTATGTTTGATGAATGTTTGCAACGCTAACTTGGATCAACGCGATTGTTTACTGGCGTTTGTGCAGACTATCATGTCGTTTGTCATGATTTCATTTTCATTACATTCGTTGTTGCAGTGCAAACTTAAACCAACAAATTGGCTTTCGCGTGTACATATTTTTTGTAAGCATTGTACTTTCATCATTTTGGAATTATTATTAATAAAACATCAGGAATACAGCATTTATTTTTTCGTCTATACAATTACTTACATGTAAATATATTTTTTAGAAAGGACGGTTTATACAATATCGGCATAAACTTTTCGGTTCAAAAATGCGTGTGTTTAGCAGCTACCGTAAGACCAAGCGGTACTATAACGGTGTTCATTATGAATCGCTCATGAATTTCATACTATTTTAAAGGTTGTCGCTTTACAAAAATATTAATACATGCAAGCTTCCGTTAGAAATGCTTATTTTTCAAAAGACATTCTTATAGTCGAAACCTGTGGTCATGACATGACATTGTCTAATTATCTTAGTAGTAACCAATAAATTACATCTCTTACTCGCTGTGTTCGTT
>QCXZ01000003.1:38768200-38784926 GCA_025024175.1 Rhyzopertha dominica | reverse complement strand
CCGAATCAAACAAAACTGGATTTTTTTTTGCGGGAACACAATCCCTAAATCATGTTTATTAATAACTTTCAGTTTATATGATCTTGTATCTATTGTCTTTGTTGCTATCGTTTTGCTCTTCTTATAGCTGCTGAGATAATATGAGATAATTTTAATTAAAATTAAGTTACTATTTGTAAAGCACTACATACGTCAATCACAAAATGACGACTAATGTCAAAGCGGCCTACGCAGTAGTTAGTGTAGTTGATAAGAGGCATTACAATTCAATAAGGTATCCAAGTGTATTACTATACAGGGTGCTTCTTTCAAAATAACAAAGTTGGTATGCATTTCAGGTATCACTGGATGTTAGGCACATTTGAAAATAATTTTAAAATACGCAGCCGAGTACCCTGAATAAGTTCGGTGTAAAAGATTTTTCGTATTTTCAACCATATACGAGGTACAAAAGAAAATACGCTAGGGTGAGACACCCTGTATATTACAGTATTTTTTAACAACGCCATTGTTGCTTCGAATTAATAAAATGAATGTCTTTGGAGTAATGGGTTTTTCAAGCATCGTAACTACAACCAAAATAGAATTAACATCCCTAAAAAAACACTTGAGTCGATGCTACTTCCATTTAATCTTTAAACGGTTTTACGTCGGCAAGCGGATACAAACGTTAGCAGTTATTGCGAAGGTGGTTTTGTCAGAAAAGTTCTCTAGCGGACAAACTTTACCTGCACCGAATATTACGGTATTTATTGAGTAATTAACCTGGGAGTAATGTCAATGTCGTCATGACGCACTACCGCATAAAAATTAAGCGAGGAACTGTAATTTGTCCAGCAGGCAAGCAAGCCAGTTGGTGGTCGATTGCAATAAAGCTGCAAATTGTCTATTAGGCTCGTGCTCTGATGGCCAGTTAATGGTGCGGTTTGTCGATCATGTGTGTGGATAGGCAGACCACCAACATGGCTGCTCATAATAATCCATAGCAACAAAAACTTTCCAACAGAAATAGAAGTCGCTAAAAGATAATATCGCAGCAAAGGCAATTCATAATTTTCAAGGTCTTCAAGTTCGGGTAGAGACGAATATAGTTTGTTCCACTTTTCTATATACGAATATTTTAAGACCCCTCGTTACCGTAGACATACAGTAATGGGTTATCATGCAAAATACTGAACTAATCGGAAATTCACCTAGGACACGGTTTAAACGTGAATATGTCAACGAAGAGAAGTCTGGTCGACTAAGTCAGAACGAAAGTAAAAAAAGCTGTGAGTGATACAATTTTGATATTCTCTATGAAAAGAGCAGGTCGTTTTAAGAACTACTGAATGTCTAGAAAGCTAAATTCAATGCATAGTTTAACACTGTCGCACCGTTAATGTGTTGCGTATGAATAGGATAGATAGTAATTGTCTTTTTATTGGTCTTATTATATATTTATTGTCGTCAGTATTGATAGGTGGGTGAAAATCTTTGGTAACTAAATTGTTATAAACTGCACAAAAGGTTAAAGTATAAAACATTCAAAACGCGCGCGCAAACGGCAGGTTCTTTTTTTAAGAATCCAAGCACGTCACAATATAGTAAACAGGCAAACATATTTTTGTGGAAGGTCATTGGGAAAATTCCAAACAGAATATTAAACATGCGTTAATCGTTATATTTGTAGGTGTAACGGTTTATATTTGGTTTAGCTTTGTTGTACAGTTTTGTCTGTTATGGAAATGACAAATATGAGTAGAAAGGCTGGTAGCATTGAGTAAATTACTTCAAATATTTAAGCAAAGCTGGTGGATAATATTAAAGCAGCTGGCAGCACACACAGGCGAACGATACAGCTGGTATCGGAGCACGGTTGCCAGAACTTGCAAATGTAACATGTAAGCACAGCAAAAAGGTAATAGATTGTTTGAACAACTAATTAATTTAATTTGGAGAAAGGTGCACAAAACGCTATTGGTAAAAACTTTTATTTTTTTGACATATACATAGATTTTAAACTGAAAATAAACCATTCTATAAAGACAAAATAAAAACAAAACGATAAGTTTGGTCAAACTAGGTAAGGAAGGTTCTGTCCGCTAGAATTTAATGAATTCATATACAGGGTGGGCCAAGTGAACGTATTTCTTCCATAACTCCACAACTATTGAAAATATGAAAAACTTTTTTATAAAAGTGATCCAGTTTTATATGCTGCTGCGGGTACCCCTTGACAAGGGCGGCGTTAATTGTTGAATTCTTTGTGCCGCCTTATTGTAACTGCTGCCAAGCTACAATATGCACGGCGATAGTAGTGAAGGTTGCAGATCAATGTCACACCACAGCTCCGAAACGTGAGTGTGTATTTACAACATATTCTGTAGTGTTTTGTGGGATAATTAACTTGAAGGTTGCAGAAGCTCACATTTCGGAGTCAGTGCCGATATTTTGCCGCCTCCAGGTCTTGTCAAGGCGTACCTGATATAAGCGATTTTAATCTAAAAAATCAGAAAAACGCATATTGTTGCAAAACTGGTAGTAATAGATAGTGACAAGCTTATATCAAATTAAAGATAATTTAATTTTGCATCCGATGGTGTAAAAAAAGTTGCATGTTCCATTAAAAAAAAATTGACTTATCGCAGTTTGAAATATTTCATATGGCAACTGCTTGAAGACGCAAATGATAGGCCATTTGCTTAACTTACGCGGCGCGCAAACCGCAGTCTTCTAGGTGTCTCATATTAGAAGATATTTAAAATGGCTGGGAGCGATGCAAACGACGATTTTTTGCTTTAGCACTTATTTTCTCGAAAACTGTACGCTTTAGAGGTATGGTATGTCCTACAAAGAATTCAACAAGGAATGCAAAAATGTAAAAATATACGGGGTGTTGTATTTAAAATAAGGAAGTTGGTATGCGTTTCCGGTATAGCCGGAAGTGAATTGTTTTCAAAGAAATTTTTAAAATTTGCAGCATATAAAACTGTATCACTTTTATATAAAAAAGTTTTTCATATTTTCAATAGTTGTGAAGTTATGGAAGAAATACGTTCACTTGGCCCACCCTGTATATGCCTCTAGAGATATAGGAATGAATACTGTTTTACACAGGCCAGGGGATACATGAGTAAAATGAGAAAAATAAGATAAACGATTTTATCATATTAAAAAGTACTACATCTAATAGCACTTATAACTTCAAAAACAACTTTTTTATTTTTTTTATGTTGGTTTTTGTGTTGGTTAATAATAGCACAAAAAATTGAATTCCGTGTAAGTAAGCCGAAGTATTCAGAGTCTTTATTTTATTGAAAAAATATTTAATAAACCCTATTGCAGGACTAATGGCGTTATTGCAGATATAGACGAAACTAATCTTGCAAGAAATTATAGCTCTTTTTTTTCAATAAAATTGTCCTCAACATGCAGCACCTGTCCGTTCTTAGATCCTGTATTCTAAAACCCTTTGATAGAATTGAGAGGCCCATGGATTCGTCAAGAAATAAAAAATTTACCTACCTCAACAACCGCTGACAATGTTCAATAAGAATTTATTCATCATAGTCTTGGCTATTAACAGGTAAACAGTGGTGCGCGATTTGAACATTTAATTTTGTTTTAGAACTTTTGCTCACGTGTAAAAAAAATAGTCAACTAATGTGGCAATGAAGATATTAGAATTGCGTCGCAAAAGTTGCGTAGAAAAATGTAATAACAATATGTGAGATTTATCATCGTATAAATACAGATGACGTGCAAAATGCATTTTTGTTGCGTGTCTTGTAATTTACAGCAGTCCGAGTGCTAAACCTTGGAAGTGTTTAGCAAATTAACTTGTTTACAACAACTAGGTGGAAAAATAAAAAAAAGGAGCACGGAAAAGACTTGTACAATGTGGAAGATTTAGCAAGTTATATACAAGAAACTATCTTATAAATGCAACTTGAAAGAACACAATGTTAGAGATATGGTGCTATTCTTGCTGTTTTTGAAATAACAAGATTATTGATACAATACAAAGTAAAATTAAAGAAACTCGTTTAGAAATCTAATAAGAAGCTTGTTTCTAAAATGCTCTCGTTTCTATCCATTTGTATTCTTTCATTGAAAAATTCAGTTTGATGTACTGGTAATTTAGCTAGGGAGACCATCATGTTGATACCACATATAACTTGGAATATTTGCGGGATATTTTCCAACACATCACCAAGTTCATTTGTTAAAAGATCTAGATATTTTCGTAGATTTAAATAATGTTTCTATGACTTGGTGGCCAGGAATCTCATTCAAAAGGTTTACTGGCCGTGTGAACTTAATACAAATCGATGTCCTAACAGAAATGAAAATTGCGCTGACAAATTGTCTTTTAAAATAACTTCAAAAAATCCAGCATTTAATTTCTAGAAGTTCGAAAATTAATGCAAAAATATATGTACTTCGAAATGTCGGTTTTGATACACTAACAGAATGTTTCATCTGGTAACTAGCGGCGGAAACCACACATCCCGATATAGAGCTTGCTTCAACGTAAAATAAAATCAAGTCAAATGATGGCCAACAATTGACCGTAGTAACGTACATGATTAATAGTGTCGCTCAATTTCAACAAGGAATTAAAAAATTCAATAGTATACAGGGTGTTCGGTTCAAAATAGCGAATTTATTGACTGTGGTACCCTGTACAAACGAAGTTATTTTTCCAAACATTTATCTCCGTCTTGCTTAATTCCAATTTAGTGACCTATAAAAAATTATACCGTCCATATATTGCAGACGGTTGCAACTGGCCAGACTTATAAAGAGTTACTTTCGTAAAGGTAATATCAACACTTATTAGGGTACCATTATCAATGAAAGAAGACCTAGGTATACAAAAATTATTAAATAAAAATATTCATTATATACCCGCAATAATTTTCTATTTCTTGTTAAACATGATCGTTTCAAACATCTTATTTCAATGTTAAACCTTGACAATATATGCCAATACATACTTAATTTATGCTGAAGAATACTTAAAGGACACCTGCCGTTCAGTTCTGGGGCACACGTCATAAAACTTTTGTAAAAGGCAGAAGTCAAGATAAGGCAATTTTTTATCGCGGATCCAATTGGATTTAGAAATAGTGTTGCGTTATCTTAATTGCCTCAATAAAGCAGCGTACACACTCTAGGCATACTTCAATCTTGTTGACTACTTAAATAACAGTGTTATAAGTGCGCAAAAATAAATGGAATGTAGCATGCAAAGAAAAATACTCCCAACACKTGTCGAGTTACAACGCCAAGACGCACCCGTTTCAAAGCACSTAAATAGAGAACCTTTAAGAAAATAACAGCTTCAGATTAGCGCAATGTGATTTAAGTAAACAATCCTAAATGAACCTCGAGAAACAAAAGACCGACACAAACACTTTTGCCAAAAGCAGGAAGAACACATAGAGTCAAGCAATATAAGTACGATTGTAATCCGATAGCGCTACGAAAAAGAAAAACGCAGGTTAGTTATTTCAGATGCAAAAATTGTTTTAAGTTGCTTAAATATACACCATACCTAATCGCTAATATAATAATATTTACTGATCCAAGAGATCTGAGCGTAATACATACATTAATTTAGAAGTATCATAAAGGCGATTAAAACATTCATATCTAGAATGGCAAAATAGCACACATTAAAGATATTATTTGACCATAGATGTACGCTTTAAGTTAAGAAAAATAAATTTTAAATAAGAATGCATTATATCTCTTAAAATGTTAATAGGTGAGCTTTAATGTATAGTTCGAGAATAATTCCCATACTGTTACAGAATATGACTGACGGGTTTGCGCGAAATCATTAGTAAGTATTTCAGTTAATTATTCTACATATATGTATAAGTAGGCTTATGGTAACTCCATATTCATGCATTTGGAAGCCTTGTGCATTGCAGATAATGTCACTGCTACCTTTAGTATGTGAAATTTGCCATTGCGGCAGGCTAAAAACATCTTTCAGTCCGTCACAGTATAGTTTAACAGGTTTACTGTAGTCACAACCTCACAACTACAATACATAACCTATAAGTTATACGATACCGTATCACCCCATACCGCAGAAATCTAAGCTTCCGTTAGTTACTTCCTCCAAAGTTAATTATACTACAAAACACTAAAGCATATATGTATGTTGAAAATATGCGCGTTTTCTCATTATAAAATATATCATATAATTCGACAATCGACAGAAGCCAAGTATAAGTCAAAGCAACAGTTGTGTCCATATCCTTGAGAGTCGGCAAATTGATTTAATCGATGCTTTCCATAAGCGCCTGGATACATGAAAAAATTATAGAAACCTTGTAAAGATAGCAACTTAGCCGCCGAAATAGGTATTTGCATTTCTAAATTTTTGTGGTAAGGGGTTTCCGCATATATCGTTTAATTCGAAAAAGCACTATGGCTTTCAATGACATGATGCATGCTGTTGTCAATGTCATTGTTATACTATTATTAATGCATTCCTCTTAAAGAACGAGATTTTTGTAAAGTCTGCACAATCTACAGAATTTGCCCTCAAACGGCCACAATCAGTAATGGAATCAGGACATCGCTTTAATTCCGTCTTTCTTGAAGCTCTACTAATATATTATAATAATTTCTTAACAAGATGCATTCAATCTTTTTAATAAAGAATTTCCGTGTAGTCTAGCATGGCATTTCATTAATTGTACCACTGTCACTGTATATAATATTTAATATTAGATAATATTTTAAGCTTGGTAAATCATGAAAATCGATGATGATTTATTATTTAAGTAGCATATACGTAAATCAGTAATCGGTATGACCAACAGTTTCTTTATATAATTTTCAGTGTACTTTGTGTTCGAATTTCCTTTCAGATTTTATTCTCTTAAAGCTCAACCATTTCCATAATTGACGTTTTTTATTGATTTCATTTAAATATAATGGATTTAGTAAATAACATCCCATGAGCTTTTGTGCAAATAATGTTGCTTTTAGTTATCACTTGTACATTTCTTGGCAAAAATAGTACGTTTTTTATATTTATATTAGACTGGGAACAGTGCAGGACAACTGCATAAATTTCAGTAAAATCGATGAAACCTGAATTTCGAGCGATGATGGTTAGCACTAAATCTTTTGTGCAAGCCAAACCGTAGTCTACTGCAGTGGTACATTCAAACGATTGTTTTTTAAAATCATGGACTCCATCTTTAAAGTGTGGTTTACAAAGATATTTAAACGTTAAACAACTGCTTAAAAACATCTGAAGCTCTGACAAGATGCTAAATGTGTCACACATAATCTACCACTACTTTAAGTGTTTAAATGCTCTGTAATTGTAGCTCCACAATTTTAAACTGCAAAATCGACGGTGTTCATCTTCCCTACAGAATAATGCAATCATTATTATAACATACAGAATATAGCGTTTTTCAATTTTTTCCTGTCTAGCCTTTTCATTACGGAAAAGGTAGTTTAACAGCATTTGGCCCTGCTTAATATTATAACATCGAAAAAAACAACACTTTCTTATTTCTACATAGGGTTGAACTTAGTATACAGCTTTTATTTCAAACATTTTTAGTATCCTGAACTATAAGCTTATAATCGTATAGGTATGACCAGGTCAGCCTTTATGTGCCGTATGTACGTATTCATTTTCAATTTTATTAAGACTTAAACGTCAATTTTAACTTTCGTCCTTCAAAGGAAACAATGTAAATCTTAATGTATGTTGCATATAACGATCGACAACAACTATAAAAGGAAGGTGCTCAAAAACATGAACGACATACGCAAGTAAACATCCTTTGAGTAGTGTTTGTAGTGCGCTTAATATTCGATCACGCGTTAGGAAAGCAGCGAGAACACCGGGGTTACGGTTGAATTTACAATTCAGATTCAACATGTGTAAACAGAGCGTCCGTATGCAAAACCTGTTCAAATATTAAAATATTCATTCAGTCAACAGCCTGCTTTGTGGGACAATACACCTATTTGCCATTTAAAGAACACAGGTATTCAGATTTACCTAACAGCACTCTGGTGTTTGTACAGCCACGTCATAGACTTCGATAAAAGATAATTGCACATTTAATTAAGTGTTAAATCAAGCACCTAGTACGAGAATCTCAAATGCGCTAGAAAGTACGTTTTGTTGTTACTCTCATTGCATAACGGTAATACAAAATTAGCACCTACTGCTAGTCCCAAATTCTCTCAGTAATACAAATACGGTATAAATTAAACATTCGCAGTATGAAATTGTGCAAAAGTACAGGGTGTCCCATTTTCGTTGTAATTGTAGGGTATCTCGGTATCTATTAATGATAGAGCGTTGCGGTTTCGACGTTACTGTATTATTTTTTGTTGTGAGATGAGCTGTACCATCGCCATTTTTGTATCGTCTGTTGTTTTAAAGCCATAGCCAACTTTTAAATAATGTAACGTTTCTTCAGTTCTCAATATCTCGATTGGCTATGTAGACACAAAAAATCTGTAGAGACATTTTTATAGACTTTTTTTATTCTGAATCCAGTGGCGTACTCAGAATTTTTTAGGGGGTCACATTTTTGAGATATAATACAAATTTGCATTTTTTTTTAATGGAAACCATGGTTAGCTTTGCTATGGTTGAAAAGAACTATTTTTTCTGATTAAGAAAATTTATAGTGTTAGGTTTATCTTTACTAATTTTGGTATTATTCCAATTTTTGTAAAAATTTAATGAGATTTTACATTTTTCTTCAAAATGAATGTAAATACTTGATGATAAACAATGCATAGGTATTTATCTCCAAATAAAACAATCATTTTCATTAGTTACATGGCCTCCTAGACTATTGATTAAAATAATACATGAGCGCTCTTAGGAGTCTTATGTATGTATTCGAATATGCATATATTATTTTTAAAGGATTAAAATTTTTGCTTAATAATATAAATTATATAGTGTTTTCTTATTCCATAGCCTCCTGGATGTAAACGTAAAATATGATTAAATCATTTTAAAAAATTTGAATAATTCCAAAATTAGTAAAAAATAAACCTAACAATGTATACATTTCTTAATCTGAAAAATAGGCCTTTTGAACCATAGCAAAGGCAACTATAGTTTCCATTTTAAAAAAATGCAAGTTTGTGTTATATCTGAAAAATGTGACCTAAAATTACGCGATACGCCACTGGATTCAAAATAAAACATCTATAAAAAATGTCTACAGTTTTTTTGTATCTACATACCCAAGCGAGAAATTGAGAGCTGGAGAAATGTTACATTTTCCAAAAGTTGGCTATGGCTTTAAAACAAAAGACGATACATAAATGGCGATGGTACAGCTAAACTCAGAACAAAAAAGTAATACAGTAATATCGAAACCGCAATCCTCTAGCATTAATAGTCATCGAGATACCCTACAATTACAACGAAAATGGGACACCCTGTAACATGTAAAAACGCATAAATATGAGAGATACACAATCGAAGAAGTTCTTCTGAAAATTAAAGCTATCGCGTAAAAAATATTCCACAGTGTGCAATTCGTTACAAACTGCATTGTCTGCAATGCATTCTTGAAAAATCAGAACAATTTAAGTAACGCAGGTAATGGAACAGAACATTCTTCTACTATTGAAAAGCTGTAATATGTTCTGCGCGCTTGACAAATACTATATATAAATTATATTACATAACATTAACTAAAAGACTGCGACCATTGCACTGTATTGGATCCGGAACCTTTCCGGAACTAAAAATCGCTGCCATTACTCGGCAGACTTAACGAATGGTCCCATATAAATCCATCCGTTGGCCACATTTTTAGTGGTTTAATCCCCCCTTGACGTCATGGTCCGTTATCTAACGTTCGTAGAGAGTTATCTGGTCTGTTTGAAAAGAAAACTGACATTCATTCACCTACATACGGCCTGCTGTTTAAACTGGATTGTAAGCAATTATGTTGATGAATGTTTGCAACGCTAACTTGGATCAACGCGATTGTTTACTGGCGTTTGTGCAGACTATCATGTCGTTTGTCATGATTTCATTTTCATTACATTCGTTGTTGCAGTGCAAACTTAACGCAACAAATTGGCTTTCGCGTGTACATATTTTTTGTAAGCATTGTACTTTCATCATTTTGGAATTATTATTAATAAAACATCAGGAATACAGCATTTATTTTTTCGTCTATACAATTACTTACATGTAAATATATTTTTTAGAAAGTAGGTTTATACAATATCGGCATAAACTTTTCGGTTTCAAAAATGCGGTGGTTATAGCAGTCCTACCATAAGACCAAGCGGTACTATAACGGGTGTTCATTATGAAGTCGCTCATGAATTTGCCAATATTTTAACGGTTGTCGCTTTACTAAAATATTAATACATTCGTCATCAAATCATAGGCGTCTTTAATGGAACAATTGGTATTTTACCTAAACCTATAAGACACAAAATATAAAAATAAGTACATAATGTAAACACCTAATGTGTAAATGAAACGAAATGAAAGCTTGACAACTTCATTTGCCAAAATAAAGAAAAGACAGGCCAATTTCAAAACTTTCGTTTAATATTTCAGTAAATTCATTTTTCATGTTGATGTTTCAGCGAATTCAATAATACTCATCTGTTTCTTATCAAAACTAATAATACCGAACCTTCACAAATCCGCCCCTATTTTATGAATAAACTTCTTTTCTGAACAGAAGTCAACTATTTAAGATAAAGTTTTTCATGTATCCTTAATCCATCGAAGTATCGCAGTTATCAGCATGGAAAACTAGTAAAGCAGTGAAAACTGAATAACTGAGGCTATAAGTAGAATGATATCCTTCATTCATGTCATTTACAATTTGAAAAACACATTTGACCGTACATCATGGTAGGTAAGAGATGTAGCTTAAATAAAGAAAATGTGATGCTGGTTGTCCAAGTCAGAAAACGCCATTTTTTACTGACACTTGTTTGACTGGAAGGTCTAAAAAATACATTGGAAGTATATACTTCTGMGTATGACGGAGAACATCATTAAATCTTSCTTCAATATTAAATTTGATAGCCAGCCTGATTTAAAAAGGACCGTCACGAGTAGAAGGTTATAAAAAGCGGTTTCTTTTGATCAAAATTGTTAGTTGTATTCAAGAGTCAACTCGAAGGAGAGTATTTTCCCTTATGAAAAGACCACTTTGACATAGACCATTATTAATTTTTGATGCCGCAAATAACCTTTATCACCAAGGAAACATTGTTGCAAATGAGAAGAAAATCCTGTACTTCTGCAAGGAAGCTACCAATACATATATGATCGCTACAAACATGTTTAAAAGGACATTTACACACAACGTCTATAGACAAAGCACTTCAATAACTACCACCATGAGAAAAATCCCTGTTCAATATATGTATGTTAGTTTGATGTGGATACGTCGAATTAATTACGTGGTTCATGAAGTAGTTAACTTTGAGCTGACATGAATATGACAAAAATTAATTGTTCAAAGTAATTTTCTTTTCCTAACGGGTTCAACCGCTCATTGGGCAATCGGCAATGTAGGTGCCTGTACTTACCGACCGTAGCAACCTACGACGTAGCCACCGCTAGATGATTTATGATCGATTTTCACGAAATGACCCCCAAAGTGTCCAGTGTTCACGTCAAAATGAATAAGCGCAAAGGTAGAAACGCATCCGTAAGTAAACATATAATATCATAGCTGGAAGAAGGCGCTTAATAAGATAACATCATTTATGTAAAAAATATGGATAGATATAACGAAACCATTAAGTACTACTTTGCTTAAAGACTATTATTCCGGCAGATGACGTTTTGTTCGCCAACCTTGCTTTTCGCTCCTCCGAAAACCCAGCAAAGTAGACTCCGTAGAGCCGAGCCGTAAAATTAATTCAAATGCCCCAGCTTACGCAAATCGCGTCTTTGATGTCTTCCTGAAGACGTCTAAATCCGCGGTAGAAACTGTGGGGTGTGGTTTTATTCGGGTGTTTTCAAACCGTAAAGCCTATAGTGCGAAGCTGTAACATGCTAACGGAAATTAGTCGCTGGAATAATTTATATAACACATTTCAGCCAACTAGTTGGTATGTGCCAGATACCTATACAACATAAAGACTGGTAACAACAAGGCTATTTTGGAGGATGAATTCTTGCTATAACGTTAGCATAAAGCTAAGAGCCTATCTTTACCTACAAGCCTAACATAGAGCAGATAATAAAATAAAAGACTATTTTTAAAAATATAAAACTACTAAACAAAGCTGTTTATAATCTAAAATAAAGTTTAAATAACATTATTGCAGCCAAAATTAAGGTATGTGAAGGGTTTAGATTCTAATTACAATGTTAATTTTAGCTTAAAACGGAGGAGAGAAACCGGCTCAAAGGTAATAATAATATACCTATAAAAATATTTAAGCAGGGAAATATCATTGCTTTTTTACTGCTTTAGAGAATATACTGAATAAAGTGTTCAAAATCTATACGCAATATCCCCTTCTCTTTTTTTAATAAATTAGTCGTACATGCTCTACAAATAGTATGGGGGTCATCAGTCAATTTACTACTTGTCATATGCGCTGTTTTAATGTTTCAAGATAGTGTTGCATATTATTTGAATACACATTTTGTTCTAGAACTCTCTGCAAAAAAAATCTAATGGGTGTTAGATTGTGTGAAATTTATTTTAATTTTTATTTTAAATTTATTGAATTTTTTTTAGTTGCTGACTTTTGGTTATCTCAAAATTAGATGCATTATTTTCCTAATAGATTTTGCATATTCATTACTGACCCAGTTCCGGCATATTTTTTTAACAACTTTCGCAACGCTTCTCTCTATACTATATAGTATACGGAAAATTTTTGTTGAAAGGATCTAGGGTGTATTGATAGGACACGTTTTGAGTTCCATAAAATTGTATTAATTAAACACGCTCTTCTCTTTTTAAAATTATTGGAAATAACTCTTAAAAGCCCAAGAAGACAGACAAATAAAAACACCGCTTATCTTTCGGCATTTACTGTACCAGCTATTTTAATTTTTCATCAAAAACAAAACACTAGTATAGAGTTTCTATAAATGATTCATGCATCCAGGGCCCTTATGGAAATTATCGATTAAATCAATTTCCCGCTTCTCAGGAAGGTGAACACAACTATTGCTTACTTGTCATCTGTCGATTATTGAATTATTTGTGTATTTTAAACATATTCTCTAGTGTTTTGTGGGATAATTAACTTTAAGGTTGCAGAAAGCTCACATTGGGATAAACTCTGCATCTTGCAAGATTTCAAATGTAGCAAATAGATTCGTAACCGTGGTAGATTTCTGAGGTGTGTCAAAAATAGTTATGTTATGCATTGAAAATGTGAAATGATTTATTCTATCTACTATTTGTATTGATTTGCTATTGTTGGAATTCTTTGGATTTCTATTCCTTTCTTGTTTCCTAAAATTAACGCTCTGTACATCTGTATTTTTAATGAGAGCAAAACTTTATATAAAGAATAATTTCTTTGTCGTGAAATTGAAAATAAACATTGTTTTCTTTTGGTCAACTCCATTGGTGGACACCTGGTATACTTGCTTATACACTTGTAGATTATACACTTGTAGATGTACATTAATTTACACCACAGATTTTTTTAATAACGCATATACAGGGTCCGCCACTTAAAACTCTCCAGGCTCGTATTTTCGCTATTTTTTTAGTTATATATGAATTTGTAGGTCTTTTTAAACTCTTTAAAAATAGAATATTGGGTGTCCAAAAATTTTTTTTGTTAATTATCATATTTTGCAAATAAGTTAATTTTTGTAAATATTTTTAACCTTATCCTGTATAATAAATATTGCTTTATGGTTAGATGCGCCTTTTATTTTCTTCAATTTGTATCTTTACCATGTATGCGTAATTTTTACTGCTTCTTAGTGAAAAACAAGATAAACTATTCACCGCCATTTTTTGGTAATAGAGTTTTCAAGAATTTTTTAAGCGTTTTTTAGTAACTTATTACGGTCCAAATTATGCCTACACACCCATCGCTGCACAAAAAAACTCCAAAATTTGGAGTAACTTTTTTAATAAATAAAGTACAAAGTTTGTTCTACAGTGAGAGCTCATCGCAGGGTTTCGTTTCCTAGCCTCTCTTGAAGAAAATAAAAACCAGCATCCAACCATAAAGCAATATTTATTATACGGGGTAAGGTTAAACAATCTTTACAAAAGTTAACTTTATTCGCAAAATATGATAATCTGCAAAAAAATTTTTGGACACCCAATATTCTATTTTTAAAGAGTTTAAAAAGACCTACAATTTGACATATAACTTAAGGTTGCACCTAAAAAACTAAAGAAAATACGAGCATGGGGAGTTATGAAATTCTAAATTTTCTGCTTTGATCCTGTCTAAAATATGTAGATACTTAAGTCATGCGACTCAGTATATTTGTATATTTGATCTCTCATCTTTTCGATTAAGACTGCAGATGGTATTTTCCTGCAGCAGAACGACTTCCGTAATCCGCATAAATCAATTTGTTACGTCGTACATAGGCGGGCTAAGTAAATGGCATCTATGAAGAACATCCTTTTCGCATTTATAACTCGCGCCATTTACTGATATGATTCCTGCTGTTAAATCCTTTTAGCGGGAGATGTTGCTGGGACAAAATGGAACCCTGCTAAATTCATTGCCTGTTTCTTGTTCTAAAGCAGTGCTTCAGAATCGTGAAGATCAGGAAAAGTTGATGTAATAAACTGCACATTAGCAGTATATGAATCGCGATTTAAAATAAATATAACACCAAAAATCTAAGTGCAATACAAAATAAGGCTGGGATGCTGGAGAGGGAGAAAGATGTATTCGAGAGAACAACTTATTTTAGAAAACAGCACCACCTAAAAACTACTGAATATTTACGGATAAATGAATGCTAAAAGATATAGCTAGAGCCTAATGTATTTCTCAAACAAATATACTTAATATTTTTTTGTTAAAATAGTTGCTAATTGCGACGTCTACTTTTCAGATTATTTTTAGCCTACACTTTTAGGAATTTAGGTTATTGCACTACTTAGTTTGCACATTAAAGAAAGCTTACGTTAAAATGTCGATCACAAGCTTTCGAATAAGACCATTTTCAAAAATATCGGTGCAGTAATTATGGAGTGGCCCTGTTTTGTAAAATAATTGTGTTTCTCTTTCTATCGTTATCTCGGATGGATTTTTCCCCTCTCCAGGATCCCAGCCTTAAGTGGAACGTGAATAAGGTACGAAATCTTCGCCCAACTTTTCGTCGAAGACAGGTAACATAAAATGCCCCAGTTGTCTGAAATCTACTTGTTCATGATAGTGTGTGAGCAATGAGCACAACTACTCGCCAGTACTAATGACTGACTTTCGTAATGAATAAAAAATTAATAACGTGGATGAACAAATGTATAGCATGTATTCAATTTAATTATATAATTTCAAATTTGACTGTAGCTGTCCCAATCGATTTATTAGTTCAAACACTCCAAGAATTATTATCAAGGAAGGCAAAAATAATGGATATGTATCAATGTTTCTGAAGATATTTCACATGAGAAACAGCTGTGCTGTTATTGTATCATTTTTCAATATAAATATAATATTTCGTTTACGTTTTAAATGAATACATTAAAATTTTTTGATACGGACGCACACCAATCTTGGTTTGCCGATAAAATCATACTTTAAATAGAAAAGAAAATTAACAAATCTTCAACATTATGAACACTGTAATAGTTTTTGCTGTTTTTTTTTGCGTAAACCTAAGAAATACAATTGTTGTCAACCAATTTACTCCGATAGCACTGTTACCACCGTGTGTTAAATGTCAATTTTTGTATCTGCGTTATTATTAAAATAAAAGGTGTTTTTGTACGTTTAATTAATTTCTGGCTATGTTTAGAATCGCTGTTAGTAAGATAAAAACTAAAATCGAAGCGAATGCGTATGTGTGCGATTAATTGTTTTGGCGAGAAAATATCAGAGTCGCGAGAGATGCAAAAGTAGGCAATGAGTATTGATGTGTCATTTTTGACAGAGAGAAATGTTCTTGATTTTGGCTCAGTGAGAGTAAGGTCTTGGCCATGATGTGCCTCAGGCAGAGAGAGTAAGGTCTTTGGCCATGATGTGCCTCAGGCAGAGAGAGTAAGGTCTTTGGCCATGTTGTGCCTCAGGCAGAGAGAGTAAGGTCTTTGGCCATGATGTGCCTCAGGCAGTTTTAAACCCCTAGCGCAGAGTGCCCGGTTAACAGCCGTGGTTCCTTCGAGTGGGTGACTTGCATTCCGGGGGGTAATGCGGGCTGCTCGAATGACATAGTTTCTGGTGGAGAGGGTAGCCTTATTAGGTGCCCCGATCCGGGCTATTGGAATGCGACCCTATAGGCCTTAGGGTGAGCGTTCGGGGAAGCCTCTACTATTTCAGGTTGACACTAGCTAGTTGTTTGAAGAGAGAAAACTAACAAGGTATTCATAACCACCATTGACTCATGATGTAATCTAAGGGATATACCATGGACAGGATAAGGATGATGCCTGGGGTGAAAACCCTCTGTGAGTCTTAAATGTATCTGTTTGAGTTTAAACGGATGAGTAACTATGTTTTGTTTTTTGCATCTCCGCGCGTATGTGAAACCGCCTTGTCTGTCCACCGGAGTGACCGCATTGTTATGACC
>QCXZ01000003.1:38670681-38768100 GCA_025024175.1 Rhyzopertha dominica | reverse complement strand
TTAAGTCTTTCGAAAGTTATCGTGTCCACAAACAATACCACAGACACACAGACAAAAAATTTATTTTTACTCAAATTTTATTTTTGTGTTTTCGACCATTTTAAAGCGAATGAGCAAATAAAAATTTTTGAAATTGTTTTCGCGATACAATACTTCCCATCCGTTGGATGTGGAAGTAATTAGCATATATCGTACTTAAGTAATCGCGAATATCTTCCAAGATAAAAAGTTAGAACAGTGCGATTTTCGCACTTTAATAGTAGAAGAAAATGCTATTTTACCCCTTAGTTGTTTACTTATTTTCAGCATTGCTATAATACACCGGATCTAGACATAATATGGATATAACTTGATTTTTTTAATAAACCGTACGAACATTTTTACGTATAGTTAGATGCAGAACTAAAATTCCTTGCATGTGACAAGGTTGTCGCTATGTGGAGATTATGATTTCTGAGTATTCGAAACACTGGAATTTCTATTTCTTCAATAGTATTTGACAGTTTGCGATTGCTCCCTATTATATAGGAACTGTCACTTTAGCTAGTTAGATTGCGTTTTGTTGCGCGTTTCTTGCTGACTTTTGAAAATGTATTTTACAAATTATTAGCTGATTGCAGTATGTGACCAAAATACATCGTTAGGTTGAATAGGTTTCCGGATACTAGTGTGAGTTCAAGCAAATCAGTATTTAAGTGCTCGTGAAAGAAGTGCTGCACACAGCACTAAAATTCAACAGTGCACAGGTACCATATTTACCACATTAAATTACATCAAGAATTGGGTGTTTTCTACTAATCGCAGAAATCCGCGTAACGAATTTCTATTATTTTAATATTCTCATAAACTTTTCAAATATCGTGTCATTGACATAAAAACTTGTTGTTTTACCCTAAAAAATGATTGACAAGAGTGTAAAAATTCAAACGAGTATGGCGAWTTTGCAATACGCTTGCTAAATGGTCGAAGCTCATGACGWCGTTGTTTGTATCACGTKACCCGCTCGGCATGCATAACGAAGGTTGCTGTAATACACTAACCTTGATGCATAACAGCATAACGGGTTAATTGTTTTGTCTTGTGTTTCTGCTTGTTTGTACAGGTAGTTTTTTTGACAATTCTTAACTCTCGTGTGTAATTAGTTAGAAAACCACAGAATATCTTGCTTACGAAAACGAGTAAACACAACAAATACTTCAGTCTTCAGTGTTTCACCAGGGTTTCCAGAGCTGTATGGATGATGGTCACTAAATAAAAATTACTCCCAAAAATGTAGCCAGTTACCACTACTATACGCTATCTCCATAAAAATACTGGTATACGTTTGATCATAAAATTTCACTAACATTTATCTGTTATTTTAAAATGTATGCAAGCCGTTTATACAGGGAGGCATTTATATCACATCTCACATGGTGCTCATAAGATTTTTTTTGAGAACCTAGCCTTTGAAATGCGGATATTTTTGGCTCTCTAGGAAGCAAACCCTTTGAAATTGATTTAAATTCGCTCAAAATACAGTGGTTTCGTTGGTAATTAGAAATCTGAACCAGAAGCTGCAGTAAGCGACCAATGTATATTTCTTTGACAAAACAGAAAAGGAACGTCGCTCATTTCATTGCCCGTCGCCAATGCAAAAATTTTGTCATGAATAACAATCCAAGTATATATTTTATGATAAGTCTTCCGATCTGGCAACTACCTGTCAGTGCAGTTTCAGCTGTTATACAATGATCGAAACTTTTACATCAGAGAGATCACGTGCCATTAGGGTAACGTTGCCGAGCGTTCAAATCGACCCGTATTTTCTAGATTAGTAATTATTTATTTTTTTTTTAAATAACAGCTCCGAAAAGGAAGCGAAAGGGGTCTTTTATCTTAAAAGTGGACTATGTAGATTACATTTTAACAACCTTGGAAAATTGGAAAACAGTGAATTGCTGGGAGGCCATATTGGAATAAACAGGTGGCACGTTTTTGCCAGCGGGTCGTCAATAAAAAAAATCATAATTTCTTCAAAAAACTAATATTTTCGGACGAAACAACATTTTATTGCAGATAATTTTCACTACTATAAGGTATACCAGAAATCCGCTTAATCTTTCGAACTGAGATCGAATAACATCGCTGGTTATTAAATGTTTAAGCTGGAATTATGGGCAATCATTAGGTCTATTTGCGTTTTTTTTTTGAGGCAATAGTTAGATAATCGCATAATAGATATTCCACTAGTATAGAAAAAATTGTTGAAATAAAACTTTCCAAAACGGTGAATAGGTGATGAGGGAGTTGTTAAGAAACAGCTAGATCACCGAATCAAACAAAACTGGATTTTTTTTTGCGGGAACACAATCCCTAAAATCATGTTTATTAATAACTTTCAGTTATATGATCTTGTATCTATGTTTTGTTGCCTATCGTTTTTGCTCTTCTTATAGCTGCTGAGATAATATGAAGGATAATTTTAATTAAATTCAAAGTTACTATTTGTAAAGCACTACATACGTCAAATGTCAAAGCGGCCTACGCAGTAGTTAGTGTAGTTGATAAAGAGCATTACAATTCAATAAGGTATCAAGTGTTATTACTATACAGGGTGCTTCTTTCAAAATAACAAAGTTGGTATGCATTTCAGGTATCACTGGATGTTAGGAACATTTGAAAATAATTTTAAAATACGCAGCCGAGTACCCTGAATAAGTTCGGTGTAAAAGATTTTTCGTATTTTCAACCATATACGAGGTACAAAAGAAATACGCTAGGGGTGGGACACCCTGTATTTCTACAGTATTTTTTAACAACGCCATTGTTGCTTCGAATTAATAAAATGAATGTCTTTGGAGTAATGGGTTTTCAAGCATCGTAACTACAACCAAAATAGAATTAACATCCCTAAAAAAACACTTGAGTCGATGCTACTTCCATTTAATCTTTAACGGTTTTACGTCGGCAAGCGGATACAAACGTTAGCAGTTATTGCGAAGGTGTTTTGTCAGAAAAGTTCTCTAGCGGACAAACTTTACCTGCACCGAATATTACGGTATTTATTGAGTAATTAACCTGGGAGTAATGTCAATGTCGTCATGACGCACTACCGCATAAAAATTAAGCGAGGAACTGTAATTTGTCCAGCAGACAAGCAAGCCAGTTGGTGGTCGATTGCAATAAAGCTGCAAATTGTCTATTAGGCTCGTGCTCTGATGGCCAGTTAATGGTGCGGTTTGTCGATCATGTGTGTGGATAGGCAGACCCACCAACATGGCTGCTCATAATAATCCATAGCAACAAAAACTTTCCAACAGAAATAGAAGTCGCTAAAAAGATAATATCGCAGCAAAGGCAATTCATAATTTTCAAGGTCTTCAAGTTCGGGTAGAGACGAATATAGTTTGTTCCACTTTCTATATACGAATATTTTAAGACCTCGTTACCGTAGACATACAGTAATGGGTTATCATGCAAAATACTGAACTAATCGGAAATTCACCTAGGACACGGTTAAACGTGAATATGTCAACGAAGAGAAGTCTGGTCGACTAAGTCAGAACGAAAGTAAAAAAAGCTGTGAGTGATACAATTTTGATATTCTCTATGAAAAGAGCAGGTCGTTTTAAGAACTACTGAATGTCTAGAAAGCTAAATTCAATGCATAGTTTAACACTGTCGCACCGTTAATGTGTTGCGTATGAATRGGATAGATAKTAATTGTCTTTTTATTGGTCTTATTATATATTTATTGTCGTCAGTATTGATAGGTGGGTGAAAATCTTTGGTAACTAAATTGTTATAAAACTGCACAAAAAGGTTAAAGTATAAACACTCAAAACGCGCGCGCAAACGGCAGGTTCTTGGTTTAAGAATCCAAGCACGTCACAATATAGTAAACAGGCAAACATATTTGTTGTGGAAGGTCATTGGGAAAATTCCAAACAGAATATTAAACATGCGTTAATCGTTATATTTATAGGTGTAACGGTTTATATTTGGTTTAGCTTTGTTGTACAGTTTTGTCTGTTATGGAAATGACAAATATGAGTAGAAAGGCTGGTAGCATTGAGTAAATTACTTCAAATATTATAAGCAAAGCTGGTGGATAATATTAAAAGCAGCTGGCAGCACACACAGGCGAACGATACAGCTGGTATCGGAGCACGGTTGCCAGAACTTGCAAATGTAACATGTAAGCACAGCAAAAGGTAATAGATTGTTTGAACAACTAATTAATTTAATTTGGAGAAAGGTGCACAAAACCGCTATTGGTAAAAACTTTTATTTTTTTGACATATACATAGATTTTAAACTGAAAATAAACCATTCTATAAAGACAAAATAAAAACAAAACGATAACGAGTTTGGTCAAACTAGGTAAGGAAGGTTCTGTCCGCTAGAATTTAATGAATTCATATACAGGGTGGGCCAAGTGAACGTATTTCTTCCATAACTCCACAACTATTGAAAATATGAAAAACTTTTTTATATAAAAGTGATCCAGTTTTATATGCTGCTGCGGGTACCCCTTGACAAGGGCGGCGTTAATTGTTGAATTCTTTGTGCCGCCTTATTGTAACTGCTGCCAAGCTACAATATGCACGGCGATAGTAGTGAAGGTTGCAGATCAATGTCACACCACAGCTCCGAAACGTGAGTGTGTATTTACAACATATTCTGTAGTGTTTTGTGGGATAATTAACTTGAAGGTTGCAGAAGCTCACATTTCGGAGTCAGTGCGATATTTTGCCGCCTCCAGGTCTTGTCAAGGCGTACCTGATATAAGCGATTTTAATCTAAAAAATCAGAAAAAACGCATATTGTTGCAAAACTGGTAGTAATAGATAGTGACAAGCTTATATCAAATTAAAGATAATTTAATTTTGCATCCGATGGTGTAAAAAAAGTTGCATGTTCCATTTAACAAAAATTGACTTATCGCAGTTTGAAATATTTCATATGGCAACTGCTTGAAGACGCAAATGATAGGCCATTTGCTTAACTTACGCGGCGCGCAAACCGCAGTCTTCTAGGTGTCTCATATTAGAAGATATTTAAAATGGCTGGGAGCGATGCAAACGACGATTTTTTGCTTTAGCACTTATTTTCTCGAAAACTGTACGCTTTAGAGGTATGGTATGTCCTACAAAGAATTCAACAAGGAATGCAAAAATGTAAAAATATACGGGGTGTTGTATTTAAAATAAGGAAGTTGGTATGCGTTTCCGGTATAGCCGGAAGTGAATTGTTTCAAAGAAATTTTTACAATATGCAGCATATAAAACTGTATCACTTTTATATAAAAAAGTTTTTCATATTTTCAATAGTTGTGAAGTTATGGAAGAAATACGTTCACTTGGCCCACCCTGTATATGCCTCTAGAGATATAGGAATGAATACTGTTTTACACAGGCCAGGAGATACATGAGTAAAATGAAAAAAATAAGATAAACGATTTTATCATATTAAAAAGTACTACATCTAATAGCACTTATAACTTCAAAAACAACTTTTTTTATTTTTTATGTTGGTTTTTGTGTTGGTTAATAATAGCACAAAAAATTGAATTCCGTGTAAGTAAGCCGAAGTATTCAGAGTCTTTATTTATTGAAAAAATATTTAATAAACCCTATTGCAGGACTAATGGCGTTATTTGCAGATATAGACGAAACTAATCTTGCAAGAAATTATAGCTCTTTTTTTCAATAAAATTGTCCTCAACATGCAGCACCTGTCCGTTCTTAGATCCTGTATTCTAAAACCCTTTGATAGAATTGAGAGGCCCATGGATTCGTCAAGAAATAAAAAATTTACCTACCTCAAACAACCGCTGACAATGTTCAATAAGAATTTATTCATCATAGTCTTGGCTATTAACAGGTAAACAGTGGTGCGCGATTTGAACATTTAATTTTGTTTTAGAACTTTTGCTCACGTGTAAAAAAAATTAGTCAACTAATGTGGCAATGAAGATATTAGAATTGCGTCGCGCAAAAGTTGCGTAGAAAAATGTAATAACAATATGTGAGATTTATCATCGTATAAATACAGATGACGTGCAAAATGCATTTTTGTTGCGTGTCTTGTAATTTACAGCAGTCCGAGTGCTAAACCTTGGAAGTGTTTAGCAAATTAACTTGTTTACAACAACTAGGTGGAAAAATAAAAAAAGGAGCACGGAAAAGACTTGTACAATGTGGAAGATTTAGCAAGTTATATACAAGAAACTATCTTATAAATGCAACTTGAAAGAACACAATGTTAGAGGATATGGTGCTATTCTTGCTGTTTTTGAAATAACAGATTATTGATACAATACAAAGTAAAATTAAAGAAACTCGTTTAGAAATCTAATAAGAAGCTTGTTTCTAAAATGCTCTCGTTTCTATCCATTTGTATTCTTTCATTGAAAAATTCAGTTGATGTACTGGTAATTTAGCTAGGGAGACCATCATGTTGATACCACATATAACTTGGAATTATTTGCGGGATATTTTCCAAACACATCACCAAGTTCATTTGTTAAAAGATCTAGATATTTTCGTAGATTTAAATAATGTTTCTATGACTTGGTGGCCAGGAATCTCATCCAAAAGGTTTACTGGCCGTGTGAACTTAATACAAATCGATGTCCTAACAGAAATGAAAATTGCGCTGACAAATTGTCTTTTAAAATAACTTCAAAAAAATCCAGCATTAATTTCTAGAAGTTCGAAAATTAATGCAAAAATATATGTACTTCGAAATGTCGGTTTTGATACACTAACAGAATGTTTCATCTGGTAACTAACGGCGGAAACCACACATCCCGATATAGAGCTTGCTTCAACGTAAAATAAAATAAAAAGTCAAATGATGGCCAAACAATTGAYCGTAGTAACGTACATAATTAATAGTGTCGCTCAATTTCAACAAGGAATTAAAAAATTCAATAGTATACAGGGTGTTCGGTTCAAAATAGCGAATTTATTGACTGTGGTACCCTGTACAAACGAAGTTATTTTTCCAAACATTTATCTCCGTCTTGCTTAATTCCAATTTAGTGACCTATAAAAAATTATACCGTCCATATATTGCAGACGGTTGCAACTGGCCAGACTTATAAAGAGTTACTTTCGTAAAGCTAATATCAACACTTATTAGGGTACCATTATCAATGAAAGAAGACCTAGGTATACAAAAATTATTAAATAAAAATATTCATTATATACCCGCAATAATTTTCTATTTCTTGTTAACCATGATCGTTTCAAACATCTTATTTCAATGTTAAACCTTGACAATATATGCAATACATACTTAATTTATGCTGAAGAATACTTAAAGGACACCTGCCGTTCAGTTCTGGGGCACACGTCATAAAACTTTTGTAAAAAGGCAGAAGTCAAGATAAGGCAATTTTTTATCGCGGATCCAATTGGATTTAGAAATAGTGTTGCGTTATCTTAATTGCCTCAATAAAGCAGCGTACACACTCTAGGCATACTTCAATCTTGTTGACTACTTAAATAACAGTGTTATAAGTGCGCAAAAATAAATGGAATGTAGCATGCAAAGAAAAATACTCCCAACACTTGTCGAGTTACAACGCCAAGACGCACCCGTTTCAAAGCACCTAAATAGAGAACCTTTAAGAAAATAACAACTTCAGATTAGCGCAATGTGATTTAAGTAAACAATCCTAAATGAACCTCGAGAAACAAAAGACCGACACAAACACTTTTGCCAAAAGCAGGAAGAACACATAGAGTCAAGCAATATAAGTACGATTGTAATCCGATAGCGCTACGAAAAAGAAAACGCAGGTTAGTTATTTCAGATGCAAAAATTGTTTAAGTTGCTTAAATATACACCATACCTAATCGCTAATATAATAATATTTACTGATCCAAGAGATCTGAGCGTAATACATACATTAATTTAGAAGTATCATAAAGGCGATAAAACATTCATATCTAGAATGGCAAAATAGCATACATTAAAGATATTATTTGACCATAGATGTACGCTTTAAGTTAAGAAAAATAAATTTTAAATAAGACTGCATTATATCTCTTAAAAAGTTWATAGGTGAGCTTTAATGTATAGTTCGAGAATAATTCCCATACTGTTACAGAATATGACTGACGGGTTTGCGCGAAATCATTAGTAAGTATTTCAGTTAATTATTCTACATATATATATATATATATATATATATATATATATTATATATATATATATATATATATATATATATATATATATATATAAGTAGGCTTGGTGGTAACCCCATATTCATGCATTTGGAAGCCTTGTGCATTGCAGATAATGTCACTGCTACCTTTAGTATGTGAAATTTGCCATTGCGGCAGGCTAAAAAACATCTTTCAGTCCGTCACAGTATAGTTTAACAGGTTTACTGTAGTCACAACCTCACAACTACAATACATAACCTATAAGTTATACGATACCGTAGAAATCTAAGCTTCCGTTAGTTACTTCCTCCAAAGTTAATTATACTACAAAACACTAAAGCATATGTTGAAAATATGCACTCCCGCGCGTTTTCTCATTATAATATATATCATATAATTCGACAATCGACAGAAGCCAAGTATAAGTCAAAGCAACAGTTGTGTCCATATCCTTGAGAGTCGGGCAAATTGATTTAATCGATGCTTTCCATAAGCGCCTGGATACATGAAAAAATTATAGAAACCTTGTAAAGATAGCAACTTAGCCGCCGAATACGTATTTGCATTCTAAATTTTTGTGTAAGGGGTTTTTCGGATATATCGTTTAATTCGAAAAAGCACTATGGCTTTCAATGACATGATGCATGCTGTTGTCAATGTCATTGTTATACTATTATTAATGCATTCCTCTTAAAGAACGAGATTTTTGTAAAGTCTGCACCAATCTACAGAATTTGCCCCTCAAACGGCCACAATCAGTAATGGAATCAGGACATCGCTTTAATTCCGTCTTTCTTGAAGCTCTACTAATATATTATAATAATTTCTTAACAAGATGCATTCAATCTTTTTAATAAAGAATTTCCGTGTAGTCTAGCATGGCATTTCATTAATTGTACCACTGTCACTGTATATAATATTTAATATTAGATAATATTTTAAGCTTTGTAAATCAATGTCTTTTTAAACTATCTGGCTTTTCATGAAAATCGATGATGATTTATTATTTAGGTAGCATATACGTAAATCAGTAATCGGTATGAACAACAGTTTCTTTATATAATTTTCAGTGTACTTTGTGTTCGAATTTCCTTTCAGATTTTATTCTCTTAAAGCTCAACCATTTCCATAATTGACGTTTTTTATTGATTTCATTTAAATATAATGGATTTAGTAAATAACATCCCATGAGCTTTTGTGCAAATAATGTTGCTTTTAGCTATCACTTGTACATTTCTTGGCAAAAAGAGTACGTTTTTTATATTTATATTAGACTGGGAACAGTGCAGGACAACTGCATAAATTTCAGTAAAATCGATGAAACCTGAATTTCGAGCGATGATGGTTAGCACTAAATCTTTTGTGCAAGCCAAAACGTAGTCTACTGCAGTGGTACATTCAAACGATTGTTTTTTAAAATCATGGGACTCCATCTTTAAAGTGTGGTTTACAAAGATACTTAAACGTTAAACAACTGCTTAAAAAACATCTGAAGCTCTGACAAGATGCTAAATGTGTCACACATAATCTACCACTACTTTAAGTGTTTAAATGCTCTGTAATTGTAGCTCCACAATTTTAAACTGCAAAATCGACGGTGTTCATCTTCCCTACAGAATAATGCAATCATTATTATAACATACAGAATATAGCGTTTTTCAATTTTTTCCTGTCTAGCCTTTTCATTACGGAAAAGGTAGTTTAACAGCATTTGGCCCTGCTTAATATTATAACATCGAAAAAACTTTCTTATTTCTACATAGGGTTGAACTTAGTATACAGCTTTTATTTCAAACATTTTTAGTATCCTGAACTATAAGCTTATAATCGTATAGGTATGACCAGGTCAGCCTTTATGTGCCGTATGTACGTATTCATTTTTCAATTTTATTAAGACTTAAAACGTCAATTTTAACTTTCGTCCTTCAAAGGAAAACAATGTAAATCTTAATGTATGTTGCATATAACGATCGACAACAACTATAAAAGGAAGGTGCTCAAAAACATGAACGACATACGCAAGTAAACATCCTTTGAGTAGTGTTTGTAGTGCGCTTAATATTCGATCACGCGTTAGGAAAGCAGCGAGAACACCGGGGTTACGGTTGAATTTACAATTCAGATTCAACATGTGTAAACAGAGCGTCCGTATGCAAAACCTGTTCAAATATTAAAATATTCATTCAGTCAACAGCCTGCTTTGTGGGACAATACACCTATTTGCCATTTAAAGAACACAGGTATTCAGATTTACCTAACAGCACTCTGGTGTTTGTACGGCCACGTCATAGACTTCGATAAAAGATAATTGCACATTTAATTAAGTGTTAAATCAAGCTCCTAGTACGAGAATCTCAAATGCGCTAGAAAGTACGTTTTGTTGTTACTCTCATTGCATAACCGGTAATATAAAATTAGCACCTACTGCTAGTCCCAAATTCTCTCAGTAATACAAATACGGTATAAATTAAACATTCACAGTATGAAATTGTGCAAAAGTACAGGGTGTCCCATTTTCGTTGTAATTGTAGGGTATCTCGGTATTTATTAATGATAGAGCGTTGCGGTTTCGACGTTACTGTATTATTTTTTGTTGTGAGATGAGCTGTACCATCGCCATTTTTGTATCGTTTTTTTGTTTTAAAGCCATAGCCAACTTTTAAATAATGTAACGTTTCTTCAGTTCTCAATATCTCGATTGGCTATGTAGACACAAAAAATCTGTAGAGACATTTTTATAGACTTTTTTTATTCTGAATCCAGTGGCGTACTCAGAATTTTTTAGGGGGGTCACATTTTTGAGATATAATACAAATTTGCATTTTTTTTAATGGAAACCATGGTTAGCTTTGCTATGGTTGAAAAGAACTATTTTTTCTGATTAAGAAAATTTATACAGTGTTAGGTTTATCTTTACTAATTTTGGTATTATTCCAATTTTTTGTAAAAATTTAATGAGATTTTACGTTTTTCTTCAAAATAAATGTAAATACTTGATGATAAACAATGCATAGGTATTTATCTCCAAATAAAACAATCATTTTCATTAGTTACATGGCCTCCTAGACTATTGATTAAAATAATACATGAGCGCTCTTAGGAGTCTTATGTATGTATTCGAATATGCATATATTATTTTTAAAGGTTTAAAATTTTTACTTAATAATATAAATTATATCGTGTATTTTCTTATTCCATAGCCTCCTGGATGTTAACGTAAAATATGATAGAATTATTTTAAAAAATTCGAATAATTCCAAAATTAGTAAAAATAAACCTAACAATGTATACATTTCTTAATCTGAAAAATAGGCCTTTTGAACCATAGCAAAGGCAACTATAGTTTCTATTTTAAAAAAATGCACGTTTGTGTTATATCTGAAAAATGTGACCTAAAATTACGCGATACGCCACTGGATTCAAAATAAAACATCTATAAAAAATGTCTACAGTTTTTTTGTATCTACATACCCAAGCGAGAAATTGAGAGCTGGAGAAATGTTACATTTTCCAAAAGTTGGCTATGGCTTTAAAACAAAAGACGATACATAAATGGCGATGGTACAGCTAAACTCAGAACAAAAAAGTAATACAGTAATATCGAAACCGCAATCCTCTAGCATTAATAGTCATCGAGATACCCTACAATTACAACGAAAATGGGACACCCTGTAACATGTAAAAACGCATAAATATGAGAGATACAGAATCGAAGAAGTTCTTCTGAAAATTAAAGCTATCGCGTAAAAAATATTCCACAGTGTGCAATTCGTTACAAACTGCATTGTCTGCAATGCATTCTTGAAAAATCAGAACAATTTAAGTAACGCAGGTAATGGAACAGAACATTCTTCTACTATTGAAAAGCTGTAATATGTTCTGCGCGCTTGACAAATACTATATATAAATTACATTACATAACATTAACTAAAAGACTGCGACCATTGCACTGTATTGGATCCGGAACCTTTCCGGAACTAAAAATCGCTGCCATTACTCGGCAGACTTAACGAATGGTCCCATATAAATCCATCCGTTGGCCACATTTTTAGTGGTTTAATCCCCCCTTGACGTCATGGTCCGTTATCTAACGTTCGTAGAGAGTTATCTGGTCTGTTTGAAAAGAAAACTGACATTCATTCACCTACATACGGCCTGCTGTTTAAACTGGATTGTAAGCAATTATGTTGATGAATGTTTGCAACGCTAACTTGGATCAACGCGATTGTTTACTGGCGTTTGTGCAGACTATCATGTCGTTTGTCATGATTTCATTTTCATTACATTCGTTGTTGCAGTGCAAACTTAACGCAACAAATTGGCTTTCGCGTGTACATATTTTTTGTAAGCATTGTACTTTCATCATTTTGGAATTATTATTAATAAAACATCAGGAATACAGCATTTATTTTTTCGTCTATACAATTACTTACATGTAAATATATTTTTTAGAAAGTAGGTTTATACAATATCGGCATAAACTTTTCGGTTTCAAAAATGCGGTGGTTATAGCAGTCCTACCGTAAGACCAAGCGGTACTATAACGGGTGTTCATTATGAAGTCGCTCATGAATTTCATACTATTTTAAAGGTTGTCGCTTTACAAAAATATTAATACATGCAAGCTTCCGTTAGAAATGCTTATTTTTTCAAAGACACTTTCTATATAGTCGAAACCTGTGGTCATGACATGACATTGTCTAATTATCTTAGTAGTAACCAATAAATTACATCTCTTACTCGCTGTGTTCGTTCGTCAACAAATCAGAGGCGTCTTGACTAGCTTTTTAATGGAACAATAGGTATTTTACATATACCTATTAGACACAAAACATAAAAATAAGTAAATATTTCAGTAAATTCATTTTTCATGTTTCAGCGAATTCTGTATTTGTTATCAAAACTAATAATACCGAAACTTCACAAATCCGCCACTATTTTATGAATACACTTCTTTTCTCAACAGGAGTCAATTATTTAAGATAAACGTTTTTCATGTACCCTAAATCCATCGAAGCATCACAGTTATCAGCAAGGAAAACTAGTAAAACAGTGAAAACTGGTTAACTGAGGCTATAAGTAGAATGCTATCCTTCATTGATGACATTTACAATTTGAAAAACACATTTGACCTTACATCGTGAATGACGATAGGCGTAGGTAAGAGAAGTAGCTTAAATGTCAAAGAAAATGTGATGCTGGTTGTCCAAGTCAGAAAACGCCATTTTTACTGACACTTGTTTGACTGGAAGGTCTAAAAAAGACATTGGAAGTATATACTTCTGAGTATGATGGACGACCTTATTAAATATTGCTTCAATATTAAATTTGATAGCCAGCCTGATTTAAAAAGGACCATCACGAGTAGAAGGTTCTAAAGAGCGGTTTCTTTTGATCAAAATTGTTAGTTGTATTTAAGAGTCAACTCGAAGAAGAGTTTTTTCCCTTATAACAAGGCCACTTTGACATAGACCATTATTAATTCTTGATGCCGCAAATAACCTTTCTCGCCAAGGAATCATTGTTGCAAATGGGAAGAAAATCCTGTACTTGTGCAAGGAAGCTACCAATACATATAAGATCGCTACAAACATGTTTAAAAGAACATTTACACACAACGTCTATGGACAAAGCACTTCAATAACTACCACCATGAGGAAAATCCCTGTTCGATATATGTAAGTTTGATGTGGATACGTCGAATTAATTACGTGGTTCATGAAGTAGTTAACTTTGAGCTAACATGAATATGACAATAATTAATTGTTCAAAGTAATTTTCTTTTCCTAACAGGTTCAACCGCTCATTGGGCAATCGGCAATGTAGGTGCCTGTACTTACCGACCGTAGCAACCTACGACGTAGCCACCGCTAGATGATTTATGATTGATTTTCACGAAATGACCCCCAAAGTGTCCAGTGTTCACGTCAAAATGAATAATCGCAAAGGTAGAAACGCATCCGTAAGTAAACATATAATATCATAGCTGGAAGAAGGCGCTTAATAAGATAACATCATTTATGTAAAAAATATGGATAGATATAACGAAACCATTAAGTACTACTTTGCTTAAAGACTATTATTCCGGCAGATGACGTTTTGTTCGCCACCCTTGCTTTTCGCTCCTCCGAAAACCCAGCAAAGTAGACTCCGTAGAGCCGAGCCGTAAAATTAATTCAAATGCCCCAGCTTACGCAAATCGCGTCTTTGATGTCTTCCTGAAGACGTCTAAATCCGCGGTAGAAACTGTGGGGTGTGGTTTTATTCGGGTGTTTTCAAACCGTAAAGCCTATAGTGCGAAGCTTTAACATGCTAACGGAAATTAGTCGCTGGAATAATTTATATAACACATTTCAGCCAACTAGTTGGTATACCTATACAACATAAAGACTGGTAACAACAAGGCTATTTTGGAGGATGAATTCTTGCTATAACGTTAGCATAAAGCTAAGAGCCTATCTTTACCTATAAGCCTAACATAGAGCAGATAATAAAATAAGAGACTATTTTTAAAAATATAAAACTACTAAACAAAGCTGTTTATAATCTAAAATAAAGTTTAAATAACATTATTGCAGCCAAAATTAAGGTATGTGAAGGGTTTAGATTCTAATTACAATGTTAATTTTAGCTTAAAACGGAGGAGAGAAACCGGCTCAAAGGTAATAATAATATACCTATAAAAATATTTAAGCAGGGAAATATCATTGCTTTTTTACTGCTTTAGAGAATATACTGAATAAAGTGTTCAAAATCTATACGCAATATCCCCTTCTCTTTTTTTAATAAATTAGTCGTACATGCTCTACAAATAGTATGGGGGTCATCAGTCAATTTACTACTTGTCATATGCGCTGTTTTAATGTTTCAAGATAGTGTTGCATATTATTTGAATACACATTTTGTTCTAGAACTCTCTGCAAAAAAAATCTAATGGGTGTTAGATTGTGTGAAATTTATTTTAATTTTTATTTTAAATTTATTGAAATTTTTTTGTTGCTGACTTTTGGTTATCTCAAAATTAGATGCATTATTTTCCTAATAGATTTTGCATATCCATTACTGACCCAGCTCCGGATATTTTTTTAACAACTTTCGCAACGCTTCTCTCTATACTATATAGTATACGGAAATTTTTTGATGAAAGGATCTAGGGTGTATTGATAGGACACGTTTTGAGTTCCATAAAACTGTATTAATTAAACACGCTCTTCTCTTTTTAAAATTATTGGAAATAACTCTTAAAAGCCCCAAGAATACAGACAAATAAAAACACCGCTTATCTTTCGGCATTTACTGTACCAGTTATTTTAATTTTTCATCAAAAACAAAACACTAGTACAGAGTTTCTATAAATGATTCATGCATCCAGGGCCCTTATGGGAATTATCGATTAAATCAATTTGCCGCTTCTCAGGAAAGTGAACACAACTATTGCTTACTTGTCATCTGTCGATTATTGAATTATTTGTGTATTTTAAACATATTCTCTAGTGTTTTGTGGGATAATTAACTTTAAGGTTGCAGAAAGCTCACATTGGGATAAACTCTGCATCTTGCAAGATTTCAAATGTAGCAAATAGCTTCGTAACCTTGGTAGATTTCTGAGGTGTGTCAAAAATAGTTATGTTGTGCATTGAAAATGTGAAATGATTTATTCTATCTACTATTTGTATTGATTTGCTATTGTTAGAATTCTTTGGATTTCTGTTCCTTTCTTGTTTCCTAAAACTAACGCTCTGTACATCTGTATATTTAATGAAAGCAAAACTTTATATAAAGAATAATTTTTTTGTCGTGAAATTGAAAATAAACATTGTTTTCTTTTGGTCAACTCCATTGGTGGACACTTGGTATACTTGCTTATGCACTTGTAGATGTACATTAATTTACACCACAGATTTTTTTAATAACGCATATACAGGGTCCGCCACTTAAAACTCTCCAGGCTCGTATTTTCGCTATTTTCTTAGTTATATATGAATTTGTAGGTCTTTTTAAACTCTTTAAAAATAGAATATTAGGTGTCCAAAAATTTTTTTGTTAATTATCATATTTTGCAAATAAAGTTAATTTTTGTAAACATTATTTAACCTTACCCCGTATAATAAATATTGCTTTATAGTTAGATGCCGCTTTTTATTTTCTTCAATTTGTATCTTTACCCTGTATGCGTAATTTTTACTGCTTCTTAGTGAAAAACAAGATAAACTATTCGCCCCCATTTTTGTTAATAGAGTTGTTCAGAATTTTTTAAGTGTTATTTTAATAGCTTATTACGGTACAAATTATGCCTACACACCCATCGCTGCACACAAAACTCCAAAATTTGGAGTAACTTTTTTAATAAATAAAGTACAAAGTTTGTTCTACAGTGAGAGCCTCATCGCAGGGTTTCGTTTCCTAGCCTCTCTTGAAGAAAGTAAAAACCAGCATCCAACCATAAAGCAATATTTATTATACGGGGTAAGGTTAAACAATATTTACAAAAATTAACCTTATTTGCAAAATATGATAATCTGCAAAAAAATTTTTGGACACCCAATATTCTATTTTTAAAGAGTTTAAAAAGACCTACAATTTGACATATAACTTAAGGTTGTACCTAAAAAACTAAAGAAAATACGAGCCTGGGGAGTTTCAGGTGGCGGACCCTGTATACATATGTATGCCCACACATATCTTCATCCAGCTACATATTCATAGTAGTTAGTTTCAAGAAACGGAATGCAAAACACTTTCTAATATGAAATTCTAAATTTTCTGCTTTGATCCTGTCTAAAATATGTAGATACTTAAGTCATGCGACTCAGTATATTTAGGTATGTAGAGAACGCTTTGATCTCTCATCTTTTCGATTAAGACTGCAGATGGTATTTTCCTGCAGCAGAACGACTTCCGTAATCCGCATAAATCAATTTGTTACGTCGTACATAGGCGGGCTAAGTAAATGGCATTTACGAAGAACATCCTTTTCGCATTTATAGCTCGCGCCATTTACTGATATGATTCCTGCTGTTAAATCCTTTTAGCGGGGGATGTTGCTGGGACAAAATGGAACCCTGCTAAATTCATTGCCTGTTTCTTGTTCTAATGCAGTGCTTCAGAATCGTGAAGATCAGGAAAAGTTGATGTAATAAACTGCACATTAGCATATATGAATCGCGATTTAAAAGAAATATAACACCAAAAATCTAAGTGCAATACAAAATAAGGCTGGGATGCTGGAGAGGGAGAAAGATGTATTCGAGAGAACAACTTATTTTAGAAAACAGCACCACCTAAAAACTACTGAATATTTACGGATAAATGAATGCGAAAAGATTTAGCTAGAGCCTAATGTATTTCTCAAACAAATATACTTAATATTTTTTTGTTAAAATAGTTGCTAATTGCGACGTCTACTTTTCAGATTATTTTTAGCCTACACTTTTAGGAATTTAGGTTATTTCACTACTTAGTTTGCACATTAAAGAAAGCTTACGTTAAAATGTCGATCACAAGCTTTCGAATAAGACCATTTTCAAAAATGTCGGTGCAGTAATTATGGAGTGGCCCTGTTTTGTAAAATAATTGTGTTTATCTCGGATGGATTTTTCCCCTCTCCAGGATCCCAGCCTTAAGTGGAACGTGAAGAAGGTACGAAATCTTCGCCCAACTTTTCGTCGAAGACAGGTAACATAAAATGCCCCAGTTGTCTGAAATTTACTTGTTAATGATAGTGTGTGAGCACTAATGACTGACTTTCGTAATGAATAAAAAATTAATAACGTGGATGGATAAATGTATAGCATGTATTCAATTTAATTATATAATTTCAAATTTGACTGTAGCTGTCCCAATCGATTTATTAGTTCAAACACTCCAAGAATTATTATCAAGGAAGGCAAAAATAATGGATATGTATCAATGTTTCTGAAAATATTTCACATAAGAAACAGCTGTGCTTTATTGTACCATTTTTTCAATATAAATATAATGTTCGTTACGTTTTAAATGAAACATTTAAAATTTTTTGATACGGACGCACACCAATCTTGGTTTGCCGATAACATCATATTTTAAATAGAAAAGAAAATTACAAATCTTCAACATTATGAACACTGTAATGGTTTTTGCTGTTTTTTTTTGCGTAAACTTAAGAAATACAATTGTTGTCAACCAATTTACTCCGATAGCACTGTTACCACTGTGGAAGTCTCTCAAATCGTTCTTAATTACCACTGGAATAATATCATAACCATCCTAAATTGTCTTTTGATTTTGTTTCTAAAGATAAAATACTAACTATACTTATTACTTAAGCAAACCAGAAGATATACTACTTGCTATGACAGCCTAAATACACGACTAATTAAGCGCAAACAACAAGGTGAAAAACAGACTTTACGTGCACATAAATGATAGAGCTTTGAAATTTGGCATTTACTCAGATTAGTGACCTAAACAACATACTAGATTTACGACCTCGAAAGACCGACGTTTGCAAGCTTGCTGCCTTTCATTAAAAATGAGGCTTAAAATCCAGTTTTTTTACAATATCTCGCTTTGAAAACGATCTAGACACAAGTGTCAATCACAAAACTTGCAAAGTGTATTTTTAAAACCAAGTACATAAATGGTTCATTGTCACCCAATATTTTAAGTACTATCGATTTAGTTATCACCCACTGTATTTTCTACCTATTTAAAATAAGGTCAAGTGCATGTTCATTATTGTCATAAAACTTCTCGGTCGAAATATCAAACCGAATTTAGTCGTTCACCAGGCAACAAACGATTTGGTGGTTATCAATAAGTCATTTAATTATTTTTTCACTTTGAGAAAGAAGTCATCGATCTCCGTGTTCCTTTGCTAGCACTGGCGAAATATACAAATATTTAATTCCTGAAACTTGCAAAAGAGAAACTACACAGTCTGCAAGCTCAACAAGCACTGGCAGGAAAAATATTGTTTTTACACACTTTCAGCGGTTTCGAAACTACGGTTGCCATCCTAGGTTGAGGAAAGGACTCCTGTTGATGTTTAAAAATTCAATAGGTTTAAACCAGACTGAGCAAGTGTTCAAGGAAGAAAGTGTGGATCCTTACACCGTTGTTGTGCTGTAGGAAAATTTTTTTTATTGCATTTTAAAGAACTTCCGCAATGCAACCAAACTGACGTATGACGACGCATGACGTTCCTTTTATCGACTGAATCTAAGGTTATTTAATTAACGTGCTGTAGACCAATCATGAAGCTCGGAAGCCTCCCATACAAAGCGCGAAGAATAGCGCGCGAAGTCAACCTGATTTGAAAGCGAGGAACAAGCGACAAAGACTATAGAAGTGCCAGTGAGTTATTAGTTTTATAGTGAATTTAGTACTTAATGTGTGAATTTTTCTAATTCTTTCCGGTACCAACATGTTACCGAAATGACAGCAAAAAAATAAGTTGAATCTCGCTTCGCCGCCACAGCAGCAGTACGCCAGCATTCATTCCAAAGCTACCATCAATTATATATTTGGTATGGTGCTTAAAATAAACCGGAAGAAAGGGGATGGAAAAGTAAGAGTGAACCTACAGCAATCAAGGTAACTGACGCTCCTATAGCCAAAGTATTTCACAAATTACCATACTTTGAACAGCTTTGAAAACGAAGAAGAAATCGAAATGGTGTTAAGCAAAACATCAGAAACCGATTATAAAGACGATCCTGAAAAAGAGGTTATAGAAGGAGAAATAGCTACTCAACCAAMCTTTACAATAACATATGTGAACACACCTCATCTATCCAGAATTGTGAAACGAAGGAAAATAGTAACCGTAAACTAAAAGCGAAGATATAGAATAGGTCTATCTACGTTGATTTATTTCATGGTGGTGTAAAACTGACTAGTAATAACTAAATAAGTAAAATTTTGCAGCATTTGTGCAAACTAAAGAAAAATACACTGCACTCCAGATTATATTATAGCAGACTATTTATTTTACATGTTTAACACAAACATTGTGTAATTCTAGTTGTGATTGATATATTTTATCTAGAACGCCTTGAAAGGGAGATATAAAAAACTGGAATTTGAATAGAACAGAGTTTATAGGAAATCTGGTACACAGCTATTGTGCTAGCTCTATGACCAAAACTTTCAGATGCTGCAGTTGCTTGGAATTACTCTACCTACTTATTTGTACTAACTGAAGTGATAACGTATTCGGTGTGTCCAACGAAATACATGTATATATTGCATGTTATACTAGTTTTTTATATTCACGTAAGCGTTGCCCAGGTATAACATCGCACTGCATCATTTTGGTTGAGAAAGCTATGTAATGCCAGAAAAAACGTCAGAACTCTTTGACTTGTTAGTCAATTCTTCGGTAGTTGAGCATGCTAAATGGTTGCATATTGTACTTATGTCATATGATGAACAGAACTCACTGTAAATGAACTAGTAAAGCCATAGCCTATCGATCTTGAGACCTAATAAGCCACAAAACATGCAGATGTGCGTGGATGATGTTAAATGCACGGACCCCGTTTAAAACAGTCCACAGTGTAAAACAGACAGAACGCAGCAGATGTGTAGTTTCCCTAGGAAACCTTAGTTTTTAGCTGTTAAGTAACAGATATTAAACTTCCACTCGCGGTTTACAGTTCATGTAGTAAATGTGTCGGTCCATTTGCAGTTAGAATTGCTTGCAAACACACAGTTGAAGTACACTACACGAATAAAAAGGAATTCTAGGCATTATTCGATCTTAACAATATGTAACTTGTAGAATTGGACCTTGATTAGGTCAACACATTTTCTAGTAGGTTAAGCATATATTAATTCATCCTAAATTAAATTTAAAAATTTATTCGTCAGACCAGCACTCGTGGCTAAAGGCAGAGGAAGAATGTAAAACAAATTTGCATTTAATTTCCTGTAGAACCGGAAGCAGCACATAAATATGTGTGTAATCACTACATCCATAAAATTTTTACAGTCAGGAAATGCAGCAGATATTTCCCGATTGAACTCTTTAGTCAAGGCCACAATAGAGATTTTTGTAAATAAGTTTGTCAAACGTAAGTAATCCAGCAGTTAAATATTTTTTATCCATCAGATAATTGCTCAATAATTATGAAATGATAGTACTGCAAAACATAATTTGCGATTCGTCTCTAGTAGCTATAGCGTAGTAACTCGACTATATCGATTTGCTGTAATACCTGGAATACCTATCAGATTAATTGGGTACATATCACCATGCAAAAGCTAAGTGCATCTAATAAGTTTACCGAAGCGAAACATACTAGTAATCTGATATTATGTGCTATGCAAATTAATAATTTAAATAACTTGATTTTGGAAACTATTTACTAATAACTGTAATCTACACTATGCACACTTTCAGACGTTTAAAATTAGTAAAGGCTTCCATCAACTTCCTTTTTTTGCAGTTTCTTGTCAAAGTAATCAAATATATGTTAGGTACCTAAATGCGCACCGAGTAAGAAAATTTTGAGATGACCCTCTGCACCATAAAACGTATTCTTTATTACCTGCATATTACAGATCCTTTTTCATCTTCCAAGTTACAGTTGTATTTTTATAAAGGTAATTAGTAATCTGTAATCAGTAAATATCTTAACCTTTAAATGCAACCATTAATAGTGTAATGTTTTCAGTGTATGAACCGAGAGATTAACAAGTAGATATGAGTCAAAAACATTATCAACGATGTCTTATTACAGCGTAAAAGACTATGTTAGTACGTTTTCCAAGCACTCCCCGTCTATAAAATGCGAAAGTTACTCACGAACTTCATACGCTCTTCTTCAATCCGCATGTTGCTAAACTCTATTCCCTCGTCATGTTACTGGTTCCGTCTCATCGCACGGTACACTAAAAATGTCACCGCATTATCCAATTTATTACTTCAAAGCCAAAACGTACAACCATGTTTATACGTTCGCAGCGATAACGTATATTAATCAATAGGCACTCCAGCTTATCGGATACACATACAAATAGGGACAATAAATTTTATTTATAACCGAAATCGTTATATAATTGTAATTGGACGGTAATCAGGGCGTAATGTGACGGCATATGACGAAAAAGGGTGTGTATAATACCCATTAATTACCATATAAAATCCTTACGATCGGAAAATCATGTATTTAATCCGAGGAGTATATAACGTATGAGAGAATGTAGTCGCATGCTGTGCAGCTTATAAAATAGTTTTTCTTGAAAACAATGTCCTACGTTAAATTAGTTTCGCCATAGTTAAAACGCTAATGAATCATAAAGAGTACAAAATCCACAATGWATTGACCGCGTATTAATTTTTATATCGCCACTGTTGTATTGTAATTTAAGGTAAAACATGTCATTCAATTTAAAAATTCAGGTACTGCTGAAATTGTTGTTACCTCTGAATGTACAAATAAAATTTGTTAAAGTATCCCTACTCGCATTGTGTATTTACATTAACCCAAAATTATATTTTTAACTAAATTCACTAAACGAACCCTCTTATATGTTCACTACTTTATACATATGGGGTGCATATATAGGCTGACGTGGTCTCTATATGTTATTAAATACACATCCACGTTGTTTCTAATCGTTCCTATAAAAAACAAGAAATAAATAATTATTTACGTTTATAAACATTATATTAATTTTATAAATAGAAAATCTTACCCAACTGTGGAGTACAAGTATAACAATAACAGTAACTGAAATAATACGTTTTTTTTACTCAAGATTCCCAATGTTTGTTTGGTTACCGCCTTTGAAATTAAATGCTACCTCATCCTTGGACCAGGCTACATAATTAAAAACATATATCTACAAATAAGAAAAATACAAATTAATGGAAATTACAATAACTACCTATTTCATTTTGTCATTCTTAATTCGACATTTTCTTCATTGCCACCTGAACGCTAAACATCAAGCTAAACTTTCAAAAAAGCAAAAAAATCGTTTGTTGTTATTCACTTTGTGGTACAATGGAAGGACATGTATTTGCTACTCTTTGGTTTATTTAAGATAATGTTGATTTTACACAGCATGTGATGGGTAGTGAAAATCAATTTTGTAGCACACTGCTTCTCAAAACGTAGTTATCTATATTAGATGATACTTTATATGACATAAAAAGGTGTACAAAAAGAACAACTACACATATTCTAATAGTAACATTTTGCACACACGGTGGACGAAGCAGAATTACAAATCAAGATACTTACATTTATCGCCTATTTCGGAAAAATATTTAATGTGAATGTTTCAAATTACAGTTCAAATAAAAAACAAATCTGGCATGTTTTAAAGCTAATGATTATGTTTAACAGACTTTTAAATCGTAAGTATAGAGGTTGAGTTTCTTATCGATTTCTTACGTGATTTCGGAAGCTATGTGGTATACGATTTAAGTTTAATTTAATTTTCTTTTAGGATTTTTGAGAAATCTGATGACTTACTAGACATCTTAAAGAAAAATAATTTTGGCGTTTATCTTCTTGTTACTTCAACGTCACTATTTTTAATTTTACATAAAAGAAAATGATGTCCCTAGACAAAATCATGTTATTCAGTTTTACAAGTAAGCTGATATGACATAAACTTACCATTTTTCCAACGATATAAAATTTATTTAAATAAATGTAATGGTTACTGTCATTTTTCTGTTTTATTCTGATTTTAAGGTAAGTTTGCCGTGGACAAATCAAAACAATGAACTACATGTCAACCCGTCAATCCTTCAACATTTATCTAGAAAGCTAGTGTTTTTAGATAAATTATTGAAACTTGGAAAAGCGCAATATTATCGACTATTACATACGGTGTAATTTAAACGCCGTGCTCTCCAAGCTGCACAAGAACATTTGGAACATTACTTTGATCACCCTTTTTTGCTTRAATTTACTAGATTGTATGATAATTTGGGTATCTATAGCTCCTGGTTTAAACCGAAGGACAATTCAAATCAAATAAGTGAAGTTGTAGAAAGAAATGTGTAAATAGTACGTGTAGAGCCGATCCACAATTTTTGTTGTTTGGAGTGATGAAATACGATTCACAAATAACAGACGTAACGAGCATCTCTGGATGCAAGAAAATCCTCAACATGTAGATATTCGGGTTTAATGTGTGGTGTGACACCACAGGGCCAACAGTTGACTCGCATATTTTTGATGGGTGCTAACTGGTGCAAGTATCTCAGTTTCCTCCAGAATAAATTACAAGATATTAAGCGCACCAATTCTGCGCCCTCCTCGATCTCCCGATCTTTCGGTTTTAGATTTTGTTTATATGAGAAAAAAAATTACTACCGAAGTTATGAAAGAATGGAAGAGCTTAGAGAAGCCGTTGAAGAAGCTCTCATGGGAATCAATAGACATTTTTTTAAAAAGCTACATTCTACATTCTCGTTGACCATTATTTGTAATTATGTAGTTTTGAATATGAATAAATACTTTATAGCACTCCGTTACAAAAATAAAATTTCAATTAATTCATCAAAGTGTCTTGTTTTGCAAAATTTATGATCAATATATTTTATTTTCCCATGGCTAACTAATTTAAAATCAGAATAAAACAGAAAACTGACACAACTCTTAATCTGACACAAATGATAATTTTTAAGTTTAATCGCACACAACAACGGCGTCGAGCGGTACTAAAGATAGTGAAAGCAAAAGCAAGCAGCGGGAGCCTGCTTTTGGTCAAATCATTCGGTATGTCTACCTGAGCTTTAGGAGTCCCAACAACGAGTAAATTAGTCGCAGGGTCCGAATGAGTTGGCTAGAACAGGCGGTATTTATTTCAAAGTTGACAGTCTTACATTCTTGCCTCCTCGGAAAAAAATAATACTTTGTGCTTATAAACAGTACTTACTATGTATCTCCTATAAAGTCATAAAAACCGCTCTAGTCTATCTTCCTTATTTTCTGAGATATAGTTAATTTCCTTGAGAAAATGTCACTACCAAACGACGATCTTAAGTTAAGCTTCCAACTCAAAAGTCTCTTTTCGGTCCACAACAACTAAAACATGTCTTAAATAGCAGGTTCATAAGACCTTCTTGGCTTGGTAATTTATGACTCGGAAAGTTTTTTAATTATAAACAGGAAAACTGCAATATTTCATTTCCCAAATGTACAAATAAAGAGCACTACAACGAATATATATATTCATCCCTTTATGCGACCATAAAAATTTAAAAAGCTTTAAGTACACACTTGTGATTTATTTGTAATGAACTTCCCATCAACTGGCAGAGGTATTTTAAACTGAATTTATCTAGAACGTGCTGCTGCATTAATGTAACTCACCAAATGAATGATAAGTACGCTTCCAGTTCACGTTGACAGTTGTATATTATCGCAATACAGTATATGTTTAAAAACTGCACCCGACCTACACAGTTTCATTAAAAGGAAAATCGTGTAAAATAGAGCACGGTTTAAATATTTACTGCACCGGAATTAACCAGTTTACTTCCAAGAGCCACGCTTACATTTCTCGCCTCCAAATTATTTCTAGTTTGTCTTCGGGAACCTATCGTTGTACATCAGTATATAGTATAAATAGATCTGTGTAGCATAAACAAGGAATGCTTAATTTAGCTGGGCCTTATATAAAAAAATCCATTTTTTTTAAATAATATACATCAGTGACGGCTGGCAGCATTTTTATCCGGGAGGGCGCTGATTGAATAATACAAAAAGTATTCCTATTTTAAATACTCCTTTTCTTAGAAATGTCCAGTTATCATCGTCGCCAAACAATAAACAAACAAAACAAAACAAAAACGCATTTGTCTCTTCCCATCCGCGCAACCATGAAGTCTTTTCATTAACATTTGCATCAAACTTTCTGGTAAATCCTTTTCGATTTTTGGTAATTGGGTTGTACTTGTTTTAAATTTAATACAGGCACAGGCCGTTTCGTTTTCCTTAATGTTTACTTTGTCCGCCAAACTAAGAGAACTGAAGTTTAATTTAATTAAATCATACACCCTCATTTTTTGTCTTGAACGCAATTTTCTACAAAAAAAAGGTACCTTTACGTACGCTTAATAACCGCTCACGTTCGGGTGCATTATTTGCAGGAATGCGCGCTAGTGTCGTGGGCTGAACGAACTAAGCCCGAAATTCCTCTTAGAATTGCGTGTCGATGCGTGTCATCGCATTGGCCACAGAACATTACATTGGCATCGAAACGCTTTGGGCTTACAGGAATCAGCCCGCCCGGCATCCGGCAGGCAAGTGAATCAGATGGCTTGCGGGTTCCCGCAGTGCAGGCGCTCAACGCAAATCTACATAAGATTGTAAATTAAATACCTATGGGTAATGACTAATAATTGGTATACCTATTAGCTCATTAGATGAAAATGTAAATAAATGTTTTAATTTAATTGAATTTGATGTACCTATTCATTTGCGTAGGGAGGGCGGCGCCCCTCAGCCCTCCCTCACCAGCCGCCACTGATATACATGCAATAACAGTGTTCGAGACCACTCCAATAATTATAATAATAGCTTACAGTAAATAAAATATGTTGTTAATATCTAGTTATTTAAAGAATTAACATCGAAGATGAAAACTATTATCAAATGCAGCAGCTTATCAGTGAAGGAAAAAAAACGCGACAGTTTCGGTTGCAAACAAGACAAACGAAAGTGATGTTCTTAGGATTAGCAAAACAGATACCAAGAGAGTTATAAGATAATACTTGTTAATTTACAAATACAGTATTAATTAATAAATTAATTGTATTTTTCGGGCAATTTTTTCTTCGTAACTTGGATAAAATTAGTTGCAGTTAAACTAGCAGCAAATCTTGATATACAAGTACAACTCCATTTGAATAGAAAAGAATACAAGAGCGTCATCATTTGCATGCGCGATTTGCACGTCATAACCAGTGTCGCCGTCGTTAATAGGGGTCACTTAATAGGTTGCAATACAATACGCAGCACGCAGCAAAATAGAAGCATATATTATGCAGACAAAACCCGAATAATAAAGAAACCATGCTGTATAAACAGTAAATGCGAAGCGCGATAATAAAAACACACACTCTGACCGTCTACTCGAAACGAAACGCGAACGTTGAATTAGACGAATGCGAGCACGCCACTGAATGGTATCGTTACCTGGCAAAGGTTGGTGTCGCGTGCGAAAAGTAGTTTGTGCGCATGACGTCATTGATGATGCCCTGTATTCATCTCTATTCAGATAAAGTGTAATCATCTAAACGCTTGAAAGCAAGGAATACTTCAGTGTTCCTCTGTCGCTGTATGGGTTTACAGGTAGAAATATGGAAACTTGTTTCAATTCTCGTCTTATTTTTTATAAATATATACAAAAATATAATACTTGATTTAATTTAGTCTTGTATTTCTATTATTTATATTCTAAATATACTCCTAAGGCAATTATCAACGGGGTTTTACTGTCCTTCCAATCATGTGTAAAAACGGTACGAGTTGCGACTAAATCAATCGTAAAGTATGTACTTTATGATATTTTTTGATCACACAACACTGCAGTAATTGTAAGTGAACAACGCGGTCACGTAGTTTAAAAGCCCCATTAAAGAAGGAATTTAGGCAAACGCGTATTCGAGTCACAATGAATTCCCGGAGGCGCAGGAATCTCCTTTTATGAAAGGAGCTAAAACAGGCTTATCGAGTACCCCACATACGAATTGAACGTCAGCATATTCTGCGCTGCGACCCAATCAATATTTATAAGCTCCTTTTTGAACAGCGTTCATTGTTTTCCAATTTATCCAGCTGGACCTGTGACACAACTATATAATAAGACAGTTGAGAATTTAAGTGAAGATTTCCAGTTTTTATTGTCGCATAGCTACTGTACTTACGCATTACGGTGTTGTTGGGAAGGAGTTCGGTCACGTAGCTAATCGAGTAACACAGGAGAAACATTTTAATTGTATATTTAGCAASTGGCTAATTATTTACATTGTATAACCGGGAGTGGTAGCCTTTAACTGCCTAATACCTATAAAGCTGTTTCGCTCGGCTATCTTACTGTATTTATGGCGAGCAGGTAAGTTAGCCCTAGTTGCAACCACCCCCAGAGGGAGAGAGAGGATTGCATTGCAGTTAACATTACTTAGAACAGTGTGCTACAACGCTTAGGTAGAATCGCCCAAATATACAAAAAAAATATATTTGTTAACCTTTTTTTTAATTCTTGAGTTTTCGAAACAAGTTAGTTGAATGCTCTAAACATAAACTACAGCCCAGAATCATTGGAAGTTAGACTATCTAAACTAAATGACAAAAGTCACACTTTTCATGTGTTTTTCGCCATTTAAAAAAATCATATATGCCTGTAAATGCTGTCTACAGTACTACAGCAGCTTGTGCCTGCTTCGATGCAACAAAGCGCACATCGGGTACTAATACTACTCTTAAAAAAAGCTCATAATGAATGTGAAATGTTTAAATAATAAAGAATCATTTAATGTGTGAACCACTTATATGCACTTTGAAATTTACAAAATTCTTACTTAAAAAATTCTGTAGCTTGAAAGATGAGGTAGCTTATCTATAAGTCATTAAAAACAAATTTGCCAAATTATACCTTTGATCGTCTATGTTACGATACATTCTATCAACGTATGTGTATATATTTTTGTAAATTAAGATCTATTCTTATACATTAAACATGAAAATAATAATAATACATTTGGCAAAGTTCAACAGTATATAAACAATTCTAGTTTCAAAGCCAAAAATACATATTATATATAGCATAAACTAAACTACAATATTGCAAAACAATATTTAAGAAGTTATCAGGTGTTTGCTTATCCACTATAATCCGCTATTGTTTAATTATCAGTTGTTTTAGTTTTATTCATATTAAAAAAGCTTAAGGCCATTTATTATAAATTTTAGTTATATTGTAGCTACACGAACGTTGAAAGAGAGCAGTGCGTTACACTTGAATTGTTGTAAACGACTTTCTGTGGTTGTTGATATTATGAACATGTTATATGAACTTTGTGAAGCGTGAGCAAAGTATGCAGCATACAACAGATGTCGGTTTGACATGTTCAGTCAGCAAATTTAAGTAATTTTGTGCAAAATACGTTGACATACAGGCAAATCTAGCACAACAGTTTTGGATTCTTTACATGCTACTCGACGTGGCAACATCCAGGCAGGAACCATAAACAAAGCAACCTAATTGTAGATTTAGGAAGTAAATTTTGTTTGCGCATGTCATTCTTTAAAGTTAGTAAAATCCTTACGTATACAGCTGTTAATGTGTGATTCAAAACGTAATTTATTATTATTAATGAGCCCAAAATTCTAATACATTCATTTACATGCCTTAAATTAATTCTATCAATTGCTATTTTTACATGCATCACTATCACAAATCACTTGTTATCATTTATAAATAAATTATGATCTTTAGCAGCACTAATCCATAAATATAAATCCGCATTTAGCACATCACTTACTGCATATAATGCAATGCAGAGGGCCCTATATGTAGCCTTGTGGAATAATATTAATATATTGTTTAAATATTGCTTGTAACTCTAGTACTTATGCAACGTTAATACATATAGTCCACGCATTTTAAATGTATATACTCAAAATATAATGTTCTATGAGCTATTCGCTGTGCGACAACAAAATCAGKGTAGCTATAGCAGCAGGACACAAATAAATAGATGTACAAGTTGCCAATATGCTTGCCAACGCTAATGGATGTACCCATCCTGGACACTATAATGCTGCTGTATTAAAAAGTAATATTAACAGCAAAGAAGGATTAAAGAAAATAACTTTTATGCCAAAATGTATGGCAGAAAGGTTCATAACAGAAATTTGTCTACACGGAAATAGCTATAATTAGGTACAACATTCGCCACAATAAAATGTACAAGTTCACGGTAGCGCGAAACTACGCAAGCAACAGAGGCCTGTCATATTCGACTCATTTGTCATATTATTATTAAACTAGTATTGAAAATTATTCATGCGGAGACGACACAATAAGTAAAATATCTACAAAGAATGTAATGCTAGCAGTTGTTAAGAAAAATATCTCAAAAATTAGCTCTAGACTGATTTGAGATGGCTTCAACCAACTCCAATAATCCTAAAGCTAGCTCCTCCTTATTATCAATATATCAAGGATAAATCTGTTCGACAACTACTTCCATTATCTCTAAAGTTTGCTGCCACTCCTTTGTATCAGTAATATTCAGTAAAATATGTCTCATAGCGAGACCCGAAATCTTGACATATGAAATTAAAAATCCAAGTCAATATTCATGAAAATTAGCTCGAATATTCCCAAAGCTAGCATCGCAGCGATAGTATTGAGGAATTAATCAGGAAGCCTTCAGTTACTATCCCTTGAAAATAGGGGCTTGTATCTGAGGTGAAAAGGTGCAGCCAGTTCAACGGAATGTGCGGAGATACGTTTTCAGGTTTATTTACCAAATAGCGAAACTAGTTGTTAAGCATATTTTCGTTAATATTATGAAAGAGATCCCTGATGCCTATGTCCTTGATGCATCCTTAAGTTTGAGGTAGACACGTCTATTTTCAATACGTGGTAGAAAGGAAGTTAATTCTTATTACCTAAAATGAATATAACAAACACTAACCATAACACTAACACTAACCATTCAAAGTAACTTTATTTCACTGTTTTTTTTGCCGGGCTTTTCCAGTAGGTTCAAACTCTTTCTAGGTAATCGGCACCGTGTAGACCTCTGTACTTACCGACCATACCAACCTACTTCGTAAAGCAAATTATCAATTTTCACCAAATGACAAGGAAATCGGCAATGTAGGTTTCTATAACTACGGACTGCAGTGGCGGCTCCTCGGCGTAGGCAAGGTAGGCACCGCCTACCTTGCAATTTCAATCAACAATGCCATAAAAAAAGAAATAATAATTAGCTAGAAATTTCTAATTTTTTAATGCAATTTGTTTTTATACCAGTGTTTATTTAATATTTCATCTCAAGKTTACCCATACCGCTCAAAAATTACGAACCGCGTTATTACGGCGAACGTTTAAATTGGGAATAGGCGACACAACTTGACCAACTGAAATTCATTTGTATTTGTGTTCACGTCCTTCAGAATCTGCACGTAGTAATATCTTCGCGCATATAGATGCGTCTCAGGCGGAATGATCGGTCGCCTACGACAAACTTTGTATGGACTCGGCTTATTCGCATTGCACTCCAACAAAAATGGCCCTCTTTTAGAAAGAGGGCGATAGAGGTTTTAAATGACACCGGTAGATGGCAGCAACTTGCAAGTGTAAGATTTTTACATTTTTTATCGTCTTATTTAAAATGAAATACATCATAATAATCATGCAATACGAAAACGTGACATAGGAATATGTTATATAAACTTTCAATATGCTCCGAACAGTTACAACACGGATAAGGTTAGGTGCTCCATTTTTAAAATTCAGTACTGTTTCACAAGTTTTGTTCACTTTTTTAACGTTTTTAGCTTATCATAGTATGAGTTTTACTTTTGTTTAACATTCGATTTGGAGTAATTTAAGGTCGCTTATAGCAGAAAAACGAATAAATGTGCGGTGGTATACGAATAAAAATAAATGATTTGCATGACCATTAAAATACACATATTCCAAGATGGAAGACAATAATTATAATTGCCTATACTATATACGAGTATAACGTGTCGCCTACCCTACATGAAAGGTCACGAGCCGCCACTGACGGACTGTACTAACCTACGTCATTGTTCGTAAAAACAACGCAAGTATGGTATAAGACATGTCACGTCAGAAAGGAGATGCATATAGCTTCTAGTACATCACAGCTGGCTGAAGTTGGCTCGGAGCAATCTGGACTTCGCAATATGACATTGCCAATATATCCGACCACACGGTTATCATACTTTTATAAATAGAAAGGAAAATAGAAGAATTAAGTAATGAATTAGATGGAGAATTAATTGTAGTACAATAAAGAATAACATTACCTACTACTTGCTAAATGGATGGAAGACAGTTTCAATGGTTCCTTCTGGGGAGTGTCACAAACAATTTATTGCAATTACTAAATTTAGAACAATGCAAAACACTAATTCAGTCATTTTTGCGCAAAACACAGCAATGTGAGAAATAAATCAAGACGTAAACATAAACATGAGATTATGATGCTAAAACTATTAGTAACACTTGTGGAAGTCAAGTACTGCGATAAACACTTTCATTTTTCAGCGTTGTTATTGATAAGAAGACCACTGGACAGTTCGAAGAGGGATGTGATTAGGTTGTCAAACAAGGTGATTCAAGCTACCATTATGTTTCTCTGGAAACATTATATACTGAATCTGTTTTTTTTTTGTAAGTAGCCCGCAATAACCATTCTCCAGACAATCATTTTGTTATCTAAAGAATTAAATTTAAAAACAATAGTCAGAAGATATTAATAATTACACGCTACTAATTATTAATGTAATGAAGTTTAGAACTTTATAATTGGACGAATGAGAATTTTAATATCTATCAACTCGAGTGTTGGGTGTTATACATAATATACTCGTACATACATATCGCATTTTATGTTAATCTCGTAATTATTTCATAATGACCTTTAGTGTAGATTTAGCCTGTTAAACTCTTGTGTACTTCTGCGGTACTTTTTCGTTATTCGTCGGTGCCAAATGTCCAGTTATATTTCATGGTAAAAAGAATTTCCCTTTGTTGCGGTCTGAAGGATGTAATGGAATCATCCACATATGTGATAGAAAATTCAACATTCTAGTACAAGAACCTGTATTCGTATTTAATAGTTAACATAGCATAGTAATAGTCGTTACCCAGACAAAAATTGCAAGACTATATTAATAGTGTATGTTTGCAATGATGATAATCAGACTTTCTCGATACCTACACAAATTATTGGTAGTTCAAAATAAGTGAAAAGGGAAAAGGAAACACCGTACTTAATAAGCCAAAGTGTTATCAAATGACAGCCATCGGCAGTGGCGTACTAGCATGTATTTAAGCTGGCTAACTAGCACAAAAAATACCTACGCCACTGGAAGCATGCCTTTGATTTGGATGCTTGGAAACTTGTGTGTCAAATGCTGTTACGTATGCCTAACCCTACATCTAAGGGGAAAATGCATATAACCATATAATCTAACACCGTCAGTGGGGTCCAACGTGATGGACGAGTCAGGTATTGGCTCGGGTATGGGTAGGATAAAATAGTGCTGTACCTATATATACCACTTACGTCATTTCAGTGGTGTTAAACCGCAGCTTTTAAAATTGTTATTGAAAATCAGCATCTATTTCTTTTTTAACAGTACTAACCGAGAAAAATCGTAGAACTTGCACTTTATAGTTCACAATTTTGTGCAGGTTTGAAAAGCAACTTCGCAATTAAAAAATTAGAGCAACTCCTTTTAGTTCAGTTTAGGGCTACCTTAAAATACGGCTAATCGCTCATAATGCTTCCATCTTGACGTTTCGACTTACTTGCACTGTCTCCTCGTCGTGTGGCGCAGGTGGCGGCGCCGTCAGCTCCTGGTAGGAGTCGCCGCTACCCCTGCGGCTCGGGGCACCACAGACGGCCCTGCGAAAGGCGCGGGCGACCAGCGAGCACAGGCCGCACCGCCGGTCGCCCCTGCGGCCCGCCTCATCACCCACCGTTAGCTCTCCGCGGCCCCCATTTTTACTACACGCCACTGCACTTGTTATGCCGGGTACACACCGTCCGCGGGGGCGATCCGCGATCCGCACTTCGTCTCGCCCGTTCAACTGTCTTTTATTACCACAGTGCCGTGTAGCTGACCGAACGGGGCCCCACTGCGAGTCTGTGGATTGTCGTTGGCGAGTGCATTTCACTAGAAGTCGAAAAAGTGTTAAATCGCCGGCATCAAACGGCACGGAAGTGAACTATTAACACTTCATACAGAGTATTATTTCTGTTTTTACTTAAAAAATGAAATAGATATGATTAGGGTAGTGTTTCACATGCGTATGATACTGAGACTAATTTTCAATTTTGTGTTGGTTCTTGTTTTGACTGCAATTGCTCGACAACATTCTAAAAATAAGCAGGATGTACACTCCGGTATAAACTACTGAAACGTAGTACAGAGCGAATATGTCATATAAGGTCCAAAACAAAAATGGGTATGCGAGAATTATAATTTTGGGCCATCTATTGGGTATTAACGGTGCCACCCACCCGTCTCTGTGGAGAACCTGTATTCTGAACGTAGTGGACGTTTAAAAACTGACAGAGGTCTCCAACGATGGTGTCTGCAAGTGCAATTCTCAACAACAAGATAGTTCTGAGGCACACAACATGACGTAGGTGTAATTTTGTTATTAAAAAATGGGAATCGCGAATTTTGAGCTAATTTTATTTAATTTACGTAGAGTATAATATTTTACATAATGTTCAAGAATATTTAGGTTGAGGAAATAACCACGTTTCGAAAATGATGTCCTAACCTTTGCAATAAAATCGCTCGCTGACTAATTTCGAAAATTATAGATAGATATTCGCTTTGTAGGAAATATATAACATAATTATAAAGTGAATAGGACGATTGTCTATTAAAGGTGAAAACGTTTCTAGTACAATTTTGAATATACCTTTAATTATTCTTCCTTGATAATTAATACAAATTAATCTACTAAGCAGTGAAAAAGGTTGCATTGCTATACGTAGGATATATTTTGTAATCATATATTATGTAAGTAATTCGTATATTAGTTTAATAGGGATTCAAAGTTTTCAACGCTAATGTGTGGGAATTTAATTTAACCCTAATATTACATTTTATCTCTGGATGCTTTTGATAATGAAGCACTTAAGGATAAAATGCAACACGTACCTACTTATACACACTCAATTGGAAACAAAGCGGCGCTATGTTTGTGTCTTAACCTCAAGAACCCATTATGTAAGGTTCCCACTACGTCTAAGTAAACTATTACACCTTCCCGTTGTGTGCGACTGTTTCATGGCCACTTATTACGATCAATTGATTTTTCTCGTTGCGTAACCTCATAATACTATAGAATTATTTTAATCTACCTCTTTAACACCTCGATATTTTTAACTCGTTAAAAAACTAGGATGACGTCGAGTGAATTTAAAAGGAACAAATATCCTGCTGTTACATTCAGCACTTAATTACTAACAATTGCAGACGATTAAGTATATTTAGTGCCTTGCTATTTCCAGTATAGTATTCGATTCTGATTGATATCTAGCATTATCAAACACGTGTATACTTTACAGCCAAATAAAAAAGAAACAACTAAAACAATTGGTTTGCAACATTTCCAAGGTAGTTTGTTGAAAATATTATATTTCCCTATAGATTTCTGCCAACCGTGTTATTATTAGTTATTATACAACCAACAGTAAGAAGCACATAACAAATTGAGTTAGTTGCTGGCTATGAAAAAATCTAGTCACTATACGTTTGAAGGGAATAACTAAAAACTTTCTCAGTCCCAAATCCCTTAATTTAGAATGTGTCTTTTGGCAAAACATTCTTTGGCGGTGTTTCCTAACACTATATCTTCCGGGTATATCCCGGTTTTGTTCAGCGACAGTATTAGGTTACATGTTTTTCTAGTTGGCCAAAAGCTTCCTGGGGCTTGTTCCAATTTATTGTACTAAAATAAAAAGAATTTTTGATAAGATGCCAAGATATTAGCGCTGGCTTAGAACCCAGCTCGGTCGCCACGATAAATACGTCCTTATAAACAATATCCTTATTTTAATGGTTCTGTTTACAATGTGTAACCCACATTTAACGTGTGCGCTGTGCCACTTGTCACGACTGGCAATTGTTTCTGGGACCGCTTAAAATTTAACGACTTCACTAGTACTTGAGCAGTAAGCTTTTTTAACACATCAAATTACGAAGACACCTATCTATAGAGTTGGCAAGACTTTTATAGACCTGAAATAGGCACTGACATCGATAACTGCACCAGCGTAATTAATTTGTTGCACCCATCTGTTAGATCTAGTGATGTCATACATTTCTTTCTGGAGCATTTATACATAATATCCGTTGTCAAGACAGTTCCAAAAGCCAAACGCAAGTTTCTTGCTACTGATTTGTAAGAATTGTCGCAAAAATAATTTTTTTTTCTGTAATGCCAAGGATTTATCTCTGACGTCTATTGTCATTTTTAAATTGTTTCATTACACATGCTCAGACCATAGTTTCTCACTAGGTTTGTTAGAATATTAATGTTGTCACATACTTTTATTGAAGGTCTTAATAGTAAACACCAATGTGTTTTCAATTACTTACAGAGTAGTTTAGAAAGTGGTAATAGCCTGCAGTGCAGGCACATATTCTGCACTGAACCCGTTAATGATGGTGGACCTAGGCCATCGGTTATTTTTAGTTTGTAAAATAAGGCAAGCAATCCACATTTTCTATTTGAAGTGTTAGTATTGTCATCTGTCTTTCAACGCTCCTGTAACAGCTAATGCAAAATTCCTGTATTGCTGTATGTATCTATTACTTAATGTTTTCGATTAAGTAACACACATTTGGTAATCAAACCTTGACGGCACCATAAATTCAACTGATAAACATTTGACAAGGTATACTTGCATTCCCACAAGGAAGGTCCTTTCTGTATATTCTTCGTGATAAGTACTATGAAAGGTAATGTAACATCATTCTCATCTCGGTAAATTAAGTATGTTTACTTACGAAACGTATATTGTCTATAGTATTAACTCTTACTAATGAATAAGCTGTTATACGTAATACTTCCTTTACATCACTCATCCAACATGACAGGGTTACTACGTCTGGCGAGTAAACTACTATATAACTTTTGCAGCTTGCCCATTTCAAGGATGCTGTGTAAAATAACAATGCCAATTGCTAGTGCTATTCAAAAACACTTTTAATCTCAATGTTTGTACATTTTGGTATCGTATTATTACAGTAATKTTCTGTCTTCTTCAATTTTTATTAATTGTGGTTAATAAATATTTTTATTGAGTTTATTTATAAATGCCAGTATCTGTCTATCTGGTGCAGGTTCTTCTGTTTTCCACGGAACGTTTTATTTCAATCAATTCGATAAAAGTGATGCATTCTTATGAATTTTAATCTCATATTCAGACTAAATCTATCCAGCATTTTGAATTGCACAAAATATATCGACATTTTAAATGTTTGGGGTACCTTTTCTGTGAAACCTTTTCCGCAAAATCAACACAAGCTATATTCCGGCCACCTTCTGTCAATAAACCAGCAACTGTTTACTCAATCAGACATGTGCTCGAACATACGTAACACTTGCAGTACCAAACGAGGTTACCAGTTACACCTCACGATTTTTAAAAATATCTCCCTATAAATATCCTTTAAACAAATTACGGGGGGCAGAGCAGTTGCTAGTACAAATTTCAGGTGTAGTATTCGAGCTTCAGTCGGTCACACTAACCAATCGGGCTCCTGCCTACATCACACCAATTATGAAGCAGGGTATTTTTCACTCGCGTTCCGAAGGATTTGGCCCAAAAAAGCCAGGTTCATTCACTACGACGAATTATTATAAAAAATCGGGTCCGACTTGAATCCACGCGAAACATTATCGTGACCCTACGCACGTCGCTTAGCCGACTGACTTGATCTATCTAGCGGGCCAAGCCCGGGAACGAGGTCTGCAAGGCGACGTTGTCAAGTCACTCGGAAATAACATATGCTAACATTATGCATAACGAAAATATTCAGATCTTAACTAAATAAAACGAAAAAATTACCTTTAAACAATGAAAGCCAAAAATAGAAATAGTTGAAAATAGAATTGGAAAAGTTGCATTATAGAAAATTGAAACTTTACAAAAGATTTATTATTCCATAGTATAATTGCAAACTTCACTAGTAAGGGTAAATATTAAAATATCTAATAAGGTTTAGATTTCATGGATTGTCTAGAGTTTGTCATGATCAGACCTCGATGTAATTAATAAACTTGTGGTGTTTAATGTACAATGTATTTCGTAATTATATCACGCAAAAACGGAAGCGTGTACTAAACAACACCTGGTTCACCATTATTTCTATATACCTACCTATTTATTGACAAAATATTAACTACAAAAAGAGAAAATTTTGACTGTCTACTGTCTACTTCTCATTTGCGATTAGTTTTATGAATATAGCTGGCAAAAAAGCACGACATGAATGTATTGATCAAATCTTAGACGATTCAAGAACGGGAGTAATTTGGAAACAAAAGGGAAATTCATTTAATAAACTGTATATAAGGCAAAATACTTGTCTACACATCGTTAATATTAATTTATATTTAATTGTTAACCTCTATATAACGTAAAGCTCATAGATATAAAATCATGAAGGGCAGCATTATCATTTTTATAACTTATTAATACGATGCCTATTCTACACGAATGGTAACGTATACATTGTTTCAGTTTTGCTATGTGCACTAAGAGAAAACATTGCTTTGTTACAGCGATACAATTACTTTATAAAGTACAAAGTCACTGTACTTAGCAATAAGTATAGTCTTCTAAATTTGAGGTGTAATCATTACTTCGGATGTTAACGATTATATGATCTTTTTAAAAAAATTGTTTTAATTGCAACCTACTCATACCTACTTAGATCGGCCCCAAATATTTTCATATCCACATTGGCTCTGCTTTAAGGCAATTATTGTACCACCYACTCCATCTCAAATGCGTTACACTTTACCTGCTATTACCTAAAAATTATGAAATTAAAGGTTGTTTTGTTAAATGTTTCTTATAGATGTTAGGTTTTAAAAAATAAAATCTAACCAATAACTATCAATTACGTTTTGATGGTTCAATTTACATCTTCTTCAGATTTAGAAAGTGTCCAACAATAGATACATTCAAGTGAGTTTTATTGTTGGACACTTTCTCTGTTTGAAGAAGATGGAAATAAAACCGTCGAAACATAATTAAAAATCATTGGTTGAATTTTAATTTTGTATAACCTGACACCTAACATATGTAAAAATCCAAGAAACTAATAATCGTTTGTTATAGAAGTTTTCGAAAACAATACGTACTTAAAAAGTAATAAAAAGTCATGGTCGCAATAGGATAATATAATCTTTCAAAAAGCAACTGTTGAAGGATGCTGTTTGGATCTTATTTAAATTGTATAGTTTTACATTTTAAACGTACTGTGTATATAAGTATATACGTTTCTGATTTTTGCAATCATTTAATTACCAAGAAAATGTTTACGAAAAATAAAATAAGTATTGGAATGAAACTAGAACCGCGAATGAGTCCTTTTCTCAATTGTTGGCGTTAACTAAGAATAATAATAATTTTATCACAAGGTCTTCATCATATTAACATATTTGTAGGTATGGTTTAGCCTAAGCATTAATACTTACTCTCCGTGTAACAACTAATTCAACGTAGTTTCACTCAACTTGGCAACGTCGTTGCAGACGCACATCGCTCTGTCCTATCGTGAAGCGTGCTGTGGTGCGGAAACTGACGAACACAGTCGACCAAAAGATTTTTCAGATATTAATTAATTAATTAATTAATGGGTCGCTTTACAAAGAACAACGGACATATGGATTTGTGATTAATTGTCTAGTACAGTGGTTGCACATTCGCTAGAATTTTTGATGACCCCGTGAAGTAAAAAATTGCTCCTTTTATCACCAACATGTATGATAATCATTTTATTAATGTCGTTTACGTAATGTAAAGTAAATTTAGGTCAAAATAAGTCAATGACAAATACATACAAATGCTAAAACAAAAAAAAACAAATAAATTCGCATAAAAAGAAGCAAACTAGCCTACAAATTGAAAAGTCCGTTAAATAATTCTTGCTTTTACATTACACAAATAATTAAAGAATGAGACTAATTATATTCATTTTTTCTACCATGCCTGTGTTTTTTCCCACAAAAAACAATATACAAACTCGATATTCTTTTGATTGTTGATACTTTTTTATTTTTAACACGGGAATGATTATCAAAATCAGTACGCTTTTTGACATATTAACGAATTGAAACAAGTACACAAGACATTTACGGCGAATTACAGAAACGCCTTGTGGTTCTGATTAAAATTATATATACTTTGTCTAAAACTCTTAAGATCTTTAAATAATTTGGATGCTTGTAGATAGGTCTTTCCTTTTCACATTTTATGTACTACAACTAATACAGGAAAATCATGGTTTTATAAATGATTGCAGTGCGGTACTTACATATTATAACAAACTATAAGCTTTAGTCGATGAAAACGGACCGCTTAAAAATATATTTTTTTTATTTTGTTAGCGTATGAAAAAATGTTAAATTCACTTAAAATTGAGACGGATCACATAACAGGTCACAACACTAGAATTTGACAGTATTTTCTCCACATTTATTGGTATGCTTTCCGCATACCAGCACTATTAACAAATAATTTAACACAATTTTCATGCATGCATCGCTCAAAGACGAGGCATTTTATCAAATATCCCTTTTTTAGTGCGTCTGAAATTTTCAGATTCATCTGCAGGATCATGAATAATGACATTCTGATCAGATGATTCCGATGGAGATTTTGAATACTGAGTTCCTCTACATTTTGTGATGAGTATATTGWCACACACAATTTGTTTTTTTCGTTCAGTATTCTTAATAAGAGCTTGCCTGGTGTTATCTTCTATTTAGAGCTTTCCGGAAGGTTCTGATGCAGTTTCCTTCTCTTGCAGTTGTTGCTCTTTTGGTGTAGTCCGAGGGACTCCTGACTTGAATGTGTGTTTGAATGATGCTATTAAGATATCCTCCGAAATGCAGAGATTCAACTCTAAGAAGTTGTCTAAATTGACGCCTTGTAATTCTCTAGTTGGATCATTTTTATTTTTCTCAGTTTCCTTTTGAATATGGCGTAGGGTGTAATAGTGAACACGTCTTCTGGGCTTCTGCACTAAAGCAACTTTTTCTGCGGAACTAAATAGGGCACATTTTTGAAACTTTTGTAGTCAATATCATTCCTGTTTTAATATTCAATATCACACCAAAACAGTCTGCGTCATAACTCATAAATATATCCAGATTTATTATAAACTTCAGTTTCTTCTAGAATTTTGGCTTTTCGGTTTTGATTCTTTAGGGATACTGGAATGTCCAGCAGCTTCACAAATCGCAGTTTACTTTCATTTAACGGTGCGTATTATTAAGTACGCTCCATCTCTCTTTTTTGATGGCGGACAAATAGACCACAAATATTTCCGTAAAGTTTGAAAAGTTGAGCACTTATGTTTTATGGAGCAATCACAATATTACATAAAACATTAAACTATTTACGTAAAAAAATCATCTAAGTAATTATTTATTGCCTACATCTGGTACCTGCGAGTTGAGGGGAAATATAAATTCATTTTTGGCAAGTTGTTGCTAAATATTGAAATTAACCACATCAAGTAGGCTCTTTTTCAGGACCTAATAATGCATCATCATAGTTTTTAGGCAATAAAAAGTCAAACAGCAGTGTACTTACTTGAAACGGTGAACTTATGTGCCACAGATCTTAAATCAATTCGCAGGGTAGTTTAAGATGATAAAATCGATTTTCCACTCATTTGTGTCCTTAATGACATTATATTTAGTTATTCGCATATTAAAATTAAACACACTAAACTAAATAAACTTTTGATTGCCTGTTGATTATTTCATCACAAGTCTGGACGTGGTGTCGTTTCCAACATTCCTTTAGAACTGTGGAAAACGAGCATCGAGGTGAGATGGCAAGATATATCTACTTCTTGCGACATTGCCATTGATGAGTTCCTGTCGTTAATCGAATTTCTTTTTGAGAATGTTGTTATCTCTTTCAACAACGCCATCTATAAACAGCAGTTTGGTGCACCTATTCTGACTTTCTACGTCATGGATTGTGTGATCGAGGTCATACCTCAATTGTGCTTCCAATCGCCCTTTGTTAAGTAGGTTTGTTCCGATACTGTTTACTATTACCATATTTCTATTTACCATCCAACGATACAGACAATATTCTTGAGGTTTTCACTTATTACATTAGTATCCAATGGAGATGTCCCTAGATTCATTAGAAGTTAAACCAATGGCATCGCTCTTGATTGGTGCAGAAAACCCACGTGATCGGGAACTTATATGCGCTTTTACTCATACTACAAAATCAGTATGAAAATTAATGTTTTATTGGGTATAAAAATAGAGTTCAGAGCATCTGTCATGCATTTCTGGTAAAAAATCTCAAATAACTTTAACAAACTTCTTTTTATAATACAGATAGTCGAAAATCTAATACAGTTGCATATATTTCAAACGCTAATATTTTGACTAGCAGTACCCCAGTTATGGGTACTTCCATACATTAGGGAACTCAGTGGTAAGTTAAGTCAAATCTTGCAGCAATTTAATGTTGGAGAATTTGCGTACTATTGTGTGATTAAGATGTCCAAACCTGTCATGCCGTGTTTTGACTTAATTTATTACTGTAAATTTTCAAATATTCAGTGTAATACGACTGTGAAAGAGTTTTCGTTAGCCAAAATGGTAGGCAGTTAATATCAGAATTTCTGACCATGGAAGGGATATTAGAAATTTCGAAAATAAAATAAATAAGAGGTTCTTTCATGGATATACTCGTATATTTAATTTTATCCACTGACTTTATCAATTTAAAATACCGTGTGAAATTATTTGAGATCTGCTAGAAGTAACTGCTTAGCTTTTTGATTTKTTGTTGCCTGTAAACCATCACAGAGCGTTACTAGGTATGAATAAAGTGTATACCGGACACTCCACATTTGGCAAAGAGCCTACTTGTTGCCTTTTATTTGTACTGTAATACCCAAAGGTTCATTGTGCGATTTCAACCAAGAAAGTCGTGCTCCGACCCCTTGTACGATTCAAATTAGCGTTCCATATAAATAGTCGAATCCAGATATACGACTGCTACAAAAATCAATAAATTATATAGTGCAATCAGTGTTGTTAAGTAATAAACTACAATCACTTGAAAAAGTAATTAAATTACTTTCGTTGTACTTGTTCTACAATTGTAATTCATTTGTAATTAAATTACTCATTTTCACAAATACATTCGACAGACCTATTTTCAACATTTTCAATCTGTGGAAACTTTAAATCCGATTGCAAACCAGTAGGCAGGTAGATATTGAACAGACCGTTTCCACAAGCAAAACCATTTTACATAAAATTCATTACATTGCTTTAGCAAAACTTAATTTATTTGGACTAGTCTCAATAGGTCGTCTAAAGCTTCCGATGAAGTAGAACGCGTTTGCGCTAAGAAATTGAATGTATCATACCCTATAAGATGAAATATCWCACTTAAAAACACTTGGATTCAATTGGCGGTGCAATCAAAAAACTAACTTGAATCGACTATAATTAATTTATTCAAGGATATTTGTAGTTAATCGAACTATGGGTTACTGCTATCGGTACTCTTCAGGAAGAAAACGCTTTACGAACTATTATTTGATTAATCCAAAGGTAGTGAAAAAAATTGTGATTTAAGTATAACAAATATTAAAAATGCTTTTCCCATTTATAATTGATTTCAATTCGGAAGACCATACATTTAGGCTACTAGATTCCATTTACTACTAATTGACAAAGATAAAGGAAATTATATCGCAGTTGGAAAAGTCATTATGATTGAAGTGTAAGAACACTTTTGCTTTCGACTGATATAACCAAAGTCCTTGCAATTCACCTCTAGAATATAAATTGCCAAATTTTTTATTATATGGATATTCCATAGCCGTATGATGTCAGTGAAAATGCTTGAAATATAGAATTTTTAACTTATCTGAAACTAAAAAAAATAGTATCTGTAAAAAAACTATCCTGAAATTTTCAAAAGATATAATGTCATATTACCGTCATCCCCTAACGCTCTAACCACTGAACTATATGAAGGCAATACTTTTTCATTTCATATATATGCCTGTTAAATTAAAATATCAAGTACATTCATTATAAATAGTTAGTATAATAATTGGTCCTGACTCGATTAGATGTAACTTTTTGAGTATTGTTTTATGTAACAAAAATTATAATGTTTTATTGTCAAAACAACTAGGTATGAGCGAGGGTACGAATAACATATTATTGTTTTAAAACTTTTTCTAATATTCTATCTTTTATTATTACATCAAGCCGTGTAATTGTAATTAACTGCACATTGTGAAGTAATTTTAACATCACTGGGAACAATTAATATCAAACGACATGATGCTTTTATGTGAAAGAAAGATTTTTGTAGAGTTAAGATAAAACCTAAAATTTTTGTCAAAATACGGCTCCTAGTGCTTCCAAATCGTAGTGATGGGTCAAGGAGTATCATAATTTTAATATCTCTGTCGACTACAGTGGGTTCCCAATGAACATATTTTATGGCCAAATATCTCATGGCATTAACAACAAACTCCAGGTACATTACAGAACACCGGAAGATATTAAATTTTTGTTGCTTCACAGTTAAATTGGCCTTTTCCAGGCGTGTAGCTACAACTTGAAGCAAATGAATATGTTCATCTTTAGTGAAGGACCTAACATTTACGTCATTGACGTATACGAAAATTCTGGACCAAAGACAGATATCTAAAGCGTTATTTTTTCCTGGACAGCAAAAGCAGTTTTTTTTCTTTCGATGATTGTGCTAGATGAATCTAGCAAAAGGCAAAAGGCGCTTTTTAGATCTGTAGACGATATGACGCATCTCCTTTTTATTGATTTGCAGAAGGTTAATGAGCAAGCAACATACGTTATGGAAACAGCGAACAAACTGGCAAGAATGCAGGCTGGTACAATGTTTTATGTTGCACGGCCTAAGCCTAAGGCATCGATTTTTTAAAACCCCTATACCATAACTTCTACGCTGAGAATAGGAGATGCAGTGCTCGGAATTTTGGTTACTGGAAACGACAGAATACTTACATTTCATTTCGCATACGATCAAGTTATGACGGCTACAAGGAATTTCTACTGCATGATTTAAAAACGGGATCAAGTTTATAATTAATATTGACATTCGGTAAACTAAAAATTAAACATAAAATACACATAGCCAAGACATGTGTGGTGAGAAATATCCAAATAGCTAAAGCAGCCAGAGTTGTTTGTTGTAGGCTGTAGAATAATATTAATGGATGAACTTCTTTTAGGAACAATATTGAAGCTAAAGGTTTGTGCTAGTATGCTTTTGTATGCAAGATGAAAGACCGAATGTAGCCAAAATTTAGTGAAATGGACACTGTCAGATATAATAGAAAATGATGTCGATGATAATCCAATCACAGGGACAAGGTTAAAGAAAACAAAATTGTCTCAATCGACCGGTTTCGTTCTATGAATCGAACATCTTCAGGACGCTATACAAAACAGAAAGAGAGGACAAGAATTACAAAACTACAATACCAGATTATAAATATCAAAATTGTTAAATGGTAGGTCCACCTGAAACACTCATTTTGAAATTTTACTAATTTCCGGCGACACACATACGGTTGACTGCAAGGCAGGACTGAGATTTACGCAGAAAATATAACATATGCGCAAGCCCATGTCGACAACAATCAAATTTCACACAAATGAACGTTTACAGTTAAACTGTATAAGTTATACAAAGAATTTTTTAACATGTTACTAATAATTGTATTTTAACATTTATTGTGACATAACATCACGTCAACTTTTGTACTAATTATTTTAATATTTAATGTGATATTTATATTGGTACAATCGTTCTAATACGAAGGGTTCTTTAGTATATTGTATAATTTATACAGTTTAACTCCTATTTAATCACTACTTTGCCAATTCTGTAAACGTTGATTTGTGTGACCTTTGATTGTTGTGGACATGGGCTTGCCCATATGTTATATTTTCTGCGTAAATCTCAGTCTTGCCTTGCTGTCAACCGTATGTGTGTGTTGCATGAAATTAGTAAAATTTTAAATTGAGTGTTTCAGGTAGGTCAACAACATTTAACAATTTTGATATTTGTAATCTGGTGTTGTAGTTTTGTAATTCTTGTCCTTCATCTCTGTTTTGTATAGCGTCCTGAAGATGTTCGATTAATAGAACGAAACCGGTCGATTGGGACAATTTTGCTTTCTTTAACCATGTCGCTGTGAATGGATTATCATCGATATCAGTAATACTAGAAGGGAGTAACGTATATTTAATAATAGAAAATACTCAACGTGGAAGAAAAATATACTGTCAGCGATGGCAAAGAGATGGGATGAGTGTCGACATCGACTAGGAAGATAAAAAGGTGTTACAGTGAGATTAGGAAGCGACGATTGGTAAATTATGAGAAACTAACAAATAAAATAACAGGTGAAGTACCTATAACAAGGTATTTAAGTAAAAATTGAAAACTGATCCATCTGCTCTAAGTGGAGTTATTAATTAATTCTTCTAAAGAAAATAATGCTTAAAGTGAACTTCCACTTTATTTTTACAATGTAAAGCGCTTTCGGCTACATCTTAGCCATCGTCAGTACAAAAATTAAAAGGAAACTAGCAGTTTGACAAAGTCAAAAATCAGAAACAAACAAACTTGACTACAAACTGAAATGCAACCCACATGCCAGTAACTGAAACGAAACATTAATTTAGATCAAACAATGAATTTAGAATAGGACAATTGAAATTACAAAAATCATTTAGAATAGTAAAATTTTGTTCGTTAATAATTTTATAAATCTCTAAAATTTCCAATTTAATTTAGATGATTTACTACACAAATGAAATGAATGTAGATTGTCTAGCTTGGCAGTGTGTTTATTTACTAATAAATGGTTGGCTAACGAAGAATTTGTTGTTATAATATCTGTATTTTTATATTTTTCAAATTGTTTCAAATGTTCTTTACCTCTAGTTAAAAAGGATCTTCCGGTTTGTGTTAAATCAAAATTTTTTCTGTTTCAATAATATAAAATTTTATACAAAAATTGGGTTTAGCTATGGGTTCTTCCCTTAGTCCATTTTTAGCTGAACTTTTTATGAATAATTTAGAAAAATATATTTTCAAAAACATTTGCTTCTCTCCTCACATTAAATTCTGGTACCGTTATGTAGATGATGTTTTGTGTCTTTTTACAGGTAATTCTTTTGATCTAAATAACTTTCTTACTTTTATAAATTCTTTACACAGTTTTATAAATTTGAGCTATGAAACAGAAGTTAATAATCAAATTTCCTTTTTAGGTTTATTAATTTTACGTAATGAATTTTCTTTTTACCTTTCTTTTGAAATTTTTAGAAAATCTACTTGTACAGACAATGTTATATCTTATTTTTCTTTACACCCTTATTCACACAAAATGGCTGTTTTCCATTCACTTTTTAATCGACTTTTTAAACGCTTTAAATGCTTTCGAAAAAGAATTAGGTGTAATACTCCAAATTGCTTTCAATAACAATTTTCCTAATTATTTAATGGAAAGACTTTATTTTAAGTATTTGACAAAATTTAAATTTTTTTTCTGTACCACTTATTTGGATGAAAAAGTTAAGGTTTGGTTTCCTCTTAAGTTTGCTGGTCAAGTCTCAGTTAGCCTATCTAAATTATTTCCTTCTAATGGAATAAATATTGCTTTTTCTACCGTAGGCAGTGTGTTTTCCCGTTTTGTCCGTAATAAAGACCAAATTTCAGTTTTAAATAATTCAGGCGTTTATAGTTTTTGATTGATTGCAATTCCGTTTATATTGGACAAACCGGAAGTTCCTTTTTAACAACAAATTCTTCGTTAGTCATCCATTTATTAGTAAATAAACACACTACCACGCTAGACAATCTAAATTCATTACATTTGTGTACTAAATCATCTAAATTAAATTATTTGGAAATTTTAGAGATTTATAAAATTATTAACGAACAAAATTTTACTATTCTAAATGATTTTTGTAATTTCAATTGTCCTATTCTAAATTCTTTGTTTGATCTAAATTAATGTTTCGTTTGAGTTACTGGCATGTGGGTTGCTTTTCAGTTTGTAGTCAAGTTTGCTTGTTTCCGATTTTTGACTTTGTCAAACTGTTAGTTTCCTTTCATAAATAATTTTTGTACTGACGATGGCTAACATGTAGCCGAAAGCGCTTTACAATTGTAAATATAAAGTGGAAGTTCACTTTAAAAATTATTTTCTTTAGAAGCATTAAGGTATTTAAGTGATATTCTTTTATGCAACAAATATTGAAGCACATCAGAACTAAAGAGCAACCAAAAAGGGCAGTAAACAGATAAGTCGATGCTCATCTAAAGTGTCCCCCACACCCCAATAAGAAGGGGAGATTAAAACGAAGGAACACGGTGATCTCATCATTATCCGCAAGTGGCACCCATTACGGAGCGAACCCGGAACGATTTTCATCGCAGCAAGTTTTCACTGGAATTTTTAATTGAMCGCCCTTATTTCTTCAGAGGCTCATTTCGCAAAGATCCGTACTCATCTCGGCCAGCCCTTTCATCAGGGTGTATAATAAATTCCCTCGTAAATTAAGACACATCAATAAAGGCGCAAGTGGCTTCGACTGGCGGTAATCTCGCCGATGTACCTGACGTGATTATTTTATTGAAAACATCCCCCAAGCCAAAGCCGCGATGTAATTGGATGGGAGCAGCACCGGAGGCTACAACGTGGCAAGGGTATGCTGCACACGAGTCTGAGCATCAGGCGCAAAGGCAGAAGCTTCCAGTTTCAGTTAGACTAGATATTTTTGCCATTTGATAGAATACAAACAAAAGCGGGTACTAGAAAAAAAATATAAGGTAAAGGTCAGCCGAGTTTACATATACGAATTCCAGTGATGGTCCGTGAGATTGTGCGGCGGATTTGTTTGAAATAAGTTCAATACAAATAAAAAAAGGCAACTCAGGCATCCTATTTCGAATGTTTTACAGTTTTTAAAAACCTCTTTGATTACTCATGTACATTAAATTTGTATCGAGCGTACTTATGGGATACAACTACAGTCACTTACAATGCAGAAATAACTTATAAAAGTAATAGATGTTTATTTTGTGGAGCCCTTTTGATTATTACTCCTGTTTATTCTCGATATTTAGGCTCCTAATTATGTTAAATTAAACAAGCTTTGTGTTTATATAACGTTTCGATCTTTTATTTAGATCTTTTCAAATATCATAGTTTTTATATTAAAACTGACAAATTGGCAATTAAATAATGTGACATTTACAATTTTGATATTAATATAAAATATACCTTGGATTTGTACCATTATTGCTATAATTTCTTTTGAATAGCAAATGTTAAAGTAATACACAAACAGTGTTTAAATGATAGTGTTGTAGGTGTTACTCAGTCCTTGTATGTCTGTCTTGCCATTTACACATGGGCTTGTATTTGTCCAAAAATTGTCTTTTACGTTTATGTAGTCTTGTACAATAATTTTGGTGTTATCCAAGTCAATAGGGTGATTACTCCTTGATGCTTTTCCAAAGCTGTGAAGTTTTTATTATTTTTATGTTGTTGATCCTGTTTTTTTAGGTATAGTCTCGTTTGTCCTGTATATTCTTTATTGCACTATTTACATTGTATATTGTGTATGTTCTTGTACCATGCGATGTTTTCGTTTTTATGGTGTGTAGAACCGTTTAATTGTATTTTTTGGTTTATGTGTAGATTGGATATTATATAGTTTTTTATATTTTCATTTTAGTTATTGTGTGTATAGTTTGATTTCTAATTTCTAGAGTAGTTAATTTTATTACTCGGTGTATAAGGAGAAGATAATCAGTGTAAAGTCAAGATAGTTCATTTTGTTGTTTTTCTCTGTCTTAGTGGCAAATTGTAATTTCGGGTGATAGCTATTAAATACATTTAAAGATCATTCGTTCTGTCTTCTATCTATCTATCATCTACATATCTTACTTCTAAAAGATTAGTCTTCAGCAAGTTCAACAAATCCACTTTATTTTAAACAAATTGGCAAAGCACTTTCAGCTCCCACAAGCCATCATCAGTGCCATAAAAAGTAATACAAAAGAATTTACATAAAAGTGACATTGTCAAATTCGAAATAAGCAATCTTAACTTCAAACAAAAATTAGTCTGCATGCCAAATGAATGAATTCAATGATCAAATAAAGAATTTAGAATAGGACAATTAAAATTACATAAATCATTCAAAATTGTAAAATTGCCGTTATCTATAAAATTGTATTATTCCAACATTTCTAAAAAAATTCCAAAAATGTAGAGAATTTAAGTTATTTAAAGAGGCGGTGCATTTAAATGACAATAAATGATTTGCTAACGAAGAATTTGTAGTAACCATATAAGTACTTTTATATTTCTCATATTATTTAAATGTTCGTTGCTTCTAATTGAAAATGATCTACCGGTTTGACCAATATAAACAGAATTACAATCGTTACAAGAAAAACTCGGAAAGATTATTTTCAATTAGAGGCAACGAATATTTAAAACAAAATGAGAAATATAAAAAAAACTGATATAGTTATTACAAATTCTTCGTTAACAAATCATTTATTGTCATTTAAACACACTGCCCCTTTAAATAACTTAAATTCTTTACATTTTTTGGAACAAATTCTCAAAATTGATTTTTTTTAGAAATGAAATATACAAATTTATAGATAACGGTAATTTCACAATTTTGAATGATTTTTGTAGTTTTGATTGTTCTATTCTAAATTCTTTATTTGATAATTGAATTCATTCATTTGGCATGCAAGCTAATTTTTGTTTGAAGTCAAGATTGCTTATTTCGAATTTGACAACGTGACTTTTATGTAAATTCTTTTGTATTACTCTTTTTATGGCACAGATGATGGCTTGTAGGAGCTGAAAGAGCTTTGCCAATTTGTTTACAATAAAGTGGATTTGTTGGACTTGGTGAAGACTCATCTTTTAGAAGTAACATTACTATATTCCACTTTGAGAAAATGGACCTGTTTAGATTTTCTACATATCTGGTATATAACTTTATGCAATTCATTTTGCTTGTTACTGCTGTTTCTAAATCTTCCTTTATCAGTTGTGATATCCTGTTTGAGATGGATGATCCCATTGTTACTCCGTCTATCTGTTATAGAAGTATGTGAAATTTAGCTTTTATAATTATGTTTTTTTAGGATAAATGTATATTGCTCTAGTCCGACCAATTTTGCGATTATAGGTTCTATCAATGTTATTGGTATGTCTGTTGTAAATAGAAATTACGTCCAGCAAAATCATTAGTAAAAAAGGGCAGTTCGAATACTACAAGCAAACAGAAAATATAAAAAAGAGGAAATTATAATTTCACGTAATTCTACAGTATTTATTTTAAATAAGAGCAGATAAGTAATGTATACTTAATTAATGGCAAAATGTGACCTTTATTAAAACAGCAAAAACGCTTTATTGATTTAGAATGCCACACCTTTCAATACACAACAGGACATATTTATAACACAAAAATACTGACTTTGTGATGACATAGATTATAAATATTTCTTTCGGAAACACACTTTATAAAGACAATAAAGCCCTCTATCGCTGAAAGGTACATATGCAATTTTTTAACATTGGCTCAATGAGTTTTACTCTAGTTAGTTCTTATTTGTTATATATTTTTATATTTGATACTTGGAAAGAGCCGAAAAATCTGCGTGCTTTTTCACCCCTCGAAATAGCTTGTAATATAGATAAGGCGAAAAAAGCATCAGCAGTGAAACAAATGTGGTCTGTTTCGACCTCGTTCGTCGTTTTTCAGCCTTTCAATCGTGATTCGAAAACCATACATACCGAATTGAGATAAACAGCCCGTGGATCTTCAGCGGCGTTGTACGATCCGTATCGCTTACGGCATGCCTTTTTTCAGATCGTATAATGCATAAAATATGAGAATATAAGGATTCGCATATCAGAAAGTTGGGGGCGACCTCCCCCTAAACTTTATCCTGCGTCACCAGCGCGTGTTTGTGGATCCATTTCGCTGCAGTAGTTCCAAGTCCTCGTATCGAGCTGTTAGAGCGTGGATACAATGTTGTGTCGATACAGTGTGCTCACGTCAGGGAGATAATGTGAGAAGTTTCCCGAGTTTAATGCCAACCGTTGTCATAATTCCAGTGGGTAACGATCCAGGTGCTTTGGCGCTGTTTCGACAGTATGAGAGCTTTAAAGATACGTCCCCGCGTAAATGAACCGATTTGAGTATTATACGCAAGCTGTGTTAAGTAAGTCGTTTAGCAAAGTGTTTTAAATTTCCTTAGCCACTCTTTGTCATTGTCGTTAATGACCAAACAATGTTAAAAGTGGATGAGAAATTTTACATCCTTGCCCACAAGTCGCACGCTTTTATGCCCTTTAAGAATCTGGAAATAAACCTGAAATATCTTTATAGATCTCTGGAGTTATAAATAATAAAAATACTTGTTTTTAGTTATACATCAAAATTTTTTTAGTGGTTAGTAGTTTACAACACAAGGCATAAGCGTGTAACAGGCGTATTTAGCTATTTTTTTGGAATGTAAGTAGTACATAGTTAAGTAATTGGGTATTATCACATTTTTTTGAAATTACGTAAAATGAATCTTGAAGTGCATATATACCGTATGCCATGTTAAAAAAAGCAAAAAAAATATTTGTAGGTAGAGAATTTCAGGTCTGAAATTGGAATCTTAGGAGTCACCGCCAAAACGCTTCTATCTAAGGTTATTCAACTCGTGACGTCAAGTGTCATGTAAACATTACCGAGGAGCGTGGTGTTTAATGGTGTAGTATCATTCTTATATTGGAAAAGCTTTTGTGATATGCCGAAATCGCAAAGTTTGTTTTCTGTTGTGAAGATCATTTTAATTTCTTACTGTAAGTTTTATTATTCTTTTTAAGATTATAAGTGTTTACCATTCAGTTTCCATTTTGTTATAGCTTGAAGAGGATATGAAAATTATATGGTTTAGTTCATAGGGAATTAAAAAAGAACGACGTTGTTCCCCATATATTCGATTGTTAGCCAGACAGGAAACGAGCCCCAAGAGCCCCGAAAATAAATGGCAATTTATATTTATTCTGACCTCTAAAATAAATGTCAAGTTTAGAGTACATTTTCGATTCTTACATTTTTATGTTTACAAAGAGTATGTTTCCAACAACCCACTGTGATCAAATTATCAATGCTACGTTAATTTGATAAAAAGTTTACTTATGCTGTTGCTCTCTAGCTTTCACGTTCCTCATCTCCGCCGCGTTGAACCGCTTGTCGCTGTACACAAATTCCATAACAATGAACATGCCTTCAGAAGTCATAATTCATAAGTATTTCACTKTTTCTTGGCGTATTTTAATTCGCTTGTCACAAAATGAACGCAAACAACAAACTGATAAATTGACGGGCTGAGGCTGACGCGTGACGCGTTGACCCCAGATGTAAACAAGCGGCCATTTACAAGACACCTGACGTTACGGCCGTATGTTCGCGTTTTGGCGGTCCCTTTAAATATTCATATTATTTATATTAAAAATACACTTTACGATCCATTTTTTCAAATTTATAAGCTGCCGCAGCTGTTTTGTGGATTAGATGCTACCTATTAATACCCAACTGTGAAGTGGAGGTTGTTACCAATAACTGTATATTCACATATTACCCATTCTTGCAAATAAACAAAACAGAATGAATGGTTTTACTTGACGTAGGCAGATTATGCACGCCTGTAAAATTTATTAAAAATTTTGCAGTAGTTGAATTTTTGAAGCAAATACAATATATGAAATCTTAAAATTGTACTATTAAGAATTATAAATCATTATATGACTGTCAAAGCACTATATAGTTCACAAAATTAAAAAATGTGCATCAAGTACCTTCAATAACAAACCTAAAGGTGAATTTGTTGACAAAGTAATGATAAAATAACAAACTATTAGTTGCAGGATAATGGTGAAAAGAGCTGCTAAAAATTAAATGAAGTAGCTATGTATATAAAAACACTTTTTTAATACTAAAATTAGTTTACGTAGAAAATGTTATGAAAAAAATTAAATAGGATTTGCTAATATCTGTCTTCCATAAAAATTACCTGAAGAAAAGGATACCAACTAATAATGTGCAATTAAAAATAAAATCGCTAATTTTAAACGTTTAAAAAAAATAAATTTTTAGGCCATCTTGAGATGCAAATATTTTGATAGGTAGGATTTAAATCGAAAGGCTCCTTCTACAGTGTCTCCTGGAATACCCCCTAAAATATTTTAAAAATAAAATAAAATTATTTTTAACATAATAATTACGAAACACAAACTCAAGATAAAAATGCTTAAAATTTTAATTCGTAGACCCTAAATGAACTTCTTACCCACAATCACCGTTAGTAAGCAACGCAAACAAAATACACACTTTTTATCTGAAAACTGGTGTAAAAATAACACCATTTTACAGTGTACAGAGAAACAGCTTTTCAAAAATATCTCTTAGACCGGTAGATATAATTTCATCAAACTTTGGCTATTATTATTATTTGAAGTGGACACCGTTAAAATGATGAACTGTTGTCATGATGCGGGTTTAAAGGCCGTCGTCGGTTGGAATTGCTTCCTAACGTTTCGCTAGCACGAGTGGCAAGCTTCTTTAGAGGTCCTTCCATCTCTGGTACTGGATATAGACTGCAGTCTAAGCCTTAATCAAATTGTCGTTAAAATGATGCAGACATTTTAAATAAATGTTTTGGGGGATGCCGGGAGGGGGCCAACCCCCACATTTTCACCCTTAACTTTAAAACGAGTAAAATGCATGTCTATGCTGTGCTGTCTACACCTCAACCACCTGCAGATAGTACTATTTCGCTGTCATTACAGCTCATCAGTGCAGTTTAGGTCTAGTGTAGACAACACGGCATAGAACTGGTTTTGCTTATATACCAAAGCAATGGTATGATGAAAGTAAGAATTTAGGATGGCAATGCCATCTGTCAGCATAACACTGACATGATGACAAATCCACCTAGCTGCCTTTTAAAACGAGTATTTTTTCAAAAATATCTGTTTTTATTATTTGAGCCTTATAAACAATAGAGAAAATTACAGTTGAATGTTAACGTTCACATTTTCACTGCTTAACTAAATCATTACATTTTGATAATACCTCACTTTTATGTTGCAAAGATTCTAAAATAATAATAATGATTAATCATAAAAAACCGCTGCAAATTGAATCAATACTTCCACATCCAATTGCCAAAATGACATCTACGTTTTTATTTCTTATACTATACGATTCAGATTTTGAGAATTTTGTCTCCCTATACATTTTTTCTAAGACAAAGTCCTCGTGATATTAGCAAAAATATATAAATTTTAATCAGTTTTTTTCCAAATAACTCGAAAATTATTAACTTAACAAAAAAATTACAAGAGTGCTTTCTGATCAGAAATTCGATTTTCTATATAATACAAAAATTTAAAAAAATCATACGAGCAGGGACCAAAATAGGTTTTTTGGAAATATTTCAAAAATGTCAAAATTTTGAATAAATTTTCTAAGACACTTTTTGTGTGAAATTTTATTTCCTATCTGATGACATTTTCATTTTTTGAATATATTAAGTATATTCGGAGATATTTAGGAAAAACCGTTTTCTTTAAGTGACGCTTTTTTGCTAATATCATCTAAACACACACACAGACAATAAATTTTTTTAGCTCAAATTTTGTTTTTTTTTGCGTTTTCATGACCGAAAACGCAAAAAAGCGAATGAGCAAATAAAAATTTTTGAAAATTTTTTTCGGGATACAATACTTCCCATCCGTTGGATGTGAAAGTAAATGAGTACGCTATTATAAATTTAATGATGATTTCCTATAATTGAATCTTCTTATTTTGAAAGTTGCCTAATGTAACAATATACATAACAATTATAATATTCAATTGCAATTTTCTCAAAAAGGGTCAATTTTAGCGGCATGAACAAAGAGTACCTTGTTTTTCTTTATAAGGCCCAAAGATTGAAAATACATATTTTTGTGAAAAATACTTAACCGTTTTAAAGTTAAGGCTTAAACAGTTATTCAAAAATGTGTGCAGCATTTTAACGACTTCCACTTCAAATAATAATAACCAAAGTTTGATAAAATTATATCCCGTCTAAGAGATATTTTTGAAAACTATTTCTCTTCCTTCATGTTTAAGAGTGAATACCTCAGTACCCGGCGTTATTTAAAAAAAGTTATACTGTAAAATAGTGTTATCTTTACACCAGTTATTATCAGATTCCGAGATGTTGTCCACATAATGCGGGAGGCCATGTATAACCCCTTTACCTTTTTAATACGTATTTACGTACGCCTGACAAATAAATATAGCTAAAACTTTAAACTGATAACAGCGATCAAAATATAATTAAAAATACGAAGTTTGTTTGGCAAATACTCTTAACCAATTATGTACGAATTCTTTATAATAAGTATTATTCTCTCTTATTAACTTCCGCACCTTGTATTTTATCTAGCTCATTTAAAGATAGTACTGCACCGGGTTTTAGAAATTGATGATTTATTGCAATATAAGTATATTATATTTTATGCTTAGATCCCTTATTACTTTGTCCATAAAATGCTTAGAACAAGTGCGAGCTTTTACWKTAAAACAAWCTTCCCGTTAACATGTATTTTTGTGAGAATTTAAAAGAACAATTATGTTCGGATATAAATCCGTTGGAGGTTCTGGGMTTTATTATCGTTATTACATAGGGGCACTGCGCAACGCATTTTCATAAATGCAGAACTAGCTATATACAAGGTATCTTAGACAAAAGGTTAAACACTAAATACGTATTTGCTACGTTAACGCATAACCTACAGCAGATATTGTTTTAGCCAAAACCACTTTGCCCACCGCGTGACGTCACTTAACTCAGCCCACATGTCATATTTTGATAGCCTTTGTATGATGAGCGCTACACACTGTGACGGCGTACCCGCTTGACCAAGAAATGGATCTGTCGYATTATGCACGACAGTTATATGGGTTTTTCAATTAAACGAATTAAAAAATGTATATTTTTTAAAGGATCACAACCACACTTCTTCGCTATTTAAGTTCGGTTTGCATTAAAAACAAACCTGGCAATCCATACTTTTATATTTTGCACCACCACAGCAAACAAAAGTCGTTCCAGCTAACACACCACACCAGCGCAGAACGAAACTCATCAATCAACAAATCTTAAGAACATAAAAGAATAATAACCGTATTCAAAACGAATGCACCGCCAATTCACTTCAAATAGTTAACCGCACATGCTCTACATTAACTTCATTCGTGGTCTGACGTATATTTTAGCAACTGTTAATTTAAACGGTTAAACGGTTTTGACCAAGACACTAAACCCATTTCTGCACATTTGTAAGTATCTATGTGTTAAATACATAAATAAATACATGAATCTAAACAAAAATATATTTGTGTTTCCAATGTATGAGAAAATTGTAGTTTTAGGTATGCATCCTTAAAATTCAACAGTATATGTATATACTGCAGTATTAAAATTGATCAAGTATTAACGATATAGGACCATCTTTGTCAATAACTATTACATGTACTCCATGTTATTATTGCACTCGTAATATTGATTCTTATTTGTACTTACTACACTTTCACGTAGCAAGCGTTTGTTTAGAAACAGAAGTACCTAGTAGCAGCAAACACGCAATGTTAGCAGTAAATACCAATACCAAATTGGCAGTTGCTATATAAATTTTGGGGTAGCGAACAAGCACAGTAGTAGGGTTTCTCCTGGTAACAAGGCATATGCTCTCCAGTTTTAAAAGGTTTTGTATATCTTGGAGAGTATTGAATCTATGATGCTGCTTCATTTTGTTTTGGAGTGCATTTTGTGCCGTACTACTTTAAAACGCGCCATCTAGCGATGCCAGTAAGTATTATGTCCAAGAAGCTAATGCGGTAAAATAGAAGTCATCATCATAATTAAAAATACATCCCTGCATTGGCGTTTAAATAATTTTCCTTAGACAGACTTATTTGTGTAACTGAAAGAAATTTGAAACTGGCGGCTTTAGAAATAATTTATGATAATATTCTGTGAGTGTTAGAAAACATCCCGAAGGTAACCCGAGTTTTATAGTTAAAAAATGTCGATCTATTACAAAGCTGGTTGGTCACTCAGCTACAATGACGAAATTAGCTTTAGGCGTAGGCTTAGCATGTTTTTAAAGGGTGGACGCGAATTTATCTGTAGACATATTTGGTAGCGACATTAGCAATGTTTACGTTTTGAGAGACGCATGAATAATAATCATGCCGAACAAGTCCAAAATTTCAAGAAACAATTTAGATATAAGTACTGTTATTCAACTGTCATAGAATGAAAAAACTCGTAAACAGCAGTTTTTGATGGATATGCTAACCTAGCATTTTGTAAAACTCTTAATACTTGTGAAGGATAGGTTATTCAAATAATCAGATATCGTCGCATTTGGTCCAGTGTAATGTAAGCCAACCTAATCAGAGAGTATTGAACCAACAACATGCGAGCATTAACACATTAACTTATAACCCTTTCTACCAGTGGCGGATCCAGGATTTTGGTTTGGGGGGGGGGGCTTAATTCATTGAAGAAATTGCTTATTTTTTATATATATAAACTATACTTAAAAACACAGCTATAGAAACAAATTACCGTTTCAAATTAAATCGAAATTGAAAATAGCATTTAATCACGTCCCCTAAAAACGACGTGTGACGGCATGTTTCATTCTAGATTGTCGCGCGTTTGTGATCTCATGCGAATCGTCTGATGCATCTACGTACGCCGTTTTCGTGGAGTTGTTTCTTTGTGAGAGTTAGTAGTGTAATATGATTGCTGAACATTCTTCTGAAAGCGGAAAATACAAAAAAAATAGTGTGTGGTTAGCGATGTGTAAAAATATGTGATTTTGTGTTGGAAGATATCTAGAAAAAATGATGCACAGCAATCAAACGAGAGGAAAACTATACACACACTAATCTGCGGCAAAATACCCCAGTAACATTGAAATAGTCAATACAAGAACACCTGTCAGCGTGACAGATCTCGGCTGGCGCTTGAAAACGGAACGTGATGTCGACGCCCCTGCAGCGATTTCAGTCAAGTGAAATTGTTACATTTTACATTACAATTATTTCAGCTTTGTCGGGGTTATTTTGCACAAAACCCTTCCTGACCGTTAGGACGTTAATTTCAGCAGCTAAATGTTGAAATTTAAAAATCATGCAACTTGTCCGTTATGGGCAACACACTAAAAAGCACACAAAATTTTATTTTGATACGTGTATAGCTCTCGGTATAGTTGTCATTTTTTCTCATTATCAAACTTGAACTCATAGTGAAATAACTTTTTATCGTGGGTATTGCAACTGCTTTCTGATTATTGGCCGATTTTAGGTAAATAACGCCGTAAGTACCTATAAAAAACTATGACATTTAAGTGAGAGGGCGTGTTTAGAAATCTAGTTTAAAGAAGTTCAAACCCGAATATACCGATGATTGGTTTAAATGGTAATTAAATATTAATTACCACACGCTGTCCCTTGTAGGACAGGCAGGTATCATAGAATTGGAAGTCCACACACACCCAAAGTTCAATCTATAGGCACCCATCACCCACACCCAATACAATACCGACCGAAAAATGAATGAACTCAACCCAATTAAAATAACAAAATCGACTAATTATCTTTTGCCAAAGTTACTTAACTACATACAGAACAATCAGAAAGGGGTACCTACCGGAATAACTTAATGTCGACGATGATAAGTCCTTTTAATTATTTACTATAGCGTCCCATCACCTATCGAGCTCAAATTCTGCATATCCCCAGAAAGTGTCCTCTTGAACACGAATATGAAATCCGTTTCTTGCGGTCGCGCCTAGTTTTCGAAAAACTAATTTTTCAATTTGGAACTACTTTATAACGCGGAGTGTTCTCCCTTACGCCACGCAGTGCCGCATGCTCGTGAACGGCCGGTCGTCCTACGCGAGTGCGTTTTCAAGCAGATTTGGGGGTTGTATTTTACCGCGCGATTTTTGAAGCGTTTAGGCCATGTTTTTTTGCGCGCGGCAAAAAACAACCCCCAAATCTGCTTGAAAACGTACTCGCGTAGGACGAACGGACGTTAAGGAATACGCGACACTGCGCGGCATAAGGGAGAACACTCGGCGTTGTAAAGTAGTTCCAAATTGAAAAAATAGTTTTTCATAAACTAAGCGCGACCTCAAGAAACGGATTTCTTATTCGTGTTCAGGAGGACAGTTTCTGGGGGTATGCACAATTTGAGCTCGATAGGTGATGGGACGCTATAGTAAATAATTACCTGTTTGGTAGTCATTTGAATTAAAATTTTACAAAACCGCGCGAACAAAAGCGCACCGCGTTTGTAATTAACAGAGAAAACATCCAATTAATAAACAACGACACGACACGACAGCATGAGCATGAGCACGCGCTACAGAGGAAAGAGAGCACGTGCGCTGTGTGTCTGTGGCGCGCGGTTTAAAAACTTGACGCCTTCTTATTGAAATATAAATTTGAAAAATATTATACTTACTAGTGGATCAAGTAAAGATAGGTGATAAAGAATGTACTGTAGTTGTAATGTTGTTCTGAGAAAGTAAGATAATATTAAGTTTGAGATTTGTCAAGGGTGGATCTAGAGCTTTTGAGGGGGTAGGGGGGCTGAGCCCCTTAGCCCCCCTCCCGGGATCCGCTACTGCTTTCTACAATGCATCAGACGTGTCCACGCCAATAGTACAGGTGTATCGAGGACACAGCCCACCCACAATTTTTTCTTTTGTATGATAATATGACACAAACGTCATTTCTATTACTATGCTACCTACAATACCAAAATGAGAGTTCGATTCAACAAACCACATTATAAATTAGGACACACTTATCATTAGTTGGCTGTCTTGTATACACTTGATGGCATCCCGATATTCCAACCAATGTATCTCAACTTCACCCCCAACCCGTCAAGGAAAGCGGAGTACATCGCCCGCAATTAGCTTGGTTAGCTTCTTCCTAATGCGTCATCCTTCTAATTGACTGGAGATCGCTTGGGACAGCGAACCTGCCGCGTTGGCGATAAGCACCTACATCCCCTGGAGCGGGTAGGCCTATAACTATCCCTGTGCCACAGCCTGTCCACCGTCCAGTTTAATTAATGGCGACAACAGTCGGACTTAGTTTCTGTAAATTGCAAATTTAATTTTACTTTGATTGTGTAAACACTGAAAGCTGCCCGCGCCTGTCCACTCAAGGGACTCCGTTTCATTTGCTGACGCATTTTATTCATTTGGCAGGTACCTAATTTAATTTGCGGCGCGCAGGCCCCATTCCCTACGCCCTTCTTGCGGCGAACCGGTAAAGTGGTGATTCTAAATGAATCAGGGTACTTCAGTTTTTAAAACAGGTACCAATAATTATAACAAATGATTAAAATACAAAGCTACGTTATAGCTGACCGGTTGCTTGGAATGCTGGTCTGATAACCGTGCTGATGTCGATTGATCTTTCTGAGGCCTGATAAATCAAGAAAATTATGTTATCAATCTTGCATTATATTGGCTTCTGCGGTTAATTATGATCAATTCCTTTTTATCTGAAGGAAGACGGCGTGTGACGTGTCGAGAAGCATCTTCTCTTTGCTGGACTCGTTCTGGTTTTATTAGCAACGCTCGCTGCACTCGCTCGACGCTGCTTTTAGGCATAAGCGGAGTTAAGTAACTAATTTATTGAAATACGCCAATGTGTTGCCACATTATGTGTCTGTCTGTAATACGCAAATGTAATGCAAGCCGGAAAATAAAGAAACATGTTTATTGTGACAGATAATAAGCATGTAGATTATTATTTAAACACATTAACAAAAATGTATGAGCCAAAATTGTTTAAAAGTAACATAAATGGTTATTAAAAATAATAATAACAAGAACAATAAAAGGCTWTTCGCAAATATAAAAGTAGCTGTGCGTTACGGATGACATTATTTTGAAAATCTACCTGAAATCTTGTGCACAACAATATGTTGAAACTATGACTGAAACTAGGCCAATTTAAACTAAAATGAAGTTAATATTGCAAATACCCTGCAATTTTGGCGGAATTTAGTGATTCTAAACTTTTTTCTATTCTTCTTAGGCTTATCAGTCTATTAATGTTGATATATACTTTACACAGGATATTCTTAGTGCCTCTGACATGTTCAACACTTTAAGGCCCGGTTGCACAGACGCGACAGCAATGACCACGGATTAAACTCGGATTAACTTTGATCCGCGTTTGTGAAACCGGACCTTAAAGTGTTGAATATGTCAGAAATACTAATAGCCCTAAAGAAGGACGGCAAATTGCTAAACAGTTGTGAAGTTACACTACAAATCCTTAATTTCTTTAACAAATTGCATGCTACCCCGTATATAGTTGTTCATTTTGGGCTAATGGCAAAACTAGCCGGGCTGTCTTACCTCAAACAATTTAGCACTAATTTGACCTGCAGCTCATCTCTGACTCCCTGCATGGTTCCGTATTCTATGCCATCTGTGGATGTTTATAATTTTTCTCCGATACCTACTTCATTTGCACAAATTGTATGTTGCTGTCTAGTTCTTTATTAGTCACCCATGTTTCGTTTCCGTAATGCTTTTCTAACAATTCTTTTTACACTTTTATACCTTTGTTTACCAAACTGACTTCCGTCTTGTTGGATAAGGATCTCATGGCATAGTACAATTCAGCGACTCCTTCGATCATGTGCTCCAAGCTACCAGGGTCTGCTACTAGTTATTATCACTCTTTTTCAAAGATGTTGAAAAGAAATATTTTTTGTGAAAAACTGTTTAACTCATTATAACGTTATTTTTAAAATATGCTGATTGGTTTCAAAGGTGTTATCTTATCAACCTAGTGAAACAAAGCCATATAGATTCAAATCATTAACTTTTTTCCAAGCTCGTTAATTTATTTATAAAATTTTAACAAACAAACTTTCTTACTCAGTATTCGTTATTACACCGCAATTCTTCAAATCTGGCTCAAAAGCTAGCTTCCAATCGTCTTAAGATAACTTCAGCTAGCTAAACACTATTCGTAAAGCTAACTTTTTACATAATATTAAGGAGTGTCTACCTGAAAGCTAGTTAAGCCATTTTGTCTGAGCAGGCTGAAAACTTATTGCTAATAATCCCTAAAAATACCTTCATTATGTTCCACTATTCTTAAAACTTTGTGCATTTCCATTTTGTAATAGTCAGGAAAATCCGTCTGAGTACAACATGCGCCATTTTCTCTGATCAACCTGAAAATTAGCTCAAAATTCCTTAGAGCTACTAGCTCAAGCTAGTTCCAGTATTATCAATTCTAGACCCACTTCCTTTTTTTGTAATATAAAGGAAAATCTGACACCTAACTTTGCTATTTTGTGTGATCGAATGAAAACCTAGCTCCATATTACTAACTCCGCCTCTTTTAAAGCTGAATATCAATGGAATTATTGCGGCGAATGTTTACGAGAACTTCATAATATTTACGTGCACTTTTGATCTTTTTTAACTTTCTATTTACCTTCTCCCGCTACGCATGTTTTACATGAATGATGGTCGCCACATTTTTATCATGTTATTCATGTTACAATGAGCAAACTCAATGTGTAATTTATAAAACATCCAATCAATTCGATTACAAGCATTCAGCGTGCAGTAAAGCAAACAATCGATGAAAATGAAAAATAAAATGGCGGTATTTAATTTCTTTTAAATTTTCACTGCGTTAACAGTCCGGCTTTTGTTTTCTTCCGAGGGACCAAAAAAACACCAGCCACTGGGAATTTTGACTTTTATTCTGGTCTATCATCTCTATTAATACATAGCTTCTTGTGTGCTAAACAATATTCTAATTATGAAAGAAGTAAAACGTTTATCCTGATTGCAATGCATTGGTTAGCACAATACCAGATATTCAGTGGTAGTGTTCATAACGTCCGCTAGGTATTTCAACATTAATCTCATATTTAAAATAATGCTAATCTACAGTAGTTGTTATGATCCGAAATAATTTCGGATATAAACATTTGTAAACCAAGCAACAAGGTAGTGGGCATTAATAAAAAAACTCTCAAGCAAGCTCTTGTTTCTCTTTCCAGCGCACGAAATAACATCCTTAGGAGGAGAAGTTACACTGCGGCTTTTAGAATTTTGAGAACAATAAAAAAATACAAAAGCAAATCGTACTTATCATATCAAGCTGTGCACCGTTAATACTTTGTATACAGATAATTTATTATAGAATATCAAAAACATAAATGTTATTTATAGAGATTTGCGAAATCTGGTACTTTTTATTGATATTTAAAACCACTTCCAGTTTGAAACAGTTAATATTAGAAGAAGATAATTTGCGATGTTCCTGATAATCCGTTTTCGAGAGACTCACTTTTACTGACAATTCGCCAAATAACAGAACAAAATTATCGAACGTCGTAGCAGTTCCTGGAACGTGCCTTTACAAGTCTGGCGTAGCAGTCAAGATGTATACTAAAATCACGTAAAGCTCGTTAGCCGCTTCCTCGGGAAGTTGTGAAACGATATTTGGAGTTCATAAAACTAATGAAACTGTTGGAATAGACGTGGTGGATGGTCCTGGTACCTACATTAGTGGCAGATGAGACGCAATTTTGTTCCTGTTTGTAGACATCAGAGCCATGGTTCTGTGAAGTTATGATGCGGAGTATCGTTAGAAGCGGGGTTTGATTTAAATGCTCTGGCAAGCACGATAGTAATTGGCTTAGTGTTTTCCTGCGGGCAACGTAGCGCTCTGGCAATTAACGAACTTTAAAGAACTTAGGTATGCTGCAAGATTTAATATTTACATTTCCGGCTTCAGTGAAAATCGTTCCAGGTATGCTACAATTAGAGCCGCATTCTGTTTCAAATTTGCATGTTAGTTGATGAGCGCAATAAAATTAAAAGGTACTCGAGATTTATTATATACTTCAGTGTTTCTAAACCTGTGGGGCGGGCACCTCCATTTGGTAGACGATACTTTATTATGGGAGAGGGAGGGGAACGCACTAGTGGAAATAATTTTTAAAAACCCTAGAAAGTTATTTTGAAACCAAAGTGAAATTTATTTATTTCACAAAAAGCAAAATCCAATACGGCGACGGAGGGCAGAAACATGKTTTAATTTTTCAAAAACAAAACGCGTTAGATACAATTGTTTAGCATGAAAATATGTAACTCTCTAACTATGCCAGAACCCTACGCGTGCTGAGCTATAAAAACAAATACCTACAATATATATCCAACAACCACATTAACTTTAGAGCACAACATCCTTGTTCCTGTCTTCCAGAACAATAAATTGATACACCGACTTTTCTTTCTATATTTGGTTGGTACCATTATTCGGTTTTTTTCAGAGCCACTGCAATTTCCCAAGGTTAAAATGTTAGTAACAGCAAAAGGTTTACGAAAACAAAAATTTTCGGCAGCAATACAGTTTTTTTTTACAAATTCAGACAGTAGTGTACTAACAAATTCTCTCCTTCGCCAAACATATGTTTATTAATTGTTGGAGGTAGCGTAATGTGCGTGATATTTATATTCTTCGGTTCTGAACGTCTCGCTTGGGTATATACATGGATACAAAAAAAAACTAAATGTTTTTTGATAGGCGTTTTTTTTTCATCCAGTGGCGTACTATTGTTTTTAGAGAATTGACACAAACTCCCTTTTTTAAATGGTAAACATAGTTGGCTATGCTATGGTTAAAAATACAATTTTTTTTCTGATTATGAAAATATAAAATTGTTTGGTTTATTTTCAATAGGTATATCTGGTATTATACCAATTTTTTATGGCCTGATCGATATTTTTGTTTTTCGCCAAAGTCAATGTAAATAATGTAACGCCAAGCAATGCATATGCACTTATTTCCAAACAAACAATAATTTTCATTATTGATTACCGATAAAAAAAATCTTTAAGAGTCTTAAGTACGTATGCAAATAGACATATATTTAATCCTTAAAGATTAGAATTGTTATTTAAGAATATATAATATATTGTGTGTTCTCTTGTATCATAGCTTTCTAGATGTAAACTTAAATCTGATTAAATTATTTAAAAGAAATTGAATAATACCAAAATTACTGGAAATGTATATATTTTCTTAATCAGAAAAAAAAGATTGTGTTATATCTAAAAACGTTCGCTCACTATAAAAATGTGTACGCCACTGGATTCAGTATAATAATATCTATCTACCAAAAAAGTCTTCACAGTTTTTTTTATATCTAAGCGAGATATTAAGGTTATAACGTTATACAAAGGTTGGCTAATTTTGAAACAAAAGACGATGTAAAAATAGCGATGGTACAGTTCAAGTCACAACAAGTAAGACAGCAGTCTGTAAGCGCAACTCCCTACTATTAATAATTACTGAGATACACTATAGTCATTACGAAAATGGGACACCCGGTACATAGGTCCTGATAAAGACTTTGTAAGTATGTATTTGGTAGATTACTGCCACGTCATTTCTTGTTCCTCGATGAGATTCTTTCAACAGTTAAATATCCCACAAGGATTGATTGTAGTTCAACTTTCTATTTTTATTTATTTCACTTAACACAAGCACGTTTCAACCAAATAGCCCCCAGATGAATCAAATTCCGACTTGTTTTATATAATCATTTAAATTCTTACTTGGATACTTATGTTTCAAGTAATTTGCTGTAGACACAACTTCTGGCCAAAATCCTTTGCTTGGACCTGACTGGATTAATAAGCAACTTGTTATTTATACAAGACAAACGTTGTTCCTTAAGGCATCACCATTTTGTTTTTTAAAATTCGTCAAAATCACGATTGCAGAAGAGAACAGCCCATACACTGAAAGGTTGATAAACTTTGATGTATCTGCAAACAGGTAAACTTTCTGTAAACTTGCTCAAATGTCTTATAAGGTAAGGGTTTTATCTACTAAAAGTCACAGTACACATTTTTGCAATTGTACAAATGCCTCAATATTTTACCGCGTAAAAAATAAATAATTAATGGAAAACGATCGTTACATATGTGTAGGCTAAAAACATTTATTTAACCTTCACGGATTTAATTCCGTTTTAAATTCTGTTTACATCGAGCATATCGTCTAAAATAACCTTCCGAATGCAGATGTGCATGAACTAATAACACGCTGCCAAATTTATACCAAAATATGACACTGCCGCATTCAAGATATAGGTATAATGAACTCAAATAGAATCAAATGTGAATACCTACACATTTACTAAATATAAGCATGCAAAGTTAATCTATTGTTTGTATGTGCTTCCATTGGAGTCAGTAAGCATAAGTAACGTTAAGCATTAATAACGCAGTAAAGTATTGTGAAGGACATAACGTAAGCCAGTAAGATTTTTGTTTAGTATTTGACCGAGTGCCAAATGAGTGAGAGATAAGCTACTGCACTGCATAGAGAAAAGAAATTTCTTACTGGAAGCCGCTTCAAATCGAAAAGTGAAAATTGCATGTTACTCCAGCACATTTATTATTGCATAGGGTGTGGTGGTGAAAGCCCACTGCTCTGAAGCTTCAACCTATTGTGCCCCCAGTATTTTAAGGGGTATATTTTAATCCTATATTCTCAATAAATTTTAGGATAGGTACACTTAATGGGTGCTTGTGCAATCACCTCCGGTTCCACAAACGGTACCCCAAAGAAACTTTGCCCTTTCTCCATAAGTGCTGGACGTTCCCATCAGAATATAGCAGTGATTTTTATCCTCCTCCAGGTACTTTCGTCACGTAACATCATTTATTATACCAATTTTAGTCTTTCTTTAACAGCAATGTCCCGTAAGTACTAATAGGTCTTGCCCTCGATCTCTTGGTATACACGAACCCACTCCAACTCTGTTGTGTGCTCCCAAGATACGAAGAATATGATTTAGGCATTCATTTATCACCTTAGGGCATACATTTGTTCAGTGACGCTTAGCTGTCGGTCATGATTCGAATCCTTTTATTATTATAGGCCCTACGTCACCATCACCATCTAGATGATAAGAGTAAATCCCAGATATTTAATTGATGATGCAGATATTAGGGAAATGATGAAAGAATGGATCTTCGAATTGAGGGAATTAAAACGGGAATTTAACGAAAACATCTATTGTGAATATTTGGATTTATAGAAATACATACATTATTTACCTAGACAAAGGTAGTGAAATTATTCTTTCAAAAGCACAAAAACCTCTCACGGCACATTATTGCTATAAATAAGTGTGTATTATTAAGGCTGAAATATTTCAATCTTTCTATATATATTTTTTGTTTTAGGTTATAATTTAACTACTGAAAAGTTGCGAAGTATAAAACACGGAAAATATAAACCTTACCAATTATTTGCACTTCAATTTTGCTAAACGAGAAGGTAACAATGTATGTAAGCCAGTCTGCTGCAAGTGCCCACACGATTACGAAATGTAATATATAATCCTTTGGATTTCCGCATCAGATACGGGCCAAAAAAATATTTCTGCTCGCAGCTGAATCCAGCAATTTCACGCCTCGCTCGATTACCAACCGAATTAAGCCAGCAATATCACGCGTCACCAGAAAAATGTTAGGAAATGCGTAGGAAACGTGATTTATTCCGGAACACGTGTAATTACGGTTCTGCGATCAAAACAAAAAATTGGAACATAGTGTGGCCATCAGTTTGGACGGATGATGTGACTAGAACGTTCAAAGGGACGGCAGATCTACTTATTTGAGTGATTAATCAGCAATGAACTTTAAAAAATTCTTACGAAAACCGCCACGGGTGGTACTAAAATAACGTTTCGCTTGTTTGGACGCTCATATGCGTAGATTTAGCACCTGTCACATGGAATTTGTTTTTGACAGTGTTACAGCTAAGCTACATCTACCGTAGGACGATTTTGTAACACGACAATGTCGTGTACTATTAAAATAACCATTACTCGTATGTTAATAATTGCTATGAAATTGCGATATGGGCATAGTAATTGCTTTAGGTTGAATTATTTGGAAAAATCTAAAATAAAAATAATTTAATTTTATGCCCAGCGATGGTGAACAAACATTCACGATACGCATTTTACAAATACATTATAACAAATAATGTTGCATCTCTTCCAATTTACAACACAAAACATGTATTTTATTACGACCTTTTATAGACTAACGAGAGAGTGTATTCCCAGAAACATTATTGCTTTTCCCCAAAAACATCCATGTTTTAATACGATAAAACCAATTTCTCGCAATGAATTCTAAATCATAACGATTTCTGAATATATTATTGAAATTTTGTTTTGTACCGCCACTAGAGCCGTTTGGAGCGCCCTATATCACATTCGTTTTCTTTAAAATTAACTGTTTTTTTTTCTTGTATATAATATTCTTTATACAAGAGAACAAAAATTTCAATGAATAACATGCGTTAGGTTTTTCTATATGGTTGCTTTGTGGTCTGCTTTCATAAATTGTCAATTCTTTCATTGTATTCACAGATGCACAATAATATTTACACAAAATAACCGTGAATTTCAACATCCACAGCTTTTATTTTTCTTCTCTTCATTAATTTGTAGCCATTAGGTATATTCGCGTATTTGCCGTCTTTCACATACCTATATACGTTAATTATTTTTAATCTTGTATTATAGCAGAAAGTCAACAGGCGTTAGAAAGGAAAACTAGGAAAGAAAAATTTTCATGTCGCCTTTTGCATTGCATTGCAAAAACTTTGTTTACTAATTAAAATTTGACGATCTGTACTTATTTATCACATTCATTATTTACAATAATTCTAACCATGTACACAAAAAAATATTATTTACGCTTTTGCCTTAAAAAATGAAAATGTAAAATAGAGGAAACGGAATAACAAACAGTAACTTAGTTATCATCAAACTCGTTTATAAAAACATTTTATATAAGCAGGTTTCAATGGAAATTTACTTCAACTTTTCGGTCACGATTTATTTCATCATCAACTTTTTTTTTTCATGAGCGCCGTATCAGAAAATAGTATTATTACATAAGCAGCTTTGTTGATAGGTATAATAAATAAGTGTAAATAATTATTTAAATAAATCGTTTAGGTACCACGTTTTTAAATTGGACTAAAAGGTATACAATAACTTCTCTTAGCGCCATACAGATTTATAACCCCACACAGATTCCTGACACATACAGATTGTCCAGAAAGTTTGTTATTATGATTTTTTGAATAGCTGTGAAAATACCTGTATGCTTTAAAACAAAGATCGTGGGGCGCACGCAATAGATAATTACCTAAGGATTTGCTAGCGTCCCTGTTTTTGCCATCAAATTCAAGCTTTTACGGATTGCCGATAGGTGGCGCCCCATATCAAATTTATAAACTGTTCCTGTATAAAGAGGGTACCGTAATTGTTGCCATATTTTTTCCATAAAATTGAAGAAAAGCTTACTACTTACACTGTTGAAATTCATAGTTTGACATTTGGATCTAATCAAAAATAGCTGCTCTAAGCGCTAAAGCACCTCTTTTTATAAACAGGACCGAAGCTTTTCTTCACTCCGGATTTTTTGGCAAGCACAATAATCCAAAACTAGTCTCTAAGCGATAATAACCTGGCGTTTTAATAACCCCACTTCACTACGCTGCTGCAACAACAGGCATATTGTCTCCACCTACTAGGCAAAATACAATGACGGTACCCTCTATATACAGGAACATTAAGTGGACATACATAGTGTTCCTGTATAGAAAGGGTACCGTCATGCCGCCATATTGTCTCCAAAAAATTGGAGAGAAATTTATTACTGCCATGATTGAAATTAATAATTTGACATTTGCACCTAACTTCACAAGTGGCCGGTCTAAGTGCCAAATCGCTTCTTTTTATAAACAGAACCCATGCTTTTCTCCGATCCTGATTTTTTGGCAAACAAAATAATCTAAAACCAGTCTCTGGGCGATTCTTACAGATGGGAACGCAATAACCTGGTATTTTAATAACCCCACTTCACTACGCTGCTGCAGCGGCAGCCATATTGTCTCCACCTACTAGGTAACATAAAATGATGGTACCCTCTATAAACAGGAACACTAAGTGTACATAGTGTTCCTGTATAGAAAGGATACCGTCATTGCTGCCATATTGTCTCCATATAATTGGACAGAAGTTTACTACTGCCATGGTTGAAATTCATAATTTGACATTTGGACCTAACTTCACAAGTAGCGGCCCTAAGAGCCAAATCGCTTCTTTTTATAAACAGAACCCATGCTTTTCTTCGCTCCTGATTTTTTAGCAAACAAAATAATCTAAAACCAGTTTCTGACCGAAGTTGTTATTGAGAATGTAATAACCTGGCATTTTAATATCCCCACTTCACTACGCTGCCGCAGCGGCAGTCAAGTCAAGTGGAGACAACTTACTAGGTATAGTGCGCGCCAGGAAAGAACTCGGACCTTAGGAATGTAACATCGTACACAGTTTAAACAGAGCGAACAGCATGGGTGGGCCGAGTTAATAAATTTATTCGCCAGGCTAGCCTGAAATTGTGCCCATGACTGATGGCAAGCACACCAATGATTTAACCGTCTGGCGACAATTGTTGTCCCCACCACGTCTGCCCTTTTTCCTGGTATGCACGTTAAAAGGTAATATTTGATGAAGGTATGCTCTATAAACAGGAACAGTACGTGTGTAATTTTTCAACAAGTTAAGCATAATGTGAAACAAATTTTCTTTTTATGGGGTAAATGTTAGGTTTTATTTTCATTTGAAGTTATAAAACTACAAATTTTATCGTCATAAGTATAAAATTACCATATAATAAACAAGGCTTATTGTAATTTAGCAATTAAGAAGCTATGTACTATCGCGCATTTATTTGTTTGTCGAATCTTAAACGAATTTACAAAACTCAAACTATGATAAGCTCAAAGTATTAAAAGGTAACTGAATTTTGTAAAACAGTATTTAATTTAAAAAGTTGAGCATCTAACCTTATCATCCGTGTTGTAACTGTTCAGACCATATTGAAAGTTTATATTACATATTCCTGTCACGTCTTACTATTACATGATCATTATATTATGTTTAAATTTAAAAATCTTAGACTTGTAAGTATCCGTCATCTACCGGTGACATTTGAAACCTCATCCATCCTCTTTCTAAAGAGGATCATTTTTGTAACATGACAGATGGCAAATATCGTTATCATTTTATTTCATAGCTATTAGAAAATTCATAATTATCAATTTCTGCACAATCTGTATGGTGATAGGATCCATTATTTTATACTTTTAAGTCCAATTTAAAAACGTGGTAAATTAAAACTATTTTTTATTGCGTGTGTGAAATTTTGCAATAGATTTTAAATATCTTTATGAGATTTCGAACAAGAGGAGATAAATTTTGGTTTATTTCAGTTTTTTCACTTAATCATATCTGAAATCAAAATCTGTTACGCCTGCTTGTCAACAGCACGCGGTATTCCGAGCGGTGACACATCCAAGTATGTACTGACCGCGCGCGACGATGCTTAACTTCCGTGATCGGACGATCACACTTTTGTTGGAATATGAAGGAGCTGTTTTAATTATTGATAAATATTAGATATCAGACAGACAAAAAGTGAATTAATATTGCATTGTCATCCAGTTCCAGGCTATGTTTAAAATTTAAGGTTTAAAAAAAATTGTACAGTACCGAGCGGACAAACAGACACAAAAGCGAGTTAATAAGAAAACGTGTTAATAAAATACAAATGTCGTGTTGATACGGTCACTATAACTGTTAGTAGGTAACTAATTAGAAAGCAAGAATTTAGGATGGCAATGCCACCTGTCAGCATTACACTGACATGATGACAAAGCCATCTAGCTGCCTTAACGGATACTACTTCCTAAAGGAAGTGACCTGTAGCCTAACAAATTGGCATGCAACTGCATACTTCAATTTGACAGCAGGCCCCCACGGCACTTTTTGCTAGCGAGCAAGAACCAACATACATTAAAATGCATGTCTCTGCTGTGCTGTCTACACCTCAAAAGTGCCGTGGGGGCCTGCTGTCAAATTGAAGTATGCAGTTGCAAGCCAATTTGTCAGGCTACAGGTCACTTCCTTTAGGAAGTAGTACCCGCTAAGGCAGCTAGGTGGCTTTTGTCATCATGTCAGTGTAATGCTGATAGATGGCATTGCCATCCTAAATTCTTAATTACATCATACCATTGCTTTGGTATATAAGCAAAACCAGTTCTATGCAGTGCTGTCTACACTAGACCTAAACTGCACTGATGAGCTGTAATGACAGCGAAATAGATCTATCTGCAGTTGGTTGAGGTGTAGACAGCACAGCATAGACATGCATTTTAATTAGAAAGCAGTTTATGACAAAATTGTTGAATAGGTGCTTTCCATAGATACCGACTAAAACTATTGGTTTTACATGAGATTTTAGAACTTTTTGCGGTTGAAGGACTGCACTGCGAGACCTGAATTTTTGTACATTTTATGTTTTTTATGGGATCATACTTGTAACATTACTTTATCCCGTTACAGATTGTTGATTATGGTTATTTCTCCACATTAGGTACTGTACTCTGGCACAGTTTCGAAAGGGTTCACGAAGAAACTTCAACATTATAAATATGTATTCGTATATAACGAGTTGCAGGCCGGTGCAATGCGGCCGCATCCTGGCAGCGCCAACTACGGCGATCCTGCAGGGAGTCCCCTAGCCCGGAGCGGGCTCTGGAGGGCGCGCGCCCTACGCGGCACTCCGGGACGGCCCAGCGCCACGATCAATACGGATCTCGCTCTCCCTGCAGCCCCTCGACACGCTAAATACTCTCACTGAGGACCGCATTCCATGTAACCGACGACACCTGCTAACCTCTGCAATTATTAAATATTCAGCGGTTTCACTTGCCTCTACATTCATACCACGCTTGTCGGTCGCGCTTGAAGGGCCACGAGGGGTGAAGACTTTGAGAGATGTTCGAGCTTTAGGCTTCGCTTTTTCGGGTCGAAAGTAGGGCGCTAATTTGCTGAAGATGCGGTTATCTAAGGCATTTTATTGATATTTTGAAGTGTTGGCAGGATTTTGCGAGGGAGTAGCCTAGACTGATAAATATTTATCCATGATTGAAATGTAATAGCAAAATCCCGTTTTCATAGCAATAAATTTTGATTTTTTCAGAAGCGTCATTAAAATTTCACGTCAGAGGCTTAAACCTTACAGTACGAGACCTTGTGACAAAAGAACTACAAGAGTTTGGCAATGGCTCATATTTTATTATCATGTACATGAGTCAGTACCCACCCCCAAAGTAAAGTAGTGTAGTGGAACACCTGGTAATGGAGCACTTTTCAAAAATTTGAACATTCTTCAGAATGTCAAATTGTCACATGTACTTAAAGTACCTTATTTCGTAACAACTGAAAATCGGCACTATACTTGTTTATACAGGGTTTCTGTAAATGATTCATGCAACGCGGGCGGCATTGATTTCTGAATTCTTTGTGCCTCCTTTTTATAACTGCTGCCAAGCTATAATATGTACGGCGATCACTGAACATCAATAAGCACGATAGTACTGAAGGTTGTAGATCAAATTACAGTCACGAAATTGATGGCTTTATTAATATTTTCCAACTATTTACGGTTCTATTTTTCTTTCAGAGGTAAGAAATTACAATAATTATTGGTATAGTAGGCTTGTGGCAATCTCTACAGTCAACACCCTTGCACCGTGGAAGCTTTGCGTAGTGTAGCTAATGTTACTACCACTTAGTTTGTGAATTTTACCATTGCGGCAGGCTAAAAGCATCTTTCAGTCTATCATAGTAAAATTATTTAACAGCCTTCTACTGTGGCCACAACCTCACAAATTCTATACATAACCTAAAAGTTATACGAAACCGTGTCACCCCACGAACTAGCGAGCCGTTATCCGTTTCAATAGTTCGTTTGCGAACTGAAACAAACAGCTGTTCGTTCGCGAACGACGAATTTTCAATGTCACGAACCAGTTCGCGCAGTTCTCACCCGAGAGCCATTCTTTTTAACAGTTCGTTCGCAACCGACCCATCTCTACTAATTTAGGTTATGTTTGTCATCCAGCCGTCATTTTTGACAGCATTCTGGATAAGCTAATAGTTGTTTTCACTTTCTCGAGAGGAGGCAAACTCATTTAATCGATAATTTCCATAAGTGCCCTGGATGAATGAATCATTTATAGAAACGCTGTACTATAAAAAATGTGAGAAACTGGTCAGACCGTATAGCTGTGGAATACGGAGAGTCAGCATGTCGCGATAATGAAACCGATACAAGAGTTTAGTAATAGCTGACAATTTATTTATATATATGTAATAAACTTCTGTTTAATACATACGCGGTCAGTAGTCCTTTGAAGTCCGTATACAGGTACACAGCGCGCGAGGCTGCTGGTTGCGCCATCACCTGACTTTGCAAGTATAGATAATGACCCATTAACACCCTGCCTAATATAACATATTAAAATACCAAAATACGAGCTATTACTAAATTCTTGAAGTTTCTTGTCACCAGCTCTTGGACTTGGACTGGAGTGAGGAAGAGTCCGCGCACATCAGAAAATGCCTTGTGCAGTGGATATTGACAAGTGTCAACCGCTCACACCCGKTTAACGWTAACKGACGTGTTTTGTAGATTACGTATTTTGATTCGCAGTTATTTGTTTTTTATCACTTTTGAGTGGACACGTTTTGTGTAATGCAGTGCAATGGCAGAAGTACGCCGGAAATATCTATAAGTTTTTTTAGCTTCTCAAACTATGTTCAGAGGTTTGTTGTTGCGGTTAATAGTTCTGCTTAATTTGATTCAATTTTTAATGCAGAGCTAAACAGTGAGCAATATACCGTATGGTCGGGATGACCTAATGGAATATGTGGAAAATTTTGATATAGGGTGTAGAGTGGAGTAAACATTTTTAATAGAATATTTCTTAATGATTTTCAGACCCGATTACACACTCATGAAGTAAAAATCTTACTTCTTCACCCACTTACACCACTTGACATAAATACACTACCTACTTCCTACATCATTTACAAGTTTCGAAGGAAACCAAAAATTGAAGCTGTTTGCTGTTACATACATACTTTATTGCAGATTCTTAATTAGTAAATGTTTATACTTTAATAGTGCATATTGAAAAATTTACTCTATTTGATAAATTTTATCTTTACTTCTGTGACAGCTTCCGTGACAAAAGTGTAAATGCAACTTCATATCCTCACAAAATGATGGTCGTTGGAGACAAAATAAATATATGGTGACAGCTAGTGCCCCTTCTGGTTGTTTGTTTCTTTTGTGCAGCAGCTATGTGAGAAAATTAACAAATCTGAACATTGAGCTGTCATAAAGGACCTTTACATCAAATGGTTACGAGAGAAGGAGATGTACGAGAATATGGTCAATATTCTTGTCATCGTCAATAATTTGATTGCTTCTTTTAAAATTTTCCATTCAAGAAAAGCAGAGGCGTGGAAAATAAAAGAAATGTGTATAAAATATAATGCACAGGTGGATTACAAAATTGCAGTAACTAAGCTCCGCCTATACCTAAATAAGTTCAGGTCGGGCGCCGCTACCTGTCCAGCGACCAGACCATTCCATCTAGAGAACACCCTTTCGACGAGAAGAACTGCCTGTTCCGCGATCGGTACATAAGCTTGGTGTCCCAGCTTCAACCTAGGACCCCTGAGCCTTTCGTTTTGCAAAATGATGGAAGCAATTGTCCGACAATTTTCTTCGCAGAGCATTGTAGTTGATAATAAGATAAACCGTATCCTGTAGGAATGAAGATGTCCCTGACAACATGTTGCGGTGGAGGCCGATATGTTCAAGCTTAAGGTTGTCCGTTGTGTGGAACTTTACCACTGAAAGCTCGTGAGAAGTCTAAGTAATAAACGGTTGGTTGATTTTTGTCTTGGTTAGAGATCCATTCGATCAAGTAAGACAGGAGGTTTGGCACAACTGCGAGTCCCCTGATAAATCCATGCTGGGAGTTGGGAATAATAAAAAATAAATGAAACTGTTCATTGATCTATATTTATCAGCAAACAATTTCTTGTAAATCATCGTTTCTCAAAGTTTTTTGACCATGGACCACTTTTGATTTTAAAATTTTCGTATTCTAGATCCGATAATGCCCCGAAAGCGAGATGATTAAATAAATCTTCTGCCCTGGTCAACTCACTCTACCCTACGACCAGTTTAGCCCTGTTGGAACTCATCAGAGAGGAGTAGAGAGCAAATTGATAAAGCAGACCGTCGGCTTTAACCGCGGGAGCGGGTAAAGATTTATTTAATAAAATAGTAAGTTGTATACCTGTATAAAATATTTACAAATGTGCTTCGTTAGGCGGATTTTTCTAATCCAATACATTACGACGCTATTCGATTTTAGTAGTTATCTGTAAGTAGCAGTTTAGTAGCTTAGCTGTAAGGTAGTTCTCGGACCTCTAAGGTTGCTCGCGGACCTCCAACGGATCCGCGGACCACAGTTTGAGAAACGCTGTATGTAGATGATAGTTACGTGTGCCATACGCAACTGATGCGGTATGATGGAAGTCCTGAATAAATTGCCATTATTATACAAAGAGACGTGCTCAAACAAACGAAACAATTTAGGATCAATGTTGTCAGGCCTAGAGCGTAGTTAAGTTTTAAATTATTGATATGATACATTATTTTTGCGAGAGAGAAGTTAATGTCATGGAGGGACACTACTCCTGGCTGTGTTAAACACAGCCAAGAATCCGCAAGATTGCTGGTAAAATCTTTACAAAAACTGTAATATAAGCTTTGACACTTCGACTGGTGGTCAAGAGGACGCGAGGAGATGCGAAAAAGGCGGAGGTCGAACGATTAGCTAAGCGGTGAGGAGAGGCGGACTGTAGGACACCTAGGCGCTGTGTGAAACTATACAATAACAACAACAATAATTTAACAGCTGATCTACGTTCTATAGTTACATATATATACTGTCTAGTTTTTAAGTACCTATACCTATTGTTCTAATCCAGCGGAAAACCCGTATTCACCCCGAGAACTAAAGATTCTTTACAAGTGTGATCACTGCTTCTAAGCAAGGGTAGAACCGTCAGAATTTTTTGCAATCTTGCTTGTAATTGAGTCTTCTTATTTCTTCTGGAAAAAAATCTTTGCGGAAAGCTGGTTGGAAAAAGTGCAGTGGTGTTCATAATCGACAGAGTTCCTAGACCTTTGTAATTTTTGCCACAAAGAATTTTGCCTTGTTCGCTCGTTAACAAATGTTGATCAGTCCATGACTTTGAGCCACAAATCTTTATTCATGGTTTCGAAGAGCCTTGATTAGGCCCGACGTGCTGAATAGCGAAGGCAGAATTCATAATTAAGCTTAGTTATTTCCTTGACTGTATAGGTAATATCCGGAAACGGTAGAATCCATCAATAGTTGGATCTGACTGGACAACACTACATTCACAATAATCCAGTCGAGAAGAGAATGCAGAGCAGAGGATCGTCCTCGAAAGTGATGAGACTGAAATTGGGCATACTGAAGTCGCCGGTAATTATCCCTTGCCCGTATCTATGGTATTAAGTCTGAGAATGAACATATATGACGTTTTTATCAACCGTTAATGGTGTTGAGGGTTGACTACAGATAGACATTAACAATAATTCAGCAGACGGTAACGAATTTTTGTGTTAATCCCGAAAACGTCGAAGCAATCTGTGATATCGTATTATTGCCACCATATATGTAACCTGGGTACATTTTACGACTCTGAAATAAAACAACGATCGATAGAATTAAAACAATCTGGTCTTCCAAATCTAAAACACTTTAGGCTGGTCAAAAAATCAATGACTGGAAAATATTATTTACATTTGCTGACAACTTGCGTGAAAATGTTTGGAAAAAAAAGACGTGGAATTGTTGCCAAAGTCGTCATGTTTTTCTAGGACAATGCGATCACACACAAGTCGCACATTGCAATAAACAAAGCTTGCGAACTGGTACACCATTCTCGATATTTATCTGACTTGGCTCCATCTGACTACTATCGTTTCTCAAAGTAAAAAAGGGTTTGAAAAGGCGCAAATTCTCTTCCAACAAAGACACTAACAAAGTTGTGGAAAGCTGGGCAGGAAGAATTGTTTAATTCTTAGAGGCCCTACATGTACTACATGTCCTCTATCTAAAGTGTATTTAAGGGTGAATTTTTATAAAAATACGTCCATATCCTACAGCTTGGTGGAAAATTCAGCGCTGCATCTTTAAAAATTAAAAAAAGTTAGGGAAGTGGTCAAAATGTAATCAATAACCCTGTACACTAAAATGGCCAGTAATTCATTTGGATCTTTCTGTTTGCAAAAAAAAATAAAATAAAATCCTTGAAAAGTTTTGTTTTCATGAAATAACTTTGAAACTTAACTTAGAACAGCGCACCTGCTAAATAAATTTCGTTACAATTAAAACATTTTTAATTTTCAGGCTAAACGCTAAAGACTCACCTGAACAAGCAAACTTTGTACCAATATTATCTTTCACAAGTTGCGTTTCATTTTTACGGCGTTAGCTATTGATCTATTTGGTGAGTAAGAAGACTGTACCTGGAAAAAAAATACAGATGAGCGTTGTAACATGACTAATCCTTAGAGATTATCTATTTTTAAATTTAGATATACTTTCCCTTTAACTAACTAAACAAGTACTTAATATGGGCTGATTATTCATTAATATCCAAAAAATATGATTTTGTAAAGGAATCTTATGACATCCTATCTTAATAACAACCAAGCGCGATACTAAGTGGTGGAATCGGGCTAAGCGGGTGGCATTTTAACATTCCGGTATGCTTTTCGGCACCCGTTTTCACGTAATTGGTCGTTTTTCAATTTGCCAGTCAATAAAACGAGATGTGCCGAAACCGCGACCGAAATGCTGAATCGTGCCGAAACGCAGGTCGGAATGTTCCAGTTCCAGCTGCTCTCTTGCGAATTGCGCGCGTATTGCTTGTAGCAGCAAATAATTAATAAGGAGTTTTATAATAAACATTTTTATAAAATCTACAGAAGCAAACAATATCAAAAACCTATCAACGCAAATATGAAATGCAAAATGTAGAGTTTATTCGTGCAGCAGACGTAAACATTTTTTATATAGCTAATGATTTACTTAATGGGATTTTGCATTAGGCTGGTTCTTAGCTACGTTTTCTGCTAAACATAGTCTTTGTTTCTTTTTTGCACGTGGCCTTCCTATTGGCAATCTTTTACATCCTCTTGTTATTCCAACCTTTCGTCTACTGACAGAGGTGGGTTGCACTTTAATGTTCATTTTACTTCTATGAAGAATCGCCGAAGAACTGCCAGCTGTAGACAAAAAAAAAGATTCTCACGCTGTACTAGTTAGTTAGTCCTACAATAACTCCAGAAGCTCTATACTCCATGGCGAAATTAGCATTTGAAGAAAATGTATATTGAATTTTACATGCCATTAGTCGTCTCTCGCACCTATCTTCAACCGACACAAGATATTGATGAAGTCGGTAACGCAACCGCAACTTTAGAAACTCGACTAGATTTTACAAATGCATCTTCATCAAACAATGAAAACAATTATGATGAAAATTCCGCCGAAACAGCAGATATAAAAACAACATTAACAATTCGGCACATAAATTTGACCATACAAAAATGCATCCAAAGACAAAAATGTAAAAATTAGTACAGCGTGGGAATCCTTTTTGTCTACAGCTGGTAGTTTTTCGGCGATTCGTCATAGAAGTAAAATGAACATTAAAGTGCAACTCACCTCTATCAGTAGACGAAAAGTTGGAATAACAAGAGGATGTAAAAGATTGCCAATAGGAAGGCCACTAAACGAAGAACGTGCAAAATAGAAGCGAAGGCGATGTTTAGCAGAGAACGTAGCTAAGAACCAGCCTAATGCAAAATCTCATGAAGTAAATCATTAGCATTGCCATCTAAATTCTTATTTACATATTGCATTTCATATTTGCGTTGATAATAGTTTTTGATATTGGTTGCTTCTGTAGATTTAATAAAAATGTTTATTATGAAACTTTTTATTAATTATTATTTGATGCTACAAGCAATAAACGCGCAATTAGCAAGAGAGCAGCAACTGCAACATTCCGACCTGCGTTTCGGCACAGTTCAACATTCCGGTCGCGATTTAGGTAGATCTCGTTTCATTGGCTAGCAAATTGAAAAACGACCAATTAGGTGACAACGGGTGCCGAAAAGCATACCGGAATGTTAAAATGCAAGCGGGTGCTCGCTATCATCATAAAAGACGTTTTAACACCAAACGTGATGTTGAGAGGTACATTCGTCGGTTGAAGAATTTATGTAACATCTGTATTTGCACAACGGAATGAAACATTATTCCAGACTCAATAAGTACTGCTTAATTTTTGTATATTAGACACAAGTTCATTGCTATAATTTTCATCACAAAAAAGCATATGGCGATTAACTTGCTGAAGACGGCTTAAAACCACTGAATACTGATCGCTCCATAAATTTTAACAACCAGCTGTAACACTCAATGGCCTCGCTCCAGAAGTTCAATTATTTATTATTATATAATTAAATAGTCAACTAAATTTTCTAGTACGGTTAAACGTAAGTGAAAGATTCAAAAGAGACCCACCTGCATGGAACATTAGTAGCACCTAAATAAACCATATCGAATTACATGAAGGGCATACCTTATGTGATATGCCGAAGAGATACTTTCCACGGAAACCTGATAGTGATGTCATTTATTACAAACCAAAAAATAAAAATACTGCAAGCGATAAATTGCAAATATTTACTCGTACCAGCATTATATATCGGGTGTTCATCAAGTCCGCCGGCGACTTTGATCTATCTATATATCGCTTCATAAAAATATTTTGACATGACAGTTAAAATTAAATGATTAAATGCTGAAATAAAAAAAAATATGCTCAACCGGCTCAACAGTTCATGAACAAGAAGAAAACACGATAAACAAGAAAAACGGTGGGAAAACAGATTGGAAATTTGCAACCTGACTTCTGTGAACCTTCAACTCGTCAATTTTTTGGAGTTTCTGCATGGATTTTCGGGTGTTTCAGATTTGGTCAAATGGAAGTAATTTAGGTAGAAACTAAGCCCTGGACCATGTAATACTAATTTGTTATTAGAGTTCAACATAACCTGATTTTGCGTCAACAAAAAGACAAGACGTGAATTGTAATTGATCGTAAGAGAATCCATTTTTCGCTCCGTCTTCGACGGTCAAGCAATTATAAGCGACTTGATGATTTTTTTTTAAATGAACACTTAATGTAGTTATTAAATTTTATATTTATTGAAACCAACTGCAGTTCATAAGAGTTTAAGATTTTAATTTTATCAATTACATTTACTAGTGAAACATTCTCAGACGTTTGGTTATACTTTAATTTAACCGAAAAAACAAATTTCAGTTCTATTTTTTTCTTCAGCTTCGGTGGATTGTTAACTAGTCTGTTAATAGTCGTAATTCGCAAACGCTACGAAACCCGCCCAGCTTCGCGTATACAGTTTCAAGACCAAAGTGGCCCTTGAATAGCTTTCGTTGCAGTTATTCCGTTCGCGTATCCAATTCTTTGTGATCCCGGTTGCAACATTGTTTTTGCTTTGTAACTATACCCGGCACTGCGCTCAAGAGGCCTGGAGTAAAAGGATAGAGAACGAAGGGATTTATTTATTTGGGGCATCAAAAGCATTGCAATTTATATAAGTATATGTGCTTGGACGAGTAATGGAAAAAGAAACTTATGAAAAGCGGATATTGGGCAGTAATATATAAAATGAATAAAATAGTGTGACGAATTAACAACATGGAAAAATGCAGCAACAACCACTACAATAATTTTTATAATTACGATTATCGAAAGCTGCAGTATAAAGTTCTACAGAGAAAAATTAATGAAGAATTACGAAAGGATGGGACCGGTAGCAGTTTCGCATCCGGAATTCCAGCTACGGTAGTTTAGTTTAAGAGAGAAGTTGGTCGACCGTAAACCGTAATAAAGAAATACTTTTACGGCAATTACAACAACTGAAAACAAACACATCTGCAAATGTTTATCGTTTTAATTTAATAATATAGAAAAATGTTAATATACAGACATTCAGAATTTTATATTTATAATAAGATAATATTTTGTCGGATAGATCGCTGTCTCTTGAAAAACACTGACAAAAAATTAATAGTCTGACGTTTCAATTACACCTGTAATCTTTGTCAAAGACGAAGAACCTCAAAAATTTGCCTGACACAAGTTCAAACAAATTTTTGAAAGTAAATAAACAAATCACCAAGGAAGCGAGACGTCATTAGAAACAACGTGCCAACCTGATAAAAAAGGACCTAACGATGAAAAGGAACTACCTACCTACTAGATATACACGAACTACTTGTTAAAAGATAACTACAAAATAGCCTTCCAAATGTCACCTAACTCATAATTTCCACAATCCCTATTAAAATTATTAGTATTCCTACAAATTTCTATAGCTTCTTTTATTAGACGTTTGTGATAATATTTTTCTCTATGTAAAATTTTTGTTTTATCAAAATCAATCATGTGTCTAGTCAAATATGAGTGTTCAGCTACGGAAGATTTATCTATCTGTTGCAACCTAGTAGCACGTATGTGTTCTTTCAAACGCGTACCTACTTTTCTTTTTGTTTGACCTATGTAACACTTTCCGCAAGAACAAATAATTTTGTAAACACCTTCACTCTCTAAATGTACTTTATCTTTAGTAGAACTTAAAATTTTGTCTAAATTATTATATGTACTATCAACAACTAAAATATCGTGTTTTCTAAGCATCCTCTTTCATTTTTCCGAAAGGCCTTGTACATAAGGCAAACTCAACTTCAATTTACTTTGTCGTGGCTGAGAATTTACTTGATTTAGATGAGCACTTTTATTAAAAACTGACCAAATATTCTTACTACTATAACCATTTCTCATTAGCGCTGATTTAAGATAATATTTTTCTTTTTGTACAGAACTTTCGTCTGATATCCTTTGTGCTCTAACAAATAACGTCCTAATAAGGCTATTCTTTTGAGAAGGAGGGTGGTGAGATGTGCATGTAAATATCTGTCTGTGTGTGTTGGTTTTCTGTAAACCTTGTGTCCTAACTGTCCAGTGTTTGTTCTGTAAATTTTGACATCCAAGAAAGGTAAACTACCATTGCTTTCTAATTCCATAGTAAATTTTATGTCGGGATTTTGACTATTCAAATGATTTAAAAACCTACCCAGCTCTTCTATACCCTGAGACCAAATAACAAAAGTGTCATCTACGTACCTATACCAACATTTTGGTTTAAGATGAAAACTGTTTATCGCTACATGTTCAAAATTTTCCATAAACAAATTGGCTACTACAGGACTTAGAGGTGAACCCATTGCACAACCTGATTTTTGTTCATAAAAATTATCGTTCCATAAGAAATAAGTAGATTTTAAACAATGTTCGGATAATCTGGCTATCGTGTCACCTAAGGGATCGCTATTAAGCTTGGATTTGATGATATCTATCGTTTCAGGAATGAGTACTTTCGTAAATAAAGAAACCACGTCAAAACTAACCAAAATATCACCTTCTGAAATACTTAAATCTTTTATAATATCGATAAAGTGTGAAGAATTTTTGATGAAACTACTGGTATTTCCTACATAAGGTTTTAAATAGTTGGCACAAAATTTTGCCAATCTGTAACAAGGACTGCCAATCGTATTGACTATGGGTCTTAACGGGACATTGGTTTTGTGGATTTTGGGCAAACCATACAATTTAGGTACCTTGCAATCGGAAACAGTTAAAAGAGACTTCTCCTCATTCGAAAGATTTGAACTTTTGATAAGATCATTGGTAATTTTGGAAATTTTTGAGGTAGGATCTCGGGATAATTTTTGATATGTTTCCTCATCTAACAAATCTCTAACTTTATTCTCGTAATCTGTTCTATCTAAAATTACTGTGGCTGAACCTTTATCTGCTCTAGTAACTATAATGGACTTATCTGTATTCAAATCCTTAAGAGCCTTCATTTCCTCAGATGTCACATTAGGTTTGGGCATACGTGCATTTCTAATAGCGTGGCATACATCCATCCTAATCTTATCCGCTTGATCTTTCGGAAGCAGTCTTATACAAGATTCAACAGATGACATTATCTCCACTTTTGGAATGGTCCGTGGCGTTACAGCAAAGTTCATCCCCTTCGCTAAAATATTTACAGCAGCATCTGAGACACTCTTTTTTGATAGGTTTATCATAGTGTTGTTGGTGTTGGTTTTGACTATGTTAGATGATTTGAACTTATTGTGTTTAACGGTATTGAATTTCTCAAATTTAAGTATGTTTTGTTCCTTGACCTTGTTAAAGTGTTGTTTGTATACTTTTTGTGTAAACTTTATTATGTCGTCAAAATCTTGATAAAAAAGGCCGTGGGATAGAATTTGCAATGTTATGTTTATGTCTTCATCTAAGAAACCAAGTTGTCTACGTGTGTCGTGTATGCGTTCCCTAGACAGCGATCTATCCGACAAAATATTATCTTATTATATTATGGACGCTGAAAGCATTCACCCTCGTAAATTTTATATTTGCTCAAATATCTTAAAAATCAAATGCAACCTTATAGACTTTTTTTGTTAGTTGTTATAGCTCATTAATCAAGCAAAATAAATTTGAAAAACCGGAGGTATTCTTTGTTTTGGGTAGAGGCTTATTGTATATCTATGTACTTTACAATATTTTAATATTATAATATTTATACTATAATATCGTAATAATATTTTATAATATTTCGAATGAAATCTGTGTGGCCACATTTTTTTTTAAAGATTTATCGGAAGATTCTAGCACGATTAGTTTCCAAGATATAGCCGCTGTCCAGCCTTAAGTGATCACTTTGAATATTTCACAAAAAGTTATATTGTACATCAGGAATCCGTATTATGTCCCAAACAACTTAACAACTTATATATTTCTCAAACATCACGCCCTCACGCACCATATATTTGGCAACGCCGGGAAATTGAGTTAGCTCTTGAACTTGAATTGTATAAGTAGTGATCTGGCAAACAATACAAGGTATTAAAAAATAACCTGCGCCTGATTGACCTAAGGATTTGGAGCATCGCCTGGAGGCTGTGCGGGGCTTAGTGACGGATCCGGAGCCGACCTCTTGCGTCGAAGTACCACCTGGTGCAGACCGTCTTTGGGTTTACCACACCTAGTGTAAGCCTCTTCTACGATGTAAGCACATGGGCAAAGCAAATGTAATAACCTAGGGACCATGTGGCTGAAGACAGCAACGAATTCAGAAACGAAAAACGAAATATTACAGTAGACCAGACAAATATTGCATTTAAGGGACTAGCAGTAGAGTTACGCGAAAGGTACAGCTATTTTTGATTAGGTACTGCGTATAAGCATGTTTTGATCACATTTCTATGCCTCGTATAAAAAACAACCAGGAAAAAAACACCCCACCCCAAAACAATCAAACAAATGACTACCCTGACTTCGCCGATATCTAGAGCCGTTACAACGTTTATATTATGTAGCTACATTTACAACAATTAAAATTGTATAATTTATAAAGTATTGGCATTCGGCGATGAAGAACTGCCGTTTAAAATTGAAAGCAATATCTACGTAATAGTACGTAATAACGAAAAACATCATGGCAAACGTACCATCCATTGTTACACATTCATTCTTAGTAGGTTATTAGATAGTCACGAGAAAAGCAATATTTCAAAATATAAACAAATTCGTTAGGGGAGACCAGGTCGTTTCCACCCCCTGAAGAATTTAAAAATTCGTAGCTCCCGTCCCAAGCTTTGTTACACTTTCATACTCAGTAGGTAATTAGGTGGTCATGAGAAAAGCAATATTTCAAAATATAAACAAATTCGTTAGGGGAGACCAGGTCGTTTCCACCCCCTGAAGAGTTTAAAAATTCGTAGCTCCCGTACCAAGCTTTGTTACACTTTCATACTCAGTAGGTTATTAGGTGGTCATGAGAAAAGCAATATTTCAAAATATAAACAAATTCGTTAGGGGAGACCAGGTCGTTTCCACCCCCTGAAGAATTTAAAAATTCGTAGCTCCCGTACCAAGCTTTGTTACACTTTCATACTCAGTAGGTTATTAGGTGGTCATGAGAAAAGCAATATTTCAAAATATAAACAAATTCGTTAGGGGAGACCAGGTCGTTTCCACCCCCTGAAGAATTTAAAAATTCGTAGCTCCCGTACCAAGCTTTGTTACACTTTCATACTCAGTAGGTTATTAGGTAGTCATGAGAAAAGCAACATTTCAAAATATAAACAAATTCGTTAGGGGAGCCCAGGTCGTTTCCACCCCCTGAAGAATTTAAAAATTCGTAGCTCCCGTCCCAAGCTTTGTTACACTTTCATACTCAGTAGGTTATTAGGTAGTCATGAGAAAAGCAAGATTTCAAAATATAAACAAATTCGTTAGGGGAGACCAGGTCGTTTCCACCCCCTGAAGAATTTAAAAATTCGTAGCTCCCGTACCAAGCTTTGTTACACTTTCATACTCAGTAGGTTATTAGGTAGTCATGAGAAAAGCAACATTTCAAAATATAAACAAATTCGTTAGGGGAGACCAGGTCGTTTCCACCCCCTGAAGAATTTAAAAATTCGTAGCTCCCGTCCCAAGCTTTGTTACACTTTCATACTCAGTAGGTTATTAGGTAGTCATGAGAAAAGCAACATTTCAAAATATAAACAAATTCGTTAGGGGGGACCAGGTCGTTTCCACCCCCTAAAGAATTTAAAAATTCGTAGCTCCCGTACCAAGCTTTGTTACACTTTCATACTCAGTAGGTAATTAGGTGGTCATGAGAAAAGCAATATTTCAAAATATAAACAAATTCGTTAGGGGAGACCAGGTCGTTTCCACCCCCTGAAGAATTTAAAAATTCGTAGCTCCCGTCCCAAGCTTTGTTACACTTTCATACTCAGTAGGTTATTAGGTAGTCATGAGAAAAGCAATATTTCAAAATATAAACAAATTCGTTAGGGGGACCAGGTCGTTTCCACCCCCTAAAGAATTTAAAAATTCGTAGCTCCCGTACCAAGCTTTGTTACACTTTCATACTCAGTAGGTAATTAGGTGGTCATGAGAAAAGCAATATTTCAAAATATAAACAAATTCGTTAGGGGAGACCAGGTCGTTTCCACCCCCTGAAGAATTTAAAAATTCGTAGCTCCCGTACCAAGCTTTGTTACACTTTCATACTCAGTAGGTAATTAGGTGGTCATGAGAAAAGCAATATTTCAAAATATAAACAAATTCGTTAGGGGGGACCAGGTCGTTTCCACCCCCTAAAGAATTTAAAAATTCGTAGCTCCCGTACCAAGCTTTGTTACACTTTCATACTCAGTAGGTAATTAGGTGGTCATGAGAAAAGCAATATTTCAAAATATAAACAAATTCGTTAGGGGAGACCAGGTCGTTTCCACCCCCTGAAGAATTTAAAAATTCGTAGCTCCCGTACCAAGCTTTGTTACACTTTCATACTCAGTAGGTAATTAGGTGGTCATGAGAAAAGCAATATTTCAAAATATAAACAAATTCGTTAGGGGGACCAGGTCGTTTCCACCCCCTAAAGAATTTAAAAATTCGTAGCTCCCGTACCAAGCTTTGTTACACTTTCATACTCAGTAGGTAATTAGGTGGTCATGAGAAAAGCAATATTTCAAAATATAAACAAATTCGTTAGGGGAGACCAGGTCGTTTCCACCCCCTAAGAATTTAAAAATTCGTAGCTCCCGTACCAAGCTTTGTTACACTTTCATACTCAGTAGGTAATTAGGTGGTCATGAGAAAAGCAATATTTCAAAATATAAACAAATTCGTTAGGGGAGACCAGGTCGTTTCCACCCCCTGAAGAATTTAAAAATTCGTAGCTCCCGTCCCAAGCTTTGTTACACTTTCATACTCAGTAGGTTATTAGGTAGTCATGAGAAAAGCAACATTTCAAAATATAAACAAATTCGTTAGGGGGGACCAGGTCGTTTCCACCCCCTGAAGAATTTAAAAATTCGTAGCTCCCGTACCAAGCTTTGTTACACTTTCATACTCAGTAGGTAATTAGGTGGTCATGAGAAAAGCAATATTTCAAAATATAAACAAATTCGTTAGGGGAGACCAGGTCGTTTCCACCCCCTGAAGAGTTTAAAAATTCGTAGCTCCCGTACCAAGCTTTGTTACACTTTCATACTCAGTAGGTTATTAGGTGGTCATGAGAAAAGCAATATTTCAAAACATAAACAAATTCGTTAGGGGAGACCAGGTCGTTTCCACCCCCTGAAGAATTTAAAAATTCGTAGCTCCCGTACCAAGCTTTGTTACACTTCCATACTCAGTAGGTTATTAGGTAGTCATAAGAAAAACAATATTTCAAAATATAAACAAATTCATTAGGGGAGACCAGGTCGTTTCCACCCCCTAAAGAATTAAAAAATTCGTAGCTCCCGTCCCAAGCTTTGTTACACTTTCATACTCAGTAGGTTATTAGGTAGTCATGAGAAAAGCAATATTTCAAAATATAAACAAATTCGTTAGGGGAGACCAGGTCGTTTCCACCCCCTGAAGAATTTAAAAATTYGTAGCTCCCGTACCAAGCTTTGTTACACTTTCATACTCAGTAGGTTATTAGGTAGTCATGAGAAAAGCAACATTTCAAAATATAAACAAATTCATTAGGGGAGACCAGGTCGTTTCCACCCCCTAAAGAATTTAAAAATTCGTAGCTCCCGTCCCAAGCTTTGTTACACTTTCATACTCAGTAGGTTATTAGGTAGTCATGAGAAAAGCAATATTTCAAAATATAAACAAATTCATTAGGGGAGACCAGGTCGTTTCCACCCCCTAAAGAATTTATAAATTCGTAGCTCCCGTCCCAAGCTTTGTTACACTTTCATACTCAGTAGGTTATTAGGTAGTCATGAGAAAAGCAAGATTTCAAAATATAAACAAATTCGTTAGGGGAGACCAGGTCGTTTCCACCCCCTGAAGAATTTAAAAATTCGTAGCTCCCGTACCAAGCTTTGTTACACTTTCATACTCAGTAGGTTATTAGGTAGTCATGAGAAAAGCAACATTTCAAAATATAAACAAATTCGTTAGGGGAGACCAGGTCGTTTCCACCCCCTGAAGAATTTAAAAATTCGTAGCTCCCGTCCCAAGCTTTGTTACACTTTCATACTCAGTAGGTTATTAGGTAGTCATGAGAAAAGCAACATTTCAAAATATAAACAAATTCGTTAGGGGGGACCAGGTCGTTTCCACCCCCTAAAGAATTTAAAAATTCGTAGCTCCCGTACCAAGCTTTGTTACACTTTCATACTCAGTAGGTAATTAGGTGGTCATGAGAAAAGCAATATTTCAAAATATAAACAAATTCGTTAGGGGAGACCAGGTCGTTTCCACCCCCTGAAGAATTTAAAAATTCGTAGCTCCCGTACCAAGCTTTGTTACACTTTCATACTCAGTAGGTTATTAGGTAGTCATGAGAAAAGCAACATTTCAAAAATATAAACAAATTCGTTAGGGGAGACCAGGTCGTTTCCACCCCCTGAAGAATTTAAAAATTCGTAGCTCCCGTACCAAGCTTTGTTACACTTTCATACTCAGTAGGTTATTAGGTAGTCATGAGAAAAGCAACATTTCAAAATATAAACAAATTCGTTAGGGGGACCAGGTCGTTTCCACCCCCTAAAGAATTTAAAAATTCGTAGCTCCCGTACCAAGCTTGTTACACTTTCATACTCAGTAGGTTATTAGGTAGTCATGAGAAAAGCAACATTTCAAAATATAAACAAATTCGTTAGGGGGACCAGGTCGTTTCCACCCCCTAAAGAATTTAAAAATTCGTAGCTCCCGTACCAAGCTTTGTTACACTTTCATACTCAGTAGGTTATTAGGTAGTCATGAGAAAAGCAACATTTCAAAATATAAACAAATTCGTTAGGGGGACCAGGTCGTTTCCACCCCCTAAAGAATTTAAAAATTCGTAGCTCCCGTACCAAGCTTTGTTACACTTTCATACTCAGTAGGTTATTAGGTAGTCATGAGAAAAGCAACATTTCAAAATATAAACAAATTCGTTAGGGGGGACCAGGTCGTTTCCACCCCCTAAAGAATTTAAAAATTCGTAGCTCCCGTACCAAGCTTTGTTACACTTTCATACTCAGTAGGTTATTAGGTAGTCATGAGAAAAGCAACATTTCAAAATATAAACAAATTCGTTAGGGGGGACCAGGTCGTTTCCACCCCCTAAAGAATTTAAAAATTCGTAGCTCCCGTACCAAGCTTTGTTACACTTTCATACTCAGTAGGTTATTAGGTAGTCATGAGAAAAGCAACATTTCAAAATATAAACAAATTCGTTAGGGGGACCAGGTCGTTTCCACCCCCTAAAGAATTTAAAAATTCGTAGCTCCCGTACCAAGCTTTGTTACACTTTCATACTCAGTAGGTAATTAGGTGGTCATGAGAAAAGCAATATTTCAAAATATAAACAAATTCGTTAGGGGAGACCAGGTCGTTTCCACCCCCTGAAGAATTTAAAAATTCGTAGCTCCCGTACCAAGCTTTGTTACACTTTCATACTCAGTAGGTTATTAGGTAGTCATGAGAAAAGCAACATTTCAAAATATAAACAAATTCGTTAGGGGAGACCAGGTCGTTTCCACCCCCTGAAGAATTTAAAAATTCGTAGCTCCCGTACCAAGCTTTGTTACACTTTCATACTCAGTAGGTTATTAGGTAGTCATGAGAAAAGCAACATTTCAAAATATAAACAAATTCGTTAGGGGAGACCAGGTCGTTTCCACCCCCTGAAGAATTTAAAAATTCGTAGCTCCCGTCCCAAGCTTTGTTACACTTTCATACTCAGTAGGTTATTAGGTAGTCATGAGAAAAGCAACATTTCAAAATATAAACAAATTCGTTAGGGGGACCAGGTCGTTTCCACCCCCTAAAGAATTTAAAAATTCGTAGCTCCCGTACCAAGCTTTGTTACACTTTCATACTCAGTAGGTAATTAGGTGGTCATGAGAAAAGCAATATTTCAAAATATAAACAAATTCGTTAGGGGAGACCAGGTCGTTTCCACCCCCTGAAGAATTTAAAAATTCGTAGCTCCCGTCCCAAGCTTTGTTACACTTTCATACTCAGTAGGTTATTAGGTAGTCATGAGAAAAGCAATATTTCAAAATATAAACAAATTCGTTAGGGGAGACCAGGTCGTTTCTTCCCCCTGAAGAATTTAAAAATTCGTAGCTCCCGTACCAAGCTTTGTTACACTTTCATACTCAGTAGGTTATTAGGTAGTCATGAGAAAAGCAACATTTCAAAATATAAACAAATTCGTTAGGGGAGACCAGGTCGTTTCCACCCCCTAAAGAATTTTAAAATTCGTAGCTCCCGTCCCAAGCTTTGTTACACTTTCATACTCAGTAGGTTATTAGATAGATAGATGAAGAATAATGGATTAATCCAAAACAACGGATAGTTGCGGAATCATGTCGTGAACTTATTAATTCAGCTATAGGAATTACTGCCTGATTGGTGTTAACAACTTACAAAATATGCAACAGTCTTACGCCGTTTAGGCACCAAAAGCTTAACCTGTCGTTTTGAAAATAAATGAACAAAAATATGACGTTTCGACCTATAATTTAGGTCTTTATCGAATATTTTTATTTTAGAGATTGACAAACTAGTATGAAATTAATATGACATTTACAATTTTGATTTTAATATAAAATGTACCTTTGAGTTGGTTCGTTTGCTATTATTGTGTATATAGGTGGATGGTAAATGTGATGGTGAGATTGTGTGTTTAAATGATAGTGTTGTATGTATTACATAGTCCTTGTATGTCAGTCCTGTCGTTTACACGTGTTTAGGTTTTATTGTATATGTATCATTTCCAAAAATTGTCTTTTACGTTAATGTTGTTCTATAGTAATCATTTTTGTATTATCAAAGTCAAAAGTGTGGTCAGTTTGTTCTTGATGTTTTTTAATGCTGTGTAGTTGTTATTACTTTTATGTTGTAGTCTGTTTTTTAAGTATTGTCCTGTTAAAAGTGTCTTTAATTTAATAAAAACAAGAGCCAGAACCTACAAATAAATACGCTAAGAATAATTAATACGAAAGGACTCCACAAAATTAACATCAATATATATATATAAATGAACAAAAGTTCGTGCAGTTGGAAATTGAATATACTTTTGATCATCATGCTCTTCTAAAGATCTTGCTAGTATATCATACATAGATAGTTCTATATGTATCTGTAATAACTATCACGGTGGCAAGGCATCGTGTGTTGCGCTAGAGCGGCCGCTCGCCGAGCGTAAAATGTTTACCTTATAGATCGCGACACGGCTTGGACAACGTCGAACTGCGCTAGGCTTTAGAAGTCGGGTTCACGATTATTCGTTCGTCGGCTACTTTGGATTAGTGTTCATCGAATCGTTCTTTATTTTCGATATTAAAATAACGTTTGGTTTGCTTTATGTTGTATTTAGGTATTACCAGTTTGATTAGGATTGAATGTTTTATTTTGAATGGTTGGTTTTTAACTAGATTTAGAGTTTTCTTTATATTGTTCCTTTTTGTGTTAGATTAACTCTACATAATACGTGCCATTGTACATATTGTTCTCGTTATCTAGCACGTATTTTCTAAATATTTATCGAGTTTAATAATATACAAATATTATTTAATATATCATTTAGTTTCGTATATTTCTTCCAGTTTTGGTTTTCGTTTGTTTTCGATATCGCTGCCTCTCTATTTACCTTATAGTATTTTACTTTAGGATTACTAGAAGTGGACATATCTGTGTTATTACACCACCGTTTGTGTATTGCCCTTTTATTAAAAAGTACTAATAAAAAAAGTTGTTGAGATCATGGAATCAAAAATAAGACCTGCAGTGAAAACGTATTACTGCAATCGATATAGTGCGTTTTCTACAAGCATCTAAGTGCACACTTGAAGCCTTGAAAAGATGTTCCCCAAGAAAAGAGGTTTCTTTTTGTCAATGGCTTGTGTATTTTTGTCAATAAAAGACACATTTGACAACAGAAATAGGATTTATGTCTGCGTTAAAAGGCAAGACAATCAAATATCAAATATTATGAGTGGCACTGAATCATCCGTGAGTACTTTGGATAATGCACATGCATCTGGCTACCTTAGAGTGTGAAGGAATTAGTAGCACAGGAAACAGAAGTGAGGTAATTTCTAAAGCTGAGTTATGTTCGGTAGATGCTGCATCTGGAAAATCTCCCTTGCCCGAAACAAGATGTCAAGATCTGGTTAACAGTTGTTTTTATCGTAAAGAAGCAGCCTTTACTTACCTGTTTACCATATCGTTTGAACGATTTGAAAATGTCAATGACTTAGCAAAGAATGCGGAATCACGTCGTAAGTTTTTTAAAGAAAAAGGTACTGGCTGAAGGAGTTTCTTTGCGTTTTAACTTTCAAAGGCTGCTAGAACAAATAAACTTATTAAAAATTCATGTTGGTCAATAGTTGAGTACGCGCAGTGTAAACAGCAAGAATGTAGATATTTCAAATTGAAATATTACGTTTTATGATGCACGTATTGAAGTAAAACTATATTATAAAGGCCGTAAAATCGGTCAGTCATAATGAGCAACATTCCTATTGGTTAAAGGGCACCGAGAGAAAAGCAATTAAAGAGAAGCTGAAGTCGCAGTTAACCTAAAGTCGTAAGATGTCAGCATATAGACAGTTTAGATGGAGATAATTTCATAGAAGGCAATTGGCAGGATTTAAGATCTCTATCCGTGTACCATAAAGCTCGATCGGAAGTTCACGCAGAAGGAGATAAACACAAGGATCCATTTTTAGACATTCTAGTGAGATCTTTAGAAGAGCCTGATGATCAAAAGTATATTCAATTTCCAACTGCAMGAACTCTTGTACMTTTATTTTCAAAACGACAGGTTAAGCTTTTGGTGCCTAAACGGCGTAAGACTGTTGCATATTTTGATGCTACAGGTTCGGTAGTCAGGCCAAGTGAATATGACAAAGGTCGACGGGTACTGTATTATTCTGTAGTTGTTAACACCAATCAGGCAGTAATTCCTATAGCTGAATTAATAAGTTCACGACATGATTCTTCTACTATAACGACCTTTTTGTTGTCCTTTAAGCACTTCGTTACTACAAAATGCAACAAAACTTGGCCCATATTTAACGTAATTGTCACAGATTGGAGTTTTGCACTTATGACATCTGTTTGTCAGGGTTTTAATGAAATGACACTATATACGTATTTAAGAGTGTGCTATAAATATCTCACAAATAAATTGGACGACTCCAGGTTCCAGAAACTTATAATACTAAAATCATGCTGTGCACATTTCATTAAGATGATTTGTAGCCGACTGTCGAAAATAAAAATTAAGAGTGCTCACCGGAAGGTAATAATTGATGCAGTTGCTGTACTGATACAATGTTCATCATTAGAAGATCTAACTTCAAATTTTGGTAACATTGTTAATTCTGCTGTTAAATAAAACATCTTAACGATAATGTAAAGGCAGCAATTAAAGAACTAGCTGCAATATCACACGATAATGCAGATGTACTTTCTGCCTCGCGTGATGTACTTACTTGCGTCCATGACGACATAGACGTTGATGATGATGATGAGAAGGTGCGGGGAGAATATATAACGTCACCCTTTTTTATATACTTTTTCCAAGGTATATGACAACATTTCAACAAATGTGGCAGATTATTTCAGAAAATTGTGAAGAATCCAAGAAGGAGAAAAATCCGTATTTTTCCGAAGATTTTTGCTTATATCTTGTAAAAAGAGTTATGCCCTTCGCCCCACTTTGGAGCAACGTTTTGGAGGTTGGTCGTTTTAGTAATTCAAACGTAGAGGCATGGTATAAATCTTAAATAAGGAGGTACTTGGAGGAGAAGGCAGTAACAAAACTAGGAAGATTGTTGAAAAATTACAGCAAAGACTAAACACCGGAATTTAAAAGCAACAGAACTGCAAATTGAAAAAGTCCGCCAAAAGCATGTAAAATAAGGGGCGACACGAAATAGATGCTCCAAAAGCCAAGAACAGTGGCGAAGATCTTCTAAAGAGAAACGTGGATACTTGTACAAAAAATATCTAAATGAGCTCCAGGCATCTCTAGATAGTGACGAAAAGAACAACTCGGAAGCAAGGGCTTAAGCCCTAAGTTAGTCGAAAGGTCTAATTTGCAAAAAAATGGCAGCAAGGTCCATTCGGATGCTGAACTGTCAAAAACTGACCCGGAGCAGGGAGTAGCTGCTACCGAAAGTGCTAATGCAATTGAGGAAAAAGCGTCTGAAAATGCACTATCAAATGGTTTATTTTACAGCAACAACTATTATACCGAGTTAGCTTAAAGAGTAAGTTTGTGGTTGGCAGGTACAGCTATCTCGGAAACACCATAAAATTGTGCAGTTCGGACTATGCTACGCTAGTTTCCAAATACAACAAGTGTAATTTCAATTTGAATTCAAATGAGCGTTGGGCGTCAGACTACTGTATAGATGCGCTGTCGTACACATTATGAAAAACCGACCTGATGTTTACTATATAGATACTGTATCTGTACATTTAATACTTGAAACCGAAGGCAAAAGCTTTACAAAATTTGTGCCTCTACAGAAAAGTTTCGTCGGTGTTAAATGTATCCTCATGCCACATTTAATTAATAATAATCACTGGATTTTACTTCTACTAATCTTAGTACAAAGTCTGTTTATGTTCTTAATCCCTCCCAGAATTATTACTTGTCGGAAGAATCAATTTTCAAAAAAATCAAAAGTTCTTTACAGCACGCGTATAGGATGCAGCGAGAAGAATGGTTGAATATTAGAAAATGGAAGTTCACTACCGTTAACG
>QCXZ01000003.1:38599988-38670581 GCA_025024175.1 Rhyzopertha dominica | reverse complement strand
ACTCCATGTTATTATTGCACTCGTAATATTGATTCTTATTTGTACTTACTACACTTTCACGTAGCAAGCGTTTGTTTAGAAACAGAAGTACCTAGTAGCAGCAAACACGCAATGTTAGCAGTAAATACCAATACCAAATTGGCAGTTGCTATATGAATTTTGGGGTAGCGAACAAGCACAGTAGTAGGGTTTCTCCTGGTAACAAGGCATATGCTCTCCAGTTTTAAAAGATTTTGTATATCTTGGAGAGTATTGAATCTATGATGCTGCTTCATTTTGTTTTGGAGTGCATTTTGTGCCGTACTACTTTAAAACGCGCCATCTAGCGATGCCAGTAAGTATTATGTCCAAGAAGCTAATGCGGTAAAATAGAAGTCATCATCATAATTAAAAATACATCCCTGCATTGGCGTTTAAATAATTTTCCTTAGACAGACTTATTTGTTTAACTGAAAGAAATTTGAAACTGGCGGCTTTAGAAATAATTTATCATAATATTCTATGAGTGTTAGAAAACATCCCGAAGGTAACCCGAGTTTTATAGTTAAAAAATGTAGATCTATTACAAAGCGAAAATTAGCTTTAGGCGTAGGCTTAGCATGTTTTTAAAGGGTGGACGCGAATTTATCTGTAGACATATTTGGTAGCGACATTAGCAATGTTTACGTTTTGAGAGACGCTTGAATAATAATCATGCCGAACAAGTCCAAAATTTCAAGAAACAATTTAGATATAAGTACTGTTATTCAACTGTCATAGAATGAAAAAACTCCGTAAACAGCAGTTTTTGATGGATATGCTAACCTAGCATTTTGTAAAACTCTTAATACTTGTGAAGGATAGGCTTTTCAAAATAATCAGATATCGTCGCATTTTGGTCCAGTGTAATGTAAGCCAACCTAATCAGAGGGTATTGAACCAACAACATGCGAGCATTAACACATTAACTTATAACCCTTTCTACCAGTGGCGGATCCAGGATTTTGGTTTGGGGGGGGGGCTTGATTCATTGAAGAAATTGCTTATTTTTTATATATATATAAACTATTACTTTAAAAATACAGCTATAGAAACAAATTACCGTTTCAAATGAAATCGAAATTGAAAATAGCATTTAATCACGTCCCCTAAAAACGACGTGTGACGGCATGTTTCATTCTAGATTGTCGCGCGTTTGTGATCTGATGCGAATCGTCTGATGCATCTACGTACGCCGTTTTCGTGGAGTTGTTTCTTTGTGAGGGTTAGTAGTGTAATATGATTGCTGAACATTCTTCTGAAAGCGGAAAATACAAAAAAAATAGTGTGCGGTTAGCGATGTGTAAAAATATGTGATTTTGTGTTGGAAGATATCTAGAAAAAATGATGCACAGCAATCAAACGAGAGGAAAACTATACACACACTAATCTGCGGCAAAATACCCCAGTAACATTGAAATAGTCAATACAAGAACACCTGTCAGCGTGACAGATCTCGGCTGGCGCTTGAAAACGGAACGTGATGTCGACGCCCCAGCAGCGATTTCAGTCAAGTGAAATTGGTACATTTTACATTACAATTATTTCAGCTTTGTCGGGGTTATTTTGCACAAAACCCTTCCTGGCCGTTAGGACGTTAATTTCAGCAGCTAAATGTTGAAATTTAAAAATCATGCAACTTGTCCGTTATGGGCAACACACTTAAAAAGCACATAAAATTTTATTTTGATACGTGTATAGTTCTCGGTATAGCTGTCATTTTTTCTCATGATCAAACCTTGAACTCATAGTGAAATAACTTTTTATCGTGGGTATTGCAACTGCTTTCTGATTATTGGCCGATTTTAGGTAAATAACGCCGTAAGTACCTATAAAAAACTATGACATTTAAGTGAGAGGGCGTGTTTAGAAATCTAGTTTAAAGAAGTTCAAACCCGAATATACCGATGATTGGTTTAAATGGTAATTAAATATTAATTACCACACGCTGTCCCTTGTAGGACAGGCAGGTATCATAGAATAGGAAGTCCACACACACCCAAAGTTCAATCTATAGGCACCCACTACCCACACCCAATACAACACCGACCGAAAAATGAATGAACTCAACCCAATAAAAATAATTTGATATTGGATCCTTTTAATTATTTACTATAGCGTCCCATCACCTATCGAGCTCAAATTCTACATATCCCCAGAAAGTGTTCCTCTTGAACACGAATATGAAATCCGTTTCTTGCGGTCGCGCCTAGTTTTCGAAAAAGTAATTTTTTCAATTTGGAACTACTTTATAACGCGGAGTGTTCTCCCTTACGCCACGCAGTGCCGCATGCTCGTGAACGGCCGGTCGTCCTACGCGAGTGCGTTTTCAAGCAGATTTGGGGGKTGTATTTTACCGCGCGATTTTTGWAGCGTTTAGGCCATGTTTTTTTGCGCGCCGGCAAAAAACAACCCCCAAATCTGCTTGAAAACGTACTCGCGTAGGACGAACGGACGTTAAGGAATACGCGACATTGCGCGGCATAAGGGAGAACACTCGGCGTTGTAAAGTAGTTCCAAATTGAAAAAATAGTTTTTAATAAACTAAGCGCGACCTCAAGAAACGGATTTCTTATTCGTGTTCAGGAGGACAGTTTCTGGGGGTATGCACAATTTGAGCTCGATAGGTGATGGGACGCTATAGTAAATAATTACCTGTTTGGTAGTCATTTGAATTAAAATTTTACAAAACCGCGCGAACAAAAGCGCACCGCGTTTGTAATTAACAGAGAAAACATCCAATTAATAAACAACGACACGACACGACAGCATGAGCATGAGCACGCGCTACAGAGGAAAGAGAGCACGTGCGCTGTGTGTCTGTGGCGCGCGGTTTAAAAACTTGACGCCTTCTTATTGAAATATAAATTTGAAAAATATTATACTTACTAGTGGATCAAGTAAAGATAGGTGATAAAGAATGTACTGTAGTTGTAATGTTGTTCTGAGAAAGTAAGATAATATTAAGTTTGAGATTTGTCAAGGGTGGATCTAGAGCTTTTGAGGGGGTAGGGGGGCTGAGCCCCTTAGCCCCCCTCCCGGGATCCGCTACTGCTTTCTACAATGCATCAGACATGTCCACGCCAATAGTACAGGTGTATCGAGGACACAGCCCACCCACAATTTTTTCTTTTGTATGATAATATGACACAAACGTCATTTCTATTACTATGCTACCTTCAATACCAAAATGAGAGTTCGATTCAACAAACCACATTATAAATTAGGACACACTTATCATTAGTTGGCTGTCTTGTATACACTTGATGGCATCCCGATATTCCAAGCAATGTATCTCAACTTCACCCCCAACCCGTCAAGGAAAGCGGAGTACATCGCCCGCAATTAGCTTGGTTAGCTTCTTCCTAATGCGTCATCCATCTAATTGACTGCAAATTTAATTTTACTTTGATTGTGTAAACACTGAAAGCTGCCCGCGCCTGTCCACTCAAGGGACTCCGTTTCATTTGCTGACGCATTTTATTCATTTGGCAGGTACCTAATTTAATTTGCGGCGCGCAGGCCCCATTCCCTACGCCCTTCTTGCGGCGAACCGGTAAAGTGGTGATTCTAAATGAATCAGGGTACTTCAGTTTTTAAAGCAGGTACCAATAATTATAACAAATGATTAAAATACAAAGCTACGTTATAGCTGACCGGTTGCTTGGAATGCTGGTCTGATAACCGTGCTGATGTCGATTGATTTTTCTGAGGCCTGATAAATCAAGAAAATTATGTTATCAATCTTGCATTATATTGGCTTCTGCGGTTAATTATGATCAATTCCTTTTTATCTGAAGGAAGACAGCGTGTGACGTGTCGAGAAGCATCTTCTCTTTGCTGGACTCGTTCTGGTTTTATTAGCAACGCTCGCTGCACTCGCTCGACGCTGCTTTTAAGCATAAGCGGAGTTAAGTAACTAATTTATTGAAATACGCCAATGTGTTGCCACATTATGTGTCTGTCTGTAATACGCAAATGCAATGCAAGCCGGAAAATAAAGGAACATGTTTATTGTGACAGATAGTAAGCATGTAGATTATTATTTAAACACATTAACAAAAATGTATGAGCCAAAATTGTTTTAAAAGTAACATAAATGGTTATTAAAAATAATAATAACCAGAACAATAAAAGGCTTTTCGCAAATATAAAAGTAGCTGTGCGTTACGGATGACATTATTTTGAAAATCTACCTGAAATCTTGTGCACAACAATATGTTGAAACTATGACTGAAACTAGGCCAATTTAAACTAAAATGAAGTGAATATTGCAAATACCCTGTAATTTTGGCGGAATTTAGTGATTCTAAACTTTTTTTCTATTCTTCTTAGGCTTATCAGTCTATTAATGTTGATATATACTTTACACAGCATATTCTTAGTGCCTCTGACATGTTCAACATTTAAGGCCCGGTTGCACAAACGCGGATCAAAGTTAATCCGGGTTTAATCCGTGGTCGGTGCCTAGCAATGTCATGAATTTGGTGTTCTGAATGATGTTGCTACAGCAATGACCACGGATTAAACTCGGATTAACTTTGATCCGCGTTTGTGAAACCGGACCTTAAAGTGTTGAATATGTCAGAAATACTAATAGCCCTAAAGAAGGACGGCAAATTGCTAAACAGTTGTGAAGTTACACTACAAATCCTTAATTTCTTTAACAAATTGCATGCTACCCCGTATATAGTTGTTCATTTTGGGCTAATGGCAAAACTAGCCGGGCTGTCTTACCTCAAACAATTTAGCACTAATTTGACCTGCAGCTCATCTCTGACTCCCTGCATGGTTCCGTATTCTATGCCATCTGTGGATGTTTATAATTTTTCTCCGATACCTACTTCATTTGCACAAATTGTATGTTGCTGTCTAGTTCTTTATTAGTCACCCATGTTTCGTTTCCGTAATGCTTTTCTAACAATTCTTTTTACACTTTTATACCTTTGTTTACCAAACTGACTTCCGTCTTGTTGGATAAGGATCTCATGGCATAGTACAATTCAGCGACTCCTTCGATCATGTGCTCCAAGCTACCAGGGTCTGCTACTAGTTATTATCACTCTTTTTCAAAGATGTTGAAAAGAAACATTTTTTGTGAAAAACTGTTTAACTCATTATAACGTTATTTTTAAAATATGCTGATTGGTTTCAAAGGTGTTATCTTATCAACCTAGTGAAACAAAGCCATATAGATTCAAATCATTAACTTTTTTCCAAGCTCGTTAATTTATTTATAAAATTTTAACAAACAAACTTTCTTACTCAGTATTCGTTATTACACCGCAATTCTTCAAATCTGGCTCAAAAGCTAGCTTCCAATCGTCTTAAGATAACTTCAGCTAGCTAAACACTATTCGTAAAGCTAACTTTTTACATAATATTAAGGAGTATCTACCTGAGAGCTAGTTAAGCCATTTTGTCTGAGCAGGCTGAAAACTTATTGCTAATAATCCCTAAAAATACCTTCATTAAGTTCCACTATTCTTAAAACTTTGTGCATTTCCATTTTGTAATAGTCAGGAAAATCCGTCTGAGTACAACATGCGCCATTTTCTCTGATCAACCTGAAAATTAGCTCAATATTCCTTAGAGCTACTAGCTCAAGCTAGTTCCAGTATTATMAACTYTAGACCCACTTCCTTTTTTTGTAAWATAAAGGAAAATCTGACACCTAACTTTGCTATKTGKTACGCGACACAAAACGGTTTTATAGCAATCGCCAATGTCGCGCAACAAAAAGGGGCAAAGAAAAAAAATAAAAGATCAACGAGCTTGGCAGTTTGAAATTAATCCGCACACGAAAGACTAGTTGCTAAACAGCACCCACTAACACAGCGTAGAGGTGGGTGGGTTAAATAACCATATAACAGAATGTACGAGAGCAAAGGACGCCACCCGCTTTCTCACAACCGCTCAGCAACAGATATTTAAATAAAGCGGGAAATACAGTAGCTTAAAGTGGGATGATTAAACAACACTTACTGCTTCACTCAAGACTATTGATTATAATTGGAAAACCAAAATAAATAATACATGTCATTTAAATACGGAATACAATTTTGTATGAGACACAGATAATATTAAAGTATACTTTGGTACCAGGTATAGCTATACGAGGCGTACAAGATTTTACCTTTGGTTTATAGATAAACCCCAAACTACGACACGCATTTACCCAAGTATAGAACGGTAGGTATGAACCAGTAAGCTATTATAAATATTAAATTCTTATCTGGTTGTCCGATCGGCTGCGTCACAGGGCTGCTGTTACATAGCTGACCAGGCGGTGTTGTTCCAACGGTAAGGTAGATCGGCTCACAACCCCCTTGACGTCGTGCAAATGGTAAACCAAAGCCTCTACTACTGCTGTCAGATGGTGGGTCAGTCTCAAAGATACCGTAGATCGGCGGTTTCAACGTAAGACCAGGATAAGCAAGGTACAACCCAAATATAAGATAGGGGACCAACAGGAAAAGTAAAAGGAAACGTACAGGTAAAAAAAGGCCTACAATAAAAACAAAACGCACATTAGGTTGGAATTGAAATTAATGCAAAGGCATACCTTCGGATGTTATGCGGCCTTATGTGGATTGGCGATACAATGGTGATTATCGCTTAGAATGGAGAATGTGTGTAACTCAACTGCTTCCACGATATCCCACAAGTGGCTTGGTTCAATAAACACACCAGGAAACGTTTATTGCCATCAAAATTGCAGAAAACAAGGGCTACACCAGGTAGTGGACACTCTCATATTAGATAACCGTAAACGCTATTGCTGCAACCAACTATACACGATTACTGTTATGGATACAACATTCATAGATGGCACTCTGTGCTGTGTGTGAAGCACGGCTAACGCATGCACGCGGGATTGCGTTTAAATCAAAGTATGTTCAAATCAAGTTGATGTCACGCTTTGATATCTAGCAAAAAATTGTCGCAAGTTCCCAACGTACCTACTTATACGATATTTTAATATGTTATAGTTATTATTATTTTGCAACCTGTTAACCTTTTTGGTGGCATTTTTATGTTTAAAGTTACAGGTATGTAGTACTATATTGTGACATTGAAGTTGAATATGAAGAAGGTAAGACAATTGCTTTAATTTTGTACCTTGAAAAGTGTTAAAATTGTTAGTTTCGAAAATGCCGAAGGTATCACACAGAAAAAACTGTKCGGTAAAGATCTGTAGTAATAAATATTTAACAAACTCAAATACCACATTTCACCACCTCCCAAGAGAAGGTGCCATGTGTGAAGAACAGGTAAAACGGACAATTTGGACGTGCAGTCTCACAGCCTTACATCCATTCGAGCATCATTTGTGGTATGTGGAGAATACTTTCTAGCTAATTGCTTTTAAATGCCAGAGAAAAATAAACTAAATAGAAGAGTAGTTCCCACACTAAATAATAAACAATGGGGCAAGATAAACATTGTTTTTGAATCTTATTTCTAGTAATTTCATTTACGACAATTCAAATAATTAGCAGTTTTTTAAAACCTCGCATTTCCTTTGCCACTATTTTACACATAAAGAAGAAAACAACCCTATTAGTTGTTATTTAAAGTAAACCTTTCTGACTTTTTATGAAGTACACATTTGCGTACAAAGTCAGCATAATATAAAAAAGTTAAGTTAGACATGCCTACATAAATTAAAAAGATTGTTTTCTTAATTTCCTGTAAAATAGTGGGCAAAGTAGATACCAGGTTTTAAAATTAAGGTAAGAAATAAACGTCAAAATAAATGACATTTGTATGACTCGGAGTTTCTGATTTATCAGCTACACCTGCTGGTCGTTTCATTAATGTAGTTCACATACAACATTCACAGATGGCGCTGTAACTCATTCCACAAAATTTATCAACACTGGCCATTCTTGTTTACTGATATTCTTTGGGCTACACTTATAATAAATCCGTCTTATGACGTTTACGACTCAAAATTAAAAATTTGAAAACCACCATGGAAACCAATGGAAGGCCGGCAAATGCTTCTAGATGAAAATAAACATTCGCCCAGATAATGTCACCTTTGGATTTGTGAAAACCAAACCAGCTGTTTAACATGGCATTTGAATATTATGTAGGCGACGATTTCCAAACCACTAATTTAAACAATAAACCTGATATTCGAAAAATGAACCGCAACATATTTTGTCTGATCGAATGAAAACCTAGCTCCATATTACTAACTCCACCTCTTTTAAAGCTGAATATCAATGGAACTATTGTGGCGAATGTTTACGAGAACTTCATAATATTTAAGTGCACTTTTGATCTTTTTCAACTTTCTATTTACCTTCTCCGCTACGCATGTTTTACATGAATGATGGTCGCCACATTTTTATCATGTTATTCATGTTACAATGAGCAAGATCAATGTGTAATTTATAAAACATCCAATCAATTCGATTACAAGCATTCAGCGCGCAGTAAAGCAAACAATCGATGAAAATTGCGGATAAAATGGCGGTATTTAATTTCTTTTAAATTTTCACTGCGTTAACAGTCCGGTTTTTGTTTTCTTCCGAGGGACCAAAAAAACACTAGCCACTGGGAATTTTAACTTTTATTCTGGTCTATCATCTCTATTAATACATAGCTTCTTGTGTGCTAAACAATATTCTAATTATGAAAGAAGTAAAACGTTTATCCTGGTTGCAATGCATTGGTTAGCACAATACCAGATATTCAGTGGTAGTGTTCATAACGTCCTCTAGGTATTTCAACATTAATCTCATATTTAAAATAATGCTAATCTACAGTAGTTGTTAGGATCCGAAATAATTTCGGATATAAACATTTGTAAACCAAGCAACAAGGTAGTGGGCATTAATAAAAAACTCTCAAGCAAGCTCTTGTTTCTCTTTCCAACGCACGAAATAACAGCCTTAGGAGGAGATGTTACACTGCGGCTTTTAGAATTTTGAGAACAATAAAAAAAATACAAAAGCAAATCGTACTTATCACATCAAGCTGTGCACCGTTAATACTTTGTATACAGATAATTTATTATAGAATATCAAAAACATAAATGTTATTTATACAGAGATTTGCGAAATCTGGTACTTTTCATTGATATTTAAAACCATTTCCAGTTTGAAACAGTTAATATTAGAAGAAGATAATTTGCGATGTTCCTCATAATCCGTTTTCGAGAGACTCACTTTTACTGACAATTCGCCAAATAACAGAACAAAATTATCGAACGTCGTAGCAGTTCCTGGAACGTGCCTTTACAAGTCTGGCGTAGCAGTCAAGATGTATACTAAAATCACGTAAAGCTCGTTAGCCGCTTCCTCGGGAAGTTGTGAAACGATATTTGGAGTTCATAAAACTAATGAAACTGTTGGAATAGACGTGGTGGATGGTCCTGGTACCTACATTAGTGGCAGATGAGACGCAATTTTGTTCCTGTTTGTAGACATCAGAGCCATGGTTCTGTGAAGTTATGATGCGGAGTATCGTTAGAAGCGGGGTTTGATTTAAATGCTCTGGCAAGCACGATAGTAATTGGCTTAGTGTTTTCCTGCGGGCAACGTAGCGCTCTGGCAATTAACGAACTTTAAAGAACTTAGGTATGCTGCAAGATTTAATATTTACATTTCCGGCTTCAGTGAAAATCGTTCCAGGTATGCTACAATTAGAGCCGCATTCTGTTTCAAATTTGCATGTTAGTTGATGAGCGCAATAAAATTAAAAGGTACTCGAGATTTATTATATACTTCAGTGTTTCTAAACCTGTGGGGCGGGCACCTCCATTTGGTGGACGATACTTTATTATGGGAGAGGGAGGGGAACGCACTAGTGGAAATAATTTTTAAAAACCCTAGAAAGTTATTTTGAAACCAAAGTGAAATTTATTTATTTCACAAAAAGCAAAATCCAATACGGCGACGGAGGGCAGAAACATGTTTTAATTTTTCAAAAACAAAACGCGTTAGATACAATTGTTTAGCATGAAAATATGTAACTCTCTAACTATGCCAGAACCCTACGCGTGCTGAGCTATAAAAACAAATACCTACAATATATATCCAACAACCAAATTAACTTTAGAGCACAACATCCTTGTTCCTGTCTTCCAGAACAAAAAATTGATACACCGACTTTTCTTTCTATATTTGGTTGGTACCATTATTCGGTTTTTTTTAGAGCCACTGCAATTTCCCAAGGTTAAAATGTTAGTAACAGCGAAAGGTTTACGAAAACAAAAATTTTCGGCAGCAATACAGTTTTTTTTACAAATTCAGACAGTAGTGTACTAACAAATTCTCTCCTTCGCCAAACATATGTTTATTAATTGTTGGAGGTAGCGTAATGTGCGTGATATTTATATTCTTCGGTTCTGAACGTCTCGCTTGGGTATATAGATACAAAAAAAAACTAAATGTTTTTTGATAGGCGTTTTTTTTTCATCCAGTGGCGTACTATTGTTTTTAGAGAATTGACACAAACTCCCTTTTTTAAATGGTAAACATAGTTGGCTATGCTATGGTTAAAAATACAATTTTTTTTCTGATTATGAAAATATAAAATTGTTTGGTTTATTTTCAATAGGTATATCTGGTATTATACCAATTTTTTATGGCCTGATCGATATTTTTGTTTTTCGCCAAAGTCAATGTAAATAATGTAACGCCAAGCAATGCATATGCACTTATTTCCAAACAAACAATAATTTTCATTATTGATTACCGATAAAAAAACATCTTTAAGAGTCTTAAGTACGTATGCAAATAGACATATATTTAATCCTTAAAGATTAGAATTGTTATTTAAGAATATATAATATATTGTGTGTTCTCTTGTATCATAGCTTTCTAGATGTAAACTTAAAAATCTGATTAAATTATTTAAAAGAAATAGAATAATACCAAAATTACTGGAAATGTATATATTTTCTTAATCAGAAAAAAAGATTGTGTTATATCTAAAAACGTTCACTCACTATAAAATTGTGTACGCCACTGGATTCAGTATAATAATATCTATCTACCAAAAAAGTCTTCACAGTTTTTTTGTATCTAAGCGAGATATTAAGGTTATAACGTTATACAAAGGTTGGCTAATTTTGAAACAAAAGACGATGTAAAAATAGCGATGGTACAGTTCAAGTCACAACAAGTAAGACAGCAGTCTGTAAGCGCAACTCCCTACTATTAATAATTACTGAGATACACTATAGTCATTACGAAAATGGGACACCCGGTACATAGGTCCTGATAAAGACTTTGTAAGTATGTATTTGGTAGATTACTGCCACGTCATTTCTTGTTCCTCGATGAGATTCTTTCAACAGTTAAATATCCCACAAGGATTGATTGTAGTTCAACTTTCTATTTTTATTTATTTCACTTAACACAAGCACGTTTCAACCAAATAGCCCCCAGATGAATCAAATTCCGACTTGTTTTATATAATCATTTAAATTCTTACTTGGATACTTATGTTTCAAGTAATTTGCTGTAGACACAACTGGCCAAAATCCTTTGCTTGGACCTGACTGGATTAATAAGCAACTTGTTATTTATACAAGACAAACGTTGTTCTTTAAGGCATCACCATTTTGTTTTTAAAATTCGTCAAAATCACGATTGCAGAAGAGAACAGCCCATACACTGAAAGGTTGATAAACTTTGATGTATCTGCAAACAGGTAAACTTTCTGTAAACTTGCTCAAATGTCTTATAAGGTAAGGGTTTTATCTACTAAAAGTCACAGTACACATTTTTGCAATTGTACAAATGCCTCAATATTTTACCGCGTAAAAAATAAATAATTAATGGAAAACGATCGTTACATATGTGTAGGCTAAAAACATTTATTTAACCTTCACGGATTTAATTCCGTTTTAAATTCTGTTTACATCGAGCATATCGTCTAAAATAACCTTCCGAATGCAGATGTGCATGAACTAATAACACGCTGCCAAATTTATACCAAAATATGACACTGCCGCATTCAAGATATAGGTATAATGAACTCAAATAGAATCAAATGTGAATACCTACACATTTACTAAATATACGCATGCAAAGTTAATCTATTGTTTGTATGTGCTTCCATTGGAGTTAGTAAGCATAAGTAACGTTAAGCATTAATAACGCAGTAAAGTATTGTGAAGGACATAACGTAAGCCAGTAAGATTTTTGTTTAGTATTTGACCGAGTGCCAAATGAGTGAGAGATAAGCTACTGCACTGCATAGAGAAAAGAAATTTCTTACTGGAAGCCGCTTCAAATCGAAAAGTGAAAATTGCATGTTACTCCAGCACATTTATTATTGCATAGGGTGTGGTGGTGAAAGCCCACTGCTCTGAAGCTTCAACCTATTGTGCCCCCAGTATTTTAAGGGGTATATTTTAATCCTATATTCTCAATAAATTTTAGGATAGGTACACTTAATGGGTGCTTGTGCAATCACCTCCGGTTCCACAAACGGTACCCCAAAGAAACTGCCCTTTCTCCATAAGTGCTGGACTTTCCCATCAGAATATAGCAGTGATTTTTATCCTCCTCCAGGTACTTTCGTCACGTAACATCATTTATTATACCAATTTTAGTCTTTCTTTAACAGCAATGTCCCGTAAGTACTAATAGGTCTTGCCCTCGATCTCTTGGTATACACGAACCCACTCCAACTCTGTTGTGTGCTCCCAAGATACGAAGAATATGATTTAGGCATTCATTTATCACCTTAGGGCATACATTTGTTCAGTGACGCTTAGCTGTCGGTCATGATTCGAATCCTTTTATTATTATAGGCYCTACGTCACCATCACCATCTAGATGATAAGAGTAAATCTGAGATATTTAATTGATGGTGCAGATATTAGGGAAATGATGAAAGAATGGGTCTTCGAATTGAGGGAATTAAAACGGGAATTTAACGAAAACATCTATTGTGAATATTTGGATTTATAGAAATACATACATTATTTACCTAAACAAAGGTAGTGAAATTATTCTTTCAAAAGCACAAAAACCTCTCACGGCACATTATTGCTATAAATAAGTATGTATTATTAAGGCTGAAATATTTCAATCTTTCTATATATATTTTTTTGTTTTAGGTTATAATTTAACTACTGAAAAGTTGCGAAGTATAAAACACAGAAAAAATAAACCTTACTAATTATTTGCACTTCAATTTTGTTAAACGAGAAGGTAACAATGTATGTAAGCCAGTCTGCTGCAAGTGCCCACACGATTACGAAATGTAATATATAATCCTTTGGATTTCCGCATCAGATACGGGCCAAAAAAATATTTCTGCTCGCAGCTGAATCCAGCAATTTCACGCCTCGCTCGATTACCAACCGAATTAAGCCAGCAATATCACGCGTCACCAGAAAAATGTTAGGAAATGCGTAGGAAACGTGATTTATTCCGGAACACGTGTAATTACGGTTCTGCGATCAAAACAAAAAATTGGAACATAGTGTGGCCATCAGTTTGGACGGATGATGTGACTAGAACGTTCAAAGGGACGGCAGATCTACTTATTTGAGTGATTAATCAGCAATGAACTTTAAAAAATTCTTACGAAAACTGCCACGGGTGGTACTAAAATAACGTTTCGCTTGTTTGGACGCTCATATGCGTAGATTTAGCACCTGTCACATGGAATTTGTTTTTGACAGTGTTACAGCTAAGCTACATCTACCGTAGGACGATTTTGTAACACGACAATGTCGTGTACTATTAAAATAACCATTACTCGTATGTTAATAATTGCTATGAAATTGCGATATGGGCATAGTAATTGCTTTAGGTTGAATTATTTGGAAAAATCTAAAATAAAAATAATTTAATTTTATGCCCAGCGATGGTGAACAAACATTCACGATACGCATTTTACAAATACATTATAACAAATAATGTTGCATCTCTTCCAATTTACAACACAAAACATGTATTTTATTACGACCTTTTATAGACTAACGAGAGAGTGTATTCCCAGAAACATTATTGCTTTTCCCCAAAAACATCCATGTTTTAATACGATAAAACCAATTTCTCGCAATGAATTCTAAATCATAACGATTTCTGAATATATTATTGAAATTTTGTTTTGTACCGCCACTAGAGCCGTTTGGAGCGCCCTATATCACATTCGTTTTCTTTAAAATTAACTGTTTTTTTTTCTTGTATATAATATTCTTTATACAAGAGAACAAAAATTTCAATGAATAACATGCGTTAGGTTTTTCTATATGGTTGCTTTGTGGTCTGCTTTCATAAATTGTCAATTCTTTCATTGTATTCACAGATGCACAATAATATTTACACAAAATAACCGTGAATTTCAACATCCACAGCTTTTATTTTTCTTCTCTTCATTAATTTGTAGTCATTAGGTATATTCGCGTATTTGCCGTCTTGCACATACCTATATACGTTAATTATTTTTAATCTTGTATTATAGCAGAAAGTCAACAGGCGTTAGAAAGGAAAACTAGGAAAGAAAAATTTTCATGTCGCCTTTTGCATTGCATTGCAAAAACTTTGTTTACTAATTAAAATTTGACGATCTGTACTTATTTATCACATTCATTATTTACAATAATTCTAACCATGTACACAAAAAAATATTATTTACGCTTTTGCCTTAAAAAATGAAAATGTAAAATAGAGGAAACGGAATAACAAACAGTAACTTAGTTATCATCAAACTCGTTTATAAAAACATTTTATATAAGCAGGTTTCAATGGAAATTTACTTCAACTTTTCGGTCACGATTTATTTCATCATCAACTTTTTTTTTCATGAGCGCCGTATCAGAAAATAGTATTATTACATAAGCAGCTTTGTTGATAGATATAATAAATAAGTGTAAATAATTATTTAAATAAATCGTTTAGGTACCACGTTTTTAAATTGGACTAAAAGGTATACAATAACTTCTCTTAGAGCCATACAGATTTATAACCCCACACAGATTCCTGACACATACAGATTGTCCAGAAAGTTTGTTATTATGATTTTTTGAATAGCTGTGAAAATACCTGTATGCTTTAAAACAAAGATCGTGGGGCGCACGCAATAGATAATTACCTAAGGATTTGCTAGCGTCCCTGTTTTTTGCCGATAGGTGGCGCCCCATGTCAAATTTATATACTGTTCCTGTATAAAGAGGGTACCGTAATTGTTGCCATATTTTTTCCATAAAATTGAAGAAAAGCTTACTACTTACACTGTTGAAATTCATAGTTTGACATTTGGATCTAATCAAAAATAGCTGCTCTAAGCGCCAAAGCACCTCTTTTTATAAACAGGACCGAAGCTTTTCTTCACTCCGGATTTTTTGGCAAGTACAATAATCCAAAACTAGTCTCTAAGCGATAATAACCTGGCGTTTTAATAACCCCACTTCACTACGCATATTGTCTCCACCTACTAGGAAAAATACAATGACGGTACCCTCTATATACAGGAACACTAAGTGGACATACATAGTGTTCCTGTATAGAAAGGGTACCGTCATGCCGCCATATTGTCTCCAAAAAATTGGAGAGAAATTTATTACTGCCATGATTGAAATTAATAATTTGACATTTGCACCTAACTTCACAAGTGGCCGGTCTAAGTGCCAAATCGCTTCTTTTTATAAACAGAACCCACGCTTTTCTCCGATCCTGATTTTTTGGCAAACAAAATAATCTAAAACCAGTCTCTGGGCGATTCTTACAGATGGGAACGCAATAACCTGGTATTTTAATAACCCCACTTCACTACGCTGCTGCAGCGGCAGCCATATTGTCTCCACCTACTAGGTAACATAAAATGATGGTACCCTCTATAAACAGGAACACTAAGTGTACATAGTGTTCCTGTATAGAAAGGATACCGTCATTGCTGCCATATTGTCTCCATATAATTGGACAGAAGTTTACTACTGCCATGGTTGAAATTCATAATTTGACATTTGGACCTAACTTCACAAGTAGCGGCCCTAAGAGCCAAATCGCTTCTTTTTATAAACAGAACCCATGCTTTTCTTCGCTCCTGATTTTTTAGCAAACAAAATAATCTAAAACCAGTTTCTGACCGAAGTTGTTATTGAGAATGTAATAACCTGGCATTTTAATATCCCCACTTCACTACGCTGCCGCAGCGGCAGTCAAGTCAAGTGGAGACAGACAACTTACTAGGTATAGTGCGCGCCAGGAAAGAACTCGGACCTTAAGAATGTAACATCGTACACAGTTTAAACAGAGCGAACAGCATGGGTGGGCCGAGTTAATAAATTTATTCGCCAGGCTAGCCTGAAATTGTGCCCATGACTGATGGCAAGCACACCAATGATTTAACCGTCTGGCGACAATTGTTGTCCCCACCACGTCTGCCCTTTTTCCTGGTATGCACGTTAAAAGGTAATATTTGATGAAGGTATGCTCTATAAACAGGAACAGTACGTGTGTAATTTTTCAACAAGTTAAGCATAATGTGAAACAAATTTTCTTTTTATGGGGTAAATGTTAGGTTTTATTTTCATTTGAAGTTATAAAACTACAAATTTTATCGTCATAAGTATAAAATTACCATATAATAAACAAGGCTTATTGTAATTTAGCAATTAAGAAGCTATGTACTATCGCGCATTTATTTGTTTGTCGAATCTTAAACGAATTTACAAAACTCAAACTATGATAAGCTCAAAGTATTAAAAGGTAACTGAATTTTGTAAAACAGTATTTAATTTAAAAATTTGAGCATCTAACCTTATCATCCGTGTTGTAACTGTTCAGACCATATTGAAAGTTTATATTACATATTCCTGTCACGTCTTACTATTACATGATCATTATATTATGTTTAAATTTAAAAATCTTAGACTTGTAAGTATCCGTCATCTACCGGTGACATTTGAAACCTCATCCATCCTCTTTCTAAAGAGGATCATTTTTGTAACATGACAGATGGCAAATATCGTTATCATTTTATTTCATAGCTATTAGAAAATTCATAATTATCAATTTTCTGCACAATCTGTATGGTGATAGGATCCATTATTTTATACTTTTAAGTCCAATTTAAAAACGTGGTAAATTAAAACTATTTTTTATTGCGTGTGTGAAATTTTGCAATAGATTTTAAATATCTTTATGAGATTTCGAACAAGAGGAGATAAATTTTGGTTTATTTCAGTTTTTTTTCACTTAATCATATCTGAAATCAAAATCTGTTACGCCTGCTTGTCAACAGCACGCGGTATTCCCGAGCGGTGACACATCCAAGTATGTACTAACCGCGCGCGACGATGCTTAACTTCGGTGATCGGACGATCACACTTTTGTTTGGAATATGAAGAAGCTGTTTTAATTATTGATAAATATTAGATATCAGACAGACAAAAAGTGAATTAATATTGCATTGTCATCCAGTTCCAGGCTATGTTTAAAATTTAAGGTTTAAAAAAATTGTACAGAACCGAGCGGATAAACAGACACAAAAGCGAGTTAATAAGAAAACGTGTTAATAAAATACAAATGTCGTGTTGATACGGTCACTATAACTGTTAGTAGGTAACTAATTAGAAAGCAAGAATTTAGGATGGYAATGCCACCTGTCAGCATTACACTAACATGATGACAAAGCCACCTAGCTGCCTTAACGGGTACTACTTCCTAAAGGAAGTGACCTGTAGCCTAACAAATTGGCATGCAACTGCATACTTCAATTTGACATCAGGCCCCCACGGCAGTTTTTGCTAGCGAGCAAGAACCAACATACATTAAAATGCATGTCTCTGCTGTGGCTGTCTACACCTCAAAAGTGCCGTGGGGGCCTGCTGTCAAATTGAAGTATGCAGTTGCATGCCAATTTGTCAGGCTACAGGTCACTTCCTTTAGGAAGTAGTACCCGTTAAGGCAGCTAGGTGGCTTTGTCATCATGTCAGTGTAATGCTGATAGATGGCATTGCCATCCTAAATTCTTAATTACATCATACCATTGCTTTGGTATATAAGCAAAACCAGTTCTATGCAGTGCTGTCTACACTAGACCTAAACTGCACTGATGAGCTGTAATGACAGCGAAATAGATCTATCTGCAGTTTGTTGAGGTGTAGACAGCACAGCATAGACATGCATTTTAATTAGAAAGCAGTTTATGACAAAGTTGTTGAATAGGTGCTTCCATAGATACCAACTAAAACTATTGGTTTTACATGAGATTTTAGAACTTTTTGCGGTTGAAGGACTGCGCTGCGAGACCTGAATTTTTGTACATTTTATGTTTTTTATGGGATCATACTTGTAACATTACTTTATCCCGTTACAGATTGTTGATTATGGTTATTTCTCCACATTAGGTACTGTACTCTGGCACAGTTTCGAAAGGGTTCACGAAGAAACTCCAACATTATAAATATGTATTCGTATATAACGAGTTGCACGCCGGTGCAATGCGGGCCGCATCCTGGCAGCGCCAACTACGGCGATCCTGCAGGGAGTCCCCTAGCCCGGAGCGGGCTCTGGAGGGCGCGCGCCCTACGCGGCACTCCGGGACGGCCCAGCACCACGATCAATACGGATCTCGCTCTCCCTGCAGCCCGTCGACACGCTAAATACTCTCACTGAGGACCGCATTCCATGTAACCGACGACACCTGCTAACCTCTGCAATTATTAAATATTCAGCGGTTTCACTTGCCTCTACATTCATACCACGCTTGTCGGTCGCGCTTGAAGGGCCACGAGGGGTGAAGACTTTGAGAGATGTTCGAGCTTTAGGCTTCGCTTTTTCGGGTCGAAAGTAGGGCGCTAATTTGCTGAAGATGCGGTTATCTAAGGCATTTTATTGATATTTTGAAGTGTTGGCAGGATTTTGCGAGGGAGTACCTATACTGATAAATATTTATCCATGATTGAAATGTAACAGCAAAATCCCGTTTTCATAGCAATAAATTTTGATTTTTCAGAAGCGTCATTAAAATTTCACGTCAGAGGCTTAAACCTTACAGTACGAGACCTTGTGACAAAGAACTACAAGAGTTTAGCAATGGCTCATATTTTATTATGCTGTACATGAGTCAGTACCCACCCCCAAAGTAAAGTAGTGGAGTGGAACACCTGGTAATGGAGCACTTTTCAAAAATTTGACATTCTTCAGAATGTCAAATTGTCACATGTACTAAAAGTACCTTATTTCGTAACAATTGAACATCGGGACTATACTTGTTTATACAGGGTTTCTGTAAATGATTCATGCAACGCGGGCGGCATTGATTTCTGAATTCTTTGTGTCTCCTTTTTATAACTGCTGCCAAGCTATAAKATGCACGGCGATCACTGAACATCAATAAGCACGATAGTACTGAAGGTTGTAGATCAAATTACAGWCACGAAATTGATGGCTTTATTAATATTTTCCAACTATTTACGGTTCTATTTTTCTTTCAGAAGTAAGAAATTACAATAATTATTGGTATAGTAGGCTTGTGGCAATTTCTACAGTCAACACCCTTGCACTGTGGAAGCTTTGCGTAGTGTAGCTAATGTTACTACCATTTACAACCTCACAAATTCTATACATAACCTAAATGTTATACGAAACCGTGTCACCCCACGAACTAGCGAGCCGTTATTCGTTTCAATAGTTCGTTCGCGAACTGAAACAACAGCTGTTCGTGCGCGAACGACGAATTTTCAATGTCACGAACCAGTTCGCGCAGTTCTCACCCGAGAGCCATTCTTTTTAACAGTTCGTTCGCAACCGACCCATCTCTACTAATTTAGGTTATTTTTTTTTAAATTATTTATGGCCCTGTCATCTTGGGACAATTAGCCAGCACATTAGTTTTTATTAGTCTTTATTGAAAATTGCATTATATACATGTATATAGGGACATACACAAACATCCATGCCTTAGGCGGGATTCGAACCCGCAGCCTCTGTGGACATGGGCAGTCGCGCTTGTCCGCGCTGCCCACTAGACCACCGAGGCCGGCTAATTTAGGTTATTTTTTTTATTGTTAATGGCCCTGCCAGCTTAGGGCAATTAGCCAGCTCATTAGGTGTATCTTTTTATTGTTATTAAATTTTTATTACATTACATAATAATTATAGATTCACAACATCCATGCCTTACGCGGGATTCGAACCCGCAGCCTATCTGGCCATGGGCAGTCGCGCTTCCGCGCTACCCACTAGACCAGCTAGGCCGGCCTAATTTAGGTTATGTTTGTCATCCAGCCGCCAATTTTGACAGCATTCTGGATAAGCTAATAGTTGTTTTCACTTTCTCGAGAGGAGGCAAACTCATTTAATCGATAATTTCCATAAGTGCCCTGGATGAATGAATCATTTATAGAATCGCTGTACTATAAAAAAATGTGAGAAACTGGTCAGACCGTATAGCTGTGGAATACGGAGAGTCAGCATGTCGCGATAATGAAACCGATACAAGAGTTTAGTAATAGCTGACAATTTATTTATATATACGTAATAAACTTCTGTTTAATACATACGCGGTCAGTAGTCCTTTGAAGTCCGTATACAGGTACACAGCGCGCGAGGCTGCTAGTTGTGCCACTACCTGACTTTGCAAGTATAGATAATGACCCATTAACACCCTGCCTAATATAACATATTAAAATACCAAAATACGAGCTATTACTAAATTCTTGAAGTTTCTTGTCACCAGCTATTGGACTTGGACTGGAGTGAGGAAGAGTCCGCGCACATCAGAAAATGCCTTGTGCAGTGGATATTCACAAGTGTCAACCGCTCACAGCCGTTTAACGATAACGGACGTGTTTTGTAGGTTACGTATTTTGATTCGTAGTTACTTGTTTTTTATCACTTTTGAGTGGACACGTTTTGTGTAATGCAGTGCAATGGCAGAAGTACGCCGGAAACATCTATAAGTTTTTTTAGCTTCTCAAACTATGTTCAGAGGTTTGTTGTTGCGGTTAATAGTTCTGCTTAATTTGATTCAATTTTTAATGCAGAGCTAAACAGTGAGCAGTATACCGTATGGTCGCGATGACCTAATGGAATATGTGGAAAATTTTGATATAGGGTGTAGAGTGGAGTAAACATTTTGAATAGAATATTTCTTAATTTACTTACACCACTTAACATAAATACACTACCTACTTCCTACATCATTTACAAGTTTCGAAGGAGACCAAAAATTGAAGCTGTTTGCTGTTACATACATACTTTATTGCAGATTATTAATTAGTAAATGTTTATACTTTAATAGTGCATATTGAAAAATTTACTCTATTTGATAAATTTTATCTTTACTTCTGTGTCAGCTTCCGTGACAAAAGTGTAAATGCAACTTCATATCCTCACAAAATGATGGTCGTTGGAGACAAAATAAATATATGGTGACAGCTAGTGCCCCTTCTGGTTGTTTGTTTCTTTTGTGCAGCAGCTATGTGAGAAAATTAACAAATCTGAACATTGAGCTGTCATAAAGGACCTTTACATCAMATGGTTACGAGAGAAGGAGATGTACGAGAATATGGTCMATATTCTTGTCATCGTCAATAATTTGATTGCTTCTTTTAAAATTTTCCATTTCAAGAAAAGCAGAGGCGTGGAAAATGAAAGAAATGTGTATAAAATATAATGCACAGGCGGATTACAAAATTGCAGTAACCAAGCTCCGCCTATACCTAAATAAGTTCAGGTCGGGCGCCGCTACCTGTCCAGCGACCAGACCATTCCATCTAGAGAACAGCCTTTCGACGAGAAGAACTGCCTGTTCCGCGATCGGTACATAAGCTTGGTGTCCCAGCTTCAACCTAGGACCCCTGAGCCTTTTGTTTTGCAAAATGATGGAAGCAATTGTCCGACAATTTTCTTCGCAGAACATTGTAGTTGATAATAAGATAAACCGTATCCTGTAGGAATGAAGATGTCCGTGACAACAAGTTGCGGTGGAGGCCGATATGTTCAAGCTTAAGGATGTCCGTTGTGTGGAACTTTACCACTGAAAGCTCATGAGAAGTCTAAGTAATAAACGGTTGGTTGATTTTTGTCTTGGTTAGAGATCCATTCGATCAAGTAAGACAGGAGGTTTGGCACAACTGCGAGTCCCCTGATAAATCCATGCTGGGAGTTGAGAATAATAAAAAATAAATAAAACTGTTCATTGATCTATATTTATCAGCAAACAATTTCTTGTAAATCATCGTTTCTCAAAGTTTTTTGACCATGGACCACTTTTGATTTTAAAATTTTCGTATTCTAGACCCGATAATGCCCCGAAAGCGAGATGATTAAATAAATCTTCTGCCCTGGTCAACTCACTCTACCCTACGACCAGTTTAGCCCTATTGGAGCTCATCAGAGAGGAGTAGAGAGCAAATTGACAAAGCAGACCGTCGGCTTTAATCGCGGGAGCGGGTAAAGATTTATTTAATAAAATAGTAAGTTGTATACCTGTATAAAATGTTTACAAATGTGCTTCGTTAGGCGGATTTTTCTAATCCAATACATTACGACGCTATTCCATTTTAGTAGTTATCTGTAAGTAGCAGTTTAGTAGCTTAGCTGTAAGGTAGTTCTCGGACCTCTAAGGTTGCTCGCGGACCCCCAAGAGATCCGCCGACCACAGTTTGAGAAACGCTGTATGTAGATGATAGTTACGTGTGCCATACGCAACTGATGCGGTATGATGGAAGTCCTGAATGAATTGCCATTATTATACAAAGAGACGTGCTCAAACAAACGAAACAATTTAGGATCAATGTTGTCAGGCCTAGAGCGTAGTTAAGTTTTAAATTATTGATATGATACATTATTTTTGCGAGAGAGAAGTTAATGTCATGGAGGGACACTACTCCTGGCTGTGTTAAACACAGCCAAGAATCCGCAAGATTGCTGGTAAAATCTTTACAAAAACTGTAATATAAGCTTTGATACTTCGACTGGTTGTCAAGAGGACGCGAGGAGATGCGAAAAAGGCGGAGGTCGAACGATTAGATAAGCGGTGAGGAGAGGCGGACTGTAGGACACCTAGGCGCTGTGTGAAACTATACAATAACAACAACAATAATTTAACAACTGTTCTACGTTCTATAGTTACATATATACTGTCTAGTTTTTAAGTACCTATACCTATTGTTCTAATCCAGCGGAAAACCCGTATTCACCCCGAGAACTAAAGATGCTTTACAAGTGTGATCACTGCTTCTAAGCAAGGGTAGAACCGTCAGAATTTTTTGCAATCTTCTTGTTTCTTCTGGAAAAAAATCTTTGCGGAAAGCTGGTTGGAAAAAGTGCAGTGGTGTTCATAATCGACAGAGTTCCTAGACCTTTGTAATTTTTGCCACAAAGAATTTTGCCTTGTTCGCTCGTATAACAAATGTTGATCAGTCCATGACTTTGAGCCGCAAATCTTTATTCATGGTTTCGAAGAGCCTTGATTAGGCCCGAAGTGTTGAATAGCGAAGGCAGAATTCATAATTAAGCTTAGTTATTTCCTTGACTGTATAGGTAATATCCGGAAACGGTAGAATCCATCAATAGTTGGATCTGACTGGACAACACTACATTCACAATAATCCAGTCGAGAAGAGAATGCAGAGCAGAGGATCGTCCTCGAAAGTGATGAGACTGAAATTGGGCATACTGAAGTCGCCGGTAATTATCCCTTGACCGTATCTATGGTATTAAGTCTGAGAATGAACATATATGACGTTTTTATCAACCGTTAATGGTGTTGAGGGTTGACTACAGATAGACATTAACAATAAATTCAGCAGACGGTAACGAATTTTTGTGTTAATCCCGAAAACGTCGAAGCAATCTGGGATATCGTATTATTGCCACCATGGGTGTAACCTGGGTACATTTTACGACTCTGAAATAAAACAACGATCGATAGAATTAAAACAATCTGGTCTTCCAAATCTAAAACACGTTAGGCTGGTCAAAAAATCGGTTAGMTTGATTATTTGGAGACGGAAAAAACAACGACTGGAAAATATTATTTACATTTGCTGACAACTTGCGTGAAAATGTTTGGAAAGACGTGGAATTGTTGCCAAAGTCGTCATGTTTTTCTAGGGCAATGCGATCACACACAAGTCGCACATTGCAATAAACAAAGCTTGCGAACTGGTAGACCATTCTCGATATTTATCTGACTTGGCTCCATCTGACTACTATCGTTTCTCAAAGTAAAAAAGAGTTTGAAAAGGTGCAAATTCTCTTCCAACAAAGACGCTAATAAAGTTGTAGAAAGCTGGACAGGAAGAATTTTTTAATTCTTAGAGGCCCTACATGTACTACATGTCCTCTATCTAAAGTGTATTAAGTTAAGGGTGAATTTTTATAAAAATACGTCCATATCCTACAGCCTGGTGGAAAATTCAGCGCTGCATCTTCAAAAATTAAAAAAAGTTAGGGAAGTGGTCAAAATGTAATCAATAACCCTGTACACTAAAATGGCCAGTAATTCATTTGGATCTTTCTGTTTGCAAAAMAAMATAAAATAAAATCCTTGAAAAGTTTTGTTTTCATGAAATAACTTTGAAACATCAAACTAAAAAATAATGTTTTTTACATCTTTTTATTTACATCGTTACATCTTAGAACAGCGCACCTGCTAAATAAATTTCGTTACAATTAAAACATTTTTAATTTTCAGGCTAAACGCTAAAGACTCACCTGAACAAGGAAACTTTGTACCAATATTATCTTTCACAAGTTGCGTTTCATTTTTACGGCGTTAGCTATTGATCTATTTGGTGAGTAAGAAGACTGTACCTGGAAAAAAAATACAGATGAGCGTTGTAACATGACTAATCCTTAGAGAATATCTATTTTTAAATTTAGATATACTTTCCCTTTAACTAACTTAACAAGTACTTAATATGGGCTGATTATTCATTAATATCCAAAAAATATGATTTTGTAAAGGAATCTTATGACATCCTATCTTAATAACAACCAAGCGCGATACTGAGTGGTGGAATCGGGCTAAGCGGGTGGCATTTTAACATTCCGTTATGCTTTTCGGCACCCGTTTTCACGTAATTGGTCGTTTTTCAATTTGCCAGTCAATAAAACGAGATGTGCCGAAACCGCGACCGAAATGCTGAATCGTGCCGAAACGCAGGTCGGAATGTTCCAGTTCCAGCTGCTCTCTGCGAATTGCGCGCGTATTGCTTGTAGCAGCAAATAATTAATAAGGAGTTTTATAATAAACATTTTTATAAAATCTACAGAAGCAAACAATATCAAAAACCTATCAACGCAAATATGAAATGCAAAATGTAGAGTTTATTCGTGCAGCAGACGTAAACATTTTTTATATAGCTAATGATTTACTTAATGGGATTTTGCATTAGGCTGGTTCTTAGCTACGTTTTCTGCTAAACATAGTCTTTGTTTCTTTTTTGCACATTCTTCTTTTGGTGGCCTTCCTATTGGCAATCTTTTACATCCTCTTGTTATTCCAACCTTTCGACTACTGACAGAGGTGGGTTGCACTTTAATGTTCATTTTACTTCTATGAAGGATCGCCGAAGAACTGCCAGCTGTAGACAAAAAAAAAGATTCCCACGCTGTACTAGTTAGTTAGTCCTGCAATAACTCCAGAAGCTCTATACTCCATGGCGAAATTAGCATTTGAAGAAAATGTATATTGAATTTTACATGCCATTAGTCGTCTCTCGCTCCTATCTTCAACCGACACAAGATATTGATGAAGTCGGTAACGCAACCGCAACTTTAGAAACTCGACTAGATTTTACAAATGTATCTTCATCAAACAATGAAAACAATTATGATGAAAATTCCGCCGAAACAGCAGATATAAAAACAACATAAACAATTCGGCACATAAAATTTGACCATACAAAAATGCATCCAAAGACAAAAATGTAAAAATTAGTACAGCGTGGGAATCCTTTTTGTCTACAGCTGGCAGTTTTTCGGCCATTCGTCATAGAAGTAAAATGAACATTAAAGTGCAACTCACCTCTATCAGTAGACGAAAGGTTGGAATAACAAGAGGATGTAAAAGATTGCCAATAGTAAGGTCACTAAACGAAGAACGTGCAAAATCGAAGCGAAGACGATGTTTAGCAGAGAACGTAGCTAAGAACCAGCCTAATGCAAAATCTCATGAAGTAAATCATTAGCATTGCCATCTAAATTCTTATTTACATATTGCATTTCATATTTGCGTTGATAATAGTTTTTGATATTGGTTGCTTCTGTAGATTTAATAAAAATGTTTATTATAAAACTTTTTGTTAATTATTTGATGCTACAAGCAATAAGCGCGCAATTAGCAAGAGAGCAGCAACTGTAACATTCCGACCTGCGTTTCGGCACGGTTCAACATTCCGGTCGCGGCAGATCTCGTTTCATTGGCTAGCAAATTGAAAAACGACCAATTAGGTGACAACGGGTGCCGAAAAGCATACCGGAATGTTAAAATGCAAGTGGGTGTTCGCTATCATCATAAAAGACGTTTTAACACCAAACGTGATGWTGAGAGGTACATTCGTCGGTTGAAGAATTTATGCAACATCTGTATTTGCACAACGGAATGAAACATTATTCCAGACTCAATAAGTACTGCTTAATTTTTGTATATTAGATACAAGTTCATTGCTATAATTTTCATCACAAAAAAGCATATGGCGATTAACTTGCTGAAGACGGCTTAAAACCACTGAATACTGATCGCTCCATAAATTTTACAACCAGCTGTAACACTCAATGGCCTCGCTCCAGAAGTTCAATTATTTATTATTATATAATAATTACATAGTCAACTAAATTTTCTAGTACGGTTAAACGTAAGTGAAAGATTCAAAAGAGACCCACCTGCATGGAACATTAGTAGCACCTAAATAAACCATATTGAATTACATGAAGGGCATACCTTATGTGATATGCCGAAGAGATACTTTCCACGGAAACCTGATAGTGATGTCATTTATTACAAACCAAAAAATAAAATACTGCAAGCGATAAATTGCAAATATTTACTCGTACCAGCATTATATATCGGGTGTTCATCAAGTCGCCGGCGACTTTGATCTATCTATATATCGCTTCATAAAAATATTTTGACATGACAGTTAAAATTAAATGATTAAATGCTGAAATAAAAAAAAATATGCTCAACCGGCTCAATAGTTCATGAACAAGAAGAAAACACGATAAACAAGAAAAACGGTGGGAAAACAGATTGGAAATTTGCAACCTGACTTCTGTGAACCTTCAACTCGTCAATTTTTTGGAGTTACTGCATGGATTTTCGGGTGTTTCAGATTTGGTCAAATGGAAGTAATAACTAATTTGTTATTAGAGTTCAACATAACCTGATTTTGCGTCAACAAAAAGACAAGACGTGAATTGTAATTGATCGTAAGAGAATCCATTTTTCGCTCCGTCTTCGACGGTCAAGCAATTATAAGCGACTTGATGATTTCTTTTAAATGAACACTTAATGTAGTTATTAAATTTCATWTTTATTGAAACCAACTGCAGATCATAAGAGTTTAAGATTTTAATTTTATCAATTACATTTACTAGTGAAACATTCTCAGACGTTTGGTTATACTTTAATTTAACCGAAAAAAACAAATTTCAGTTCTATTTTTTTTCTTCASCTTCGGTGGATTGTTAACTAGTCTGTTAATAGTCGTAATTCGCAAACGCTACGAAACCCGCCCAGCTTCGCGTATACAGTTTCAAGACCAAAGTGGCCCTTGAATAGCTTTCGTTGCAGTTATTCCGTTCGCGTATCCAATTCTTTGTGATCCGGTTGCAACATTGTTTTTGCTTTGTAACTATACCCGGCACTGCGCTCAAGAGGCCTAGAGTAAAAGGATAGAGAACGAAGGGATTTATTTATTTGGGGCATCAAAAGCATTGCAATTTATATAAGTATATGTGCTTGGGCGAGTAATGGAAAAAGAAACTTATGAAAAGCGGATATTGGGCAGTAATATATAAAATGAATAAAATAGTGTGACGAATTAACAACATGGAAAAATGCAGCAACAACCACTACAATAATTTTTATAATTACGATTATCGAAAGCTGCAGTATAAAGTTCTACAGAGAAAAATTAATGAAGAATTACGAAAGGATGGGACCGGTAGCAGTTTCGCATCCGGAATTCCAGCTACGGTAGTTTAGTTTAAGAGAGAAGTTGGTCGACGTAAACGTAATAAAGAAATACTTTTAACGGCAATACAACAACTGAAAACAAACACATCTGCAAATGTTTATCGTTTTAATTTAATAATATAGAAAAATGTTAATATACAGACATTCAGAAATTTTATATTTGCTCAAATATCTTAAAAATCAAATGCAACCTTATAGACTTCTTTTGTTAGTTGTTATAGCTCATTAATCAAGCAAAATAAATTTGAAAACCGGAGGTATTCTTTGTTTTGGGTAGAGGCTTATTGTATATCTATGTACTTTACAATATTTTAATATTATAATATTTATACTATAATATCTTAATAATATTTTATAATATTTTAAATGAAATCTGTGTGGCCACATTTTTTTATCGCAAGATTCTAGCACGATTAGTTTCCAAGATATAGCCGCTGTCCAGCCTTAAGTGATCACTTTGAATATTTCACAAAAAGTTATATTGTACATCAGGAATCCGTATTATGTCCCAAACAACTTAACATTGTCGCTAAGAAAGACAAGTTTACCACACAGGCTCGTTACTAAAACCTCAAAATATATCTACCACTCATTGAGCAAAGTAATTAAACTCGCTCTCAAGCGCGCTTTCGGTGTCAAATGGACGACCCTACACTGCTGGCTACAAGAAAACGGCACAGTCACGTCTTTATTATCTCCAATAAAATAAACCAATCAACGGGAACCTTGCACTTATCGACAGATTATTCCCATAGCTCGCATGTCACATTCTTCGAAGGTGGGAACGAAGTGGTCGCGTATGCCAGGTGCAGATTTCCCCGTAGGATAGAAAAGGTCTAACAGCGACGAATGAATACCGATTGTCTGGCTCATTTTACCTAGAGGGCTATCTCGAAAATAAGTCTTCTATTATTTACCTGTCGATTACGTTATACACGCGTTTTTTTTAATACGATGTTTTAAAATTACGCTTTTGTAAATGGAATATTACTTTTGAAGCGGACATGTCTAACAGTGCACTTTAGTGGTCATTTTATGAAAACCGGTAGTCCCCTAGCGATTGCTTTACGAACCACGACGTATATTGGTACCGTCCGGAAGTACAGTGATCTACATTGCCGACTGCGCGGTCATTTAGCGAAAATGAATAATGTATCATCTAGCGGTGGCCTTACGAACTACGACGTAATTGTCGATTATACAATAAGCGTCTGAGCCCATTGCAAAAACGCCCAGCGAAATAAATTAATTTGAATGGTCATATTCATTTCAGCTCAAAGTTAATTAGTTACCTCCTCTGCTGCGTATTTGGGACCGACGTGTCCAAGTCAAACGTAAGGGTGAAAGGATGTATCAAAGATACAGCCACCAGGGATTTGTTCTCTATATGTTATGTAAGTACGTGCAATGCTAGTAGAAATAATGGAAATAACTTCCTAAAGGAAGTGACCTCTATTATGCTTTGTCAGTTTGTAGCTGACAGATGGCACTGTCATCTAATTTTCTACCAACATCAAACCAAGCCTTTGCTAACTGGACTAGACTTAAACTACACTGACGAGCGGTAACAGCCAAACAGAACTGAGATACGTAAAAAAAACAATTTTTCAAAGCTAACTTATTAGAAAACGGTGCATTTCAGATCCTCACAACTAAGTCAAAATGCGCGGATTTGCAATAGAGCATCACCCTATATTTTCCGTTTTCTGCAAATAGACCTTTTCGGACGTTCACTTTCATCAACTACAGTCATCATTTTCTTTATAGCTCCGTAACTCTTAAATTTGTTTGCCTCCATACATCAATTCAGATTTATCATCATAGCTCTAGCTTAGATGTATACGCATTTTTGGATAACAAAGTCTGTGGAATACAACACACGCAATACTTTCTAATAGCTCTTCCTCTTTAAACATTACGGAGGATAAATTTCATTGAAGCTATTGCTAAAATGTATTTTTCATAAGATAGCGTTTTACTCAAAAAGTGATATATGAATAAAATAACGCTTGAATGTGTTACAACAAACGTCCACATCTTGAGCGAACTGTTACTGGTATATATATATATATATATATATATATATATATATATATATATATATATATATATTTAAGTTTATTAAGGATATTTCGACCTAGATTAAAACTCTATACTTCCAAGCTTTCGACTGATTTACTCAAGTCTTCTTCAGGGAACTACAAGTGTTATGAACTCTAAACATGTATGCAAATACAAAACTATTAACAATACTTACATATTTTGAATTATTATATAAGAACTAGAACATTAATTTATTATTTGACATCAAAATTGAAAGTTGACAAAGCAAAATTTTTCTAAACAAACTGTGATATGTTTTACATACGATTAATTTATTAAACCACAGGATCTTTATGTGGATTATATGATAGTAAATATGAATAAATTATACTTAAATTTTGAATATCTGTTTTTTTATTAATATTATTCTGTTTTTTATAAATATATACCATTTCCAGAAAAGATCTTTTACATAAATTTTGTTCTTTATCTAAAATTTTAATATTATCAAAATCCATTTCATGTGGTGGAGTATTATCTATAACATGGGTAGTAAGTGCACATCTCTGTTTATTACCCTTGATGTCACTTTTATGTAATGAGATACGATTTCTTAAATTTTGGGAAGTTTGTCCTAAATATACTTTTTCTCATGTTAAACATTTAATTTCGTATACAACATTTGAATTATTCAATAATTTAGTTTTATCTTTTAATTTACTAAATACTTTTTCTACACTTTTTATAGTTTTGCGAGCAACTACAATATTTTCTGCTTTAAAGATTTTAATTATTTTGTCAGTTAAGTTTGAATAATATGGTAAACTTGCATAATTCGTTAAATTTTGTGTACTGTTTGTATTTTGATTTATTGTGTTATTAAATGCCCTTGAATTTTGAGTGTAAAGTATTTTACGAATCATTGATTTAGGATAAGAATTTTGTATTAATAAATTTTCCAGTATTTCTAAATTTTTATTCAAATAATCCTCGTGACATATTTTTTCAATCCTATGTTTCATTTCTTTTATAAAATTTATTTTGATTGACATTTTATGATGAGAATTATAATTAATATATCTGCCAGAAGATGTTTCTTTTCTAAACCAGTCCAATTTGATTAAATTTTGATTAATTTACTAAATACTTTTTCTACACTTTTTATAGTTTTGCGAGCAACTACAATATTTTCTGCTTTAAAGATTTTAATTATTTTGTCAGTTAAGTTTGAATAATATGGTAAACTTGCATAATTCGTTATATATATATATATATATATATATGTATATATATATATATATATATATATATATATATATATATATATAACAGAATTTTTAACTTATATACCTTATAATGTCCTTATTTTTGTGTTTGTTAGATTGACTATTCGGGATGAGGACTGGTTCAAAAGAAAATTATTTATTCGTTGTGACTAGTTTCGTGGATATTTATTTTTATATTTTGTCCACTTCTTCGGACTTTTCACAACAAAACTTCTAGGTATATCTTATAATAACTATTAACAAATACAGCATCAGCATCAATTATGTTTGTGTATGCATACACAAATTTCATATAGAATTTAGACGCCGTATTTGACGATACATACTGTATTTGTTAATAGTTATTATAAGATACACCTAGATGTTTTGTTGTGAAATGTCTGAAGAAGTRGACAAAATATAAAAATAAAAATCCACGAAACTGGTCACAATGTACAAATAATTTTCTTTTGAAGAAACCCTCATCCCCAATAATCAATCTAACAAAATTTTTAACCTTTTTTTACTGATCGACAAACGACAAGACAATGCTATTTGGTACCACAAAGGCACTTCCAAGACATCTCAAGTCCCAAGTACACCACAATGCCTCATGAAGGTTTTTGAGCAAAAACAAATAGATACCCCTTCTGACTGACCACTCGATCGAACTTAAACTTATCAAATGTTATATAAATCATAATATATCTACAAGCCTTTAAATTAATCCCAATAAGTGAATTGACACTATTTTGCTGTAATAATTTTGATGGTCTATACCAATGTGACCAGTCTTATAAACGCGGAAAAACACGTATATCTTCATTGAAGAATACCATATTTTAAAAACTACTGCTATAACCTCGTAAAATGCAGTTAGAAATAATGATAGTTGTTTGAACCTGCGCTTCTGATCACTAGCGAGTAAAGGAGTATGAGGACTGTAAACGTCATAATTTCTTTAATTCTCTAATGTCAACCCCTGAAAGATTTTCAACCATTCAACATTTATACTCTACAAAAATAATCATGCTTGAACCATTGATATAGAAAAGCAGTGGATAAATAGTAGTATGAATAGTGAGTGAATAATAAATTAATTAAAACTCAATGTCGCCTGGAGCAATGTCAAAGTTTTTCAATATCTAATCGTTCAAAATTAAATATGAAACGTATTTGTACTTCTCTGGAAAATTAATTTACTACATCAAATTATCAAACAAATAATAAAAAAAATTCCTTTGAATATAATAAAATGTTTTTTAATGATTTGAAAAGCGGCGAAGCAAGCGAAAGGCAAGCGAACCAGGTGTTTTACAGTGTTTTAGGTGTTAAAGTGCAGTATAGTGTTCTAAATAGTAGTTTATTGAATTAGTAATTTTATAATGGTACTGTTTTGAACTGGTTGTGTTTTGATTTAGTGTACTCTACTACTAGTGTTTAAATAAAGGAAGTTAGAAATCCGCTATTTCCGAACCAGTACTCGTAACTCGTATTTTATCGGTCTATTGGTTACATTTTTCTGATATGTGTTCACAATACCAATGATAAGATGTGTAAAACAAATATAATATAAATAATTATAAATGGTTTTTGTAAGGAGCAGACCAAAGTTAAACATTTCAAATATCTGAGTAAATTTATGTTTCGTGTTTAAAGAATAGCTAGTGATTCTTTCTATATTTAATTCAGCTGTAGCTGCCTGCTATTATCTACTAAGGAATTTTATTACCATTATCTTTGGTGAAAGTTTATAATTAGTTGATATAAATAAATATATCAACCATAATATACAAGTTTAAGGGTTATATAAGAAAATGCAAGCAAGAAAGTAACAGAACGATTAATCACCTGTTCCCAGGGCCGGGCCGATAGGGGGGTAGGGGGGGTAGCCTACCCCCCCAATGCCCTGAGTTGGTTAAAAACTGGCGCCGTTGGTTCCAAAATAGGTTGGTAAATTTTTTTTAAAGAAACAATATATAATTAAAGTTAAATCAAGAAGWTGGTATAATAATAAWGTTAGTTTCTCCAGGACATCCGCGTATATGCAAATAATTCCTCGTTGGTAATGACGAATAGTAGCAGTCGTTACTCGTTAGTCGCAGCTTTCACATCAACCTCGCGTCTTCTCATCATCAGATGACGATGATCGACTGTGATTCGGCAGGCACCAGTGTTGCCAATCTAGTACACTAATACATTATTTTAAAATCTAGTACACCTCTTCAAATAATTTTTTATGGGCATCCAAAAAAATGAGCAATAATTTTCAACAACGAATATAAGCGCATGACTCATAATGTATTTTAAAATTTTGCCAATGTTAATAACATTACAACATGCAAAACATCTGTTGGTAGCCCAACGAACAGCCCCAATATACTGTCTGGTCTACGTTGCACCGTTTTTGATGGTTACACCTTACAGAAAGTTGCCTTTTACTCGAGGAGCATAATTTTATGTTGCCCACAAATTTTTTTTTGTTTGTATTTATTGTGTTTGTTTTCATATAAAAACAAGCTATAAAAAATGCATATTTTTTTACGATATTAGCGTCAGATAGGAGTCCACAATCTATTACATACATCACAGATATCTAGTACATTTTTTACAACTACCTGGTACATCGAGAAAAATGTGAAAAAATTGTAAAAAGTATGTTGCGAACTACTGTGGAAAATAATCGATTTGATTCCCTCATGTGTAAGTATTAAAAATGAACAGGATATAACAAACAGATTTTTTCCATTTAATTAGCTCTTAGGTTAAGGTTAAAATACAGAAGACTGGCTGTAATAATTGATAATTGATTTTTTGAGATTTCTTTAACTCTATTTGTTAATTTTACATTAATGTTTATTTATATTATTTTGACGCTCACAAGCTTAGCCACACTCTGTGGCAATTAGCAATCACCAAAGTAGAAGTATAGTGTATTTTATTTTTATTTTTAGGGAGGTGTTGTTAATATATGTACAGAGTGTGCCACGACGAGTTCCTATTAGATGTTTATGGGAAGCGGCCAGAAGAGAATTATGAAATTCTGCAGTATTAAGTTTTCGATTGTGATCCTTTTAATGAAAATAAAGGCAACTTAAAATTACTTCCGGTTATACCAAAAGTAGTCGCTAACTTTGTTATTTTTAATAGAACCATATAATTTTTTTTGCGGTTTTGGATTCTACGTAAAATTCTAGTGAGGCTTTTTGTAACACATGATATACTTAAATGTTAAAACTTTATAAGAGTTTAAAAAAAATGAGAGCTACAGGATCCCGTTCGACCCCTACCACACAAACAAATGCGAATCGAATGTCGATAATATGGATGACAAAGGTCCAAAATACACCTTGGTCCAATCAAATTTTAAAAATGGTGTATTCAGCATTTACAGGATGACGTCATAGTATAGGCAAAACTAAAAAAAATAAATGGAACTTTGTTTCATGCCGCTTTTGGATTCTAGGGAAAATTTTAGTTGGGGTTTGTGTAAAACACTATGATGCTACAAGTAACAGATTTTTTAATATTTAACATTTTAGGTGAAAAACTGCTGAAATCGCATTTTATGCAACTTCAGGAGTGCTTTGGATGCAATTTGACAGACGCTAAAACGAGTGCATATCTAGTCTGCAACATGCTGCCGATATCTCACACTGAGCTATTCTAATTAATTATTAACATCAGTTACCAAATAAAAATATTTTCTAGTGAAAGAAAGGAATGTCTAATAATTATTTATGAAATAATAAACAAATAATTATTTAATTTGATAATTTACCTTGTCATTTTGACAATTTACTTTACACATTTCCAAATGCCTATCGTATGCAAAAACGAAGGCTAATAAAGCATGACCAAATAAAATATTTGTCTGAGTTTCAACACCACCGACAAAAACAAAACACTAACAATTGTTATTATTTTTAACATTTTTGTATAAACAGACGAAAACTTTAATAGCGAGAAACTTATCAAACATTGTAGCTGCCATATTTCTTTATTAACTCTTATATCTCGAAAATTTTAACATTTAAGTATATCATGTGTTACATAAAGCCCCACTTCAATTATTTTCATTAAAAAGATCACATTCGAAAACTTGTTACTGCAGAATTTCATAATTCTACTCTGGCCGCTTCCCAATAAACGTCTAATAGGAACTCGTGACACACTCGATCTGTATGTATTCTAGAAAACAAATTTGTTTTGAGCTACTTAATACATAATATTTTCATTACTTTTTTCCTTTTTAGAATGTCTGTGCGCTATTCGGTATTCTAGTGGTCTATTTCTTTTTGTTTTTGAGTTGACTTTTTCCCACTTCCTACCCCCCCCCCCCCCAAAGTAATAGGTTTCGGTACGGCCCTGCCTGTTCCGATATGTTTTCAGATAGAAAAATAATTCTAGAAAAAAGTAATTTATGCATTAGGACCGTCGAAAGTAAAACATACAGTAGCGTAAGCGCTAAATCAGCTGAATGCCGTTTTAAAAATCCAATAACTTCCATTGCCGTCCAAATGCGGGGTTAATTTTACGAGGTCCCCTGCGTCGTAAAATCCCTTCCGGTGCTCAAACATCGAAGCCCTGGTCACGCTGCAACAGCTTTTACTGCAATCATGCATCACACGGGACCGCATTGGCTGTAACATGCTGAATTTGTAACAGCACGGATTCCCGGATTACGTTCGGTCTGTGCATGTGCAAGCCCGTTTTCGAACACATTAACTTTGCGACGGTGTCGATAAACATTTAAAAACCCACAAGGGAGGCCTACAAGGGCACCTTATTTCACATAACGCTAAAGCCGTTCCATCACTACCATTATATCTCTTTAGCTTTAAGTTCGTTCAAATTAGCCCTAAAATAGTAGGAAGCTACAAAAATTTGCATAGAGCTAAAAATTGGTCTGAATACAGTGAAAGTTAATTATAGCTTGAATTCAGTTTTTAATGAACATAGATTATATTTTATTGGGTTTATAGGCATTAGATCAAATGAAAAATTATCGCCAGCCTTGACCGAGATTTGAACTTGGGACCTTATGAAGACTAGTCAAACGCTCTTTCCACTGAGCTATCAAGGCCCTATTCAGAATCGCGGTCAAAGTGGCATATATACATCAACGTTTTTATATGTAWTGCTGCTGAACGCCATCCGATAAAATATAATCTATATTCATTAAAAACGGAATTCAGGCTATAATTAACTTTCACTGTATATAATATTTTTGGGCGGTAATTAGTTGTTGGTCGCCATAATCTGGCCTCCGCAGCAAATTACGCTCTGAAGCTCGAAAATACTGAGCGACGAGCGATTCAGCTGCAAATGCGCTGGATGGCGTTCAGCAGCATTAGATATAAAAACTTTTATTTAGAATATATGCCGCTTTGACCGCGGTCCTGAATAGGGCCTTGATAGCTCAGTGGAAAGAACGTTTGACTAGTATTCATAAGGTTCCGGGTTCAAATCTCGGACTGGGCTGGCAATAATTTTTCATTTCATCTAATGCCTGTAAACTCAATAAAATATAATCTATATTCATTTTTCAGCAAAACGGTAAGTTTTATCGTAAAATTAGGTCAGACAAAAATTTTAGAGCATATAATTATCCATAAAAAATGTCTCGATAATTTTTTTCCTAAGAACCGTTTCTGAGATATAACGATTCTAAAAGTTGAAAAAGTTTGTTATCATCATAATACACATAAGTATGCGCAAGTTTCTAAAAAGAGTAGGTAAGTCAACTCCATAAGAAGTTATCACCAACGGAATTCGCTTTCTTTTTTMAATGTAGGRAGCTCAAAAAAAAACTACATGCTTAGATGAGTTTCGATACAAGTTTTGTTAAAAATACTTGAAATAAAAAGCGAGTGCAATTAGCTTGCCTTCCTCCAACCTATGCTTCTGCTCATCCATCAACATCTTTTTCGGGTATATTATGAAGTTCAAGTGTGGCTTGGTTATCAACTAGATCCAGAAGACTGGGGTTGGAAGTTGATCGACAATACATTGGAACCCGTCCTGATTTTACTCCCACCTGCTCTGGAAAAAAACTCCTCAACGCAATTTTTGCAACTATAAAAAGGGATGTAGTGCAAAATGTGGCTGCAAAATACTTGGATTGTTTCGTTCTCTTGCATGTACTAGTTGTCAAGGCCAGAGAGAATTTATATGATACCAACGAGGAGACAACAAGAAGAAGGAGGAGGAGAAGAACAACAAGAAGATGAAGCAGAAGTATGAAGTATTAGACGATTATGAATCTGACAAATAATTTCCCCCAGTTTTTAATATTTATACCGCTTTCATCATTCCAAATACTACTACTTCTTATTATTCAATAGTTTTAAATTAAACAGGGTCACAATAGACCGTGGAATAGGCCGGGGAAACGTGTCAATATTATTAAGATTCGATCTTTTAAAATCATTATATCAGAAACAGTGGCTCTTAAGAAGAAAATTATTGACATATATGATTTACAATTTTCGTCTGACCTAATTTTATGATAAAACTTACCGCTTTGCCGAAAAACTTATTTTTGAGACCTTGAATAAAAATTTCTTGCGAATTTTAGTATCGGACTATTTAAGTGTAGGTGTAATATCGGTCCCTGTTTGAAAAAAGGCCGTGTAAAATTAATTTAATATTGGACGACAAAAGGGGTGCTGATTAAAAACTTTTTCGTGCACTTATTAACAAAATAAAAGCAGCCACCCTTCAGCTTACCCCACGCCATGTGCTAATAAAACTCTTCAAAAAAGACATTCCAGGCCCAAGTTTCTGCCCAAACGATAAACTGAAATTTTCTTAATCGTTTAGACATTTCAACTAACAATCTAGTGAGGGCCCCAACCACGGTAGCCGATTTTCAGATCTTAACAAATTAAGTTTGACTTTTACGATTTCGTGTAATAATTAGTGAGGACTTGGCTTAACATGTTCAGGACATCAAGCTTGTGCTTCCCAGGTACAACTGACACCTCGACTAGTCGTATTTTTACCAATAAGTTACACTAATGTGCTAAAAAATGAGAACTTCTTGCGTAATCTTGTCAGTGATAAAATTTTAAATGAAGGGTAATTAATTGAATAGTCAATTAATAATGCATCCATCATCGCATGCACGCGACACACCTGTTCGTTATACATCGCCTTTGATTATAATGTTGCGTCTATATATATTTCCACTATCTGGTTGCTTGTATAACTTGCTTTACTATACTGACTGACATAGAAGTAAGAACACCTAATAATACTTGTTATTATCTGAATAAATTGTAGTATACATGACATGTTTGTTTTTATACATACAAAAATCGATCAGTTTTTCAGTTTTACCGATGCACTGGTTTCTGTCTTATCTGCTTGCGGTATTATTAAAGGCCCGAAAATTAGGTCGGGCAGTATTTTATAAGATAAGTTGCACGGACTGCTCAGCTCTTTATATTGAACTGTTGATGCAACCCACTGGCGCTAGTCATTTCAGCTCCTACATCAACCTAACTTACCAGCTCATTTCTGACTTCAATATAAGCTGAGCTTACGGTACAGCTGCAGATTAAGCAGGATTCAAGACCGAACAATATGTGCCGAGTAGATCCACTCGTTGAAAAGGTAATTACAGGAGAACATGGGCGTAGTGATCGATTTTACTAAAGAAAGTGTAAGGGGAAAGTAAACGTTCGTTGATTAATAAATAATTAACTGCTGTTAATAAAATAAACATGGGACGTATTTGCATAAGAATACCAGTAAATAACATACCAAAACAAAGAATTCCAATACACTCCCTCCACCTCGTTCATGACATCCAGAAATTAATCAACCAGTGGCTTATTATGGACTAAATGGAGTATTCGTTCACTCAGTAACCACCGGAAACAAACAGAACAATCTTTTACTGTACTGAATTGCACAATCAAATTTAGATAACTCACCGGGGGGTAACGATGCCCCCAGGCTAGTCACAAAGTGTCTTCTCACCTGGGCCCCCCTCTTCTTATTTCCACCTTTGGCCTAATTTCCTACATTATTAAACAAAACAATAGTTTTCAACAACTACCACCTATTCTACTAAGCAGCCGCATCGGCAAGCGAGCGCATGCATGTTTTTGTGAGTTTCTGACCATCACAGGGTCACCTCCAGGACACAACCCGGAAGTCAACGTTCTTGAGGGTAAATCACTCAGACGTTTCAGTCGGAACAGCAATCGACAGATTTCTAGCGTAATCGCCAGACAATCCCTCGTTGCTGACGGAACATCAATCGCCAGTTATTAAACAATCCCTCGTTGCTGACGGAACATCAATCGCCAGTTATTAACCTATCATATGAGCTCATATGTAACATAATCTAGGTACTCACAGGTTACTCTCAAAATCCAATTAGCATATAAGAAATGTAATTTGCCCCTGGTTCACTTCACGTCCACAATCATTCAATACTCATACATTAAATTAATGCCATCAAACTCAGGTCCAGCCAGAAAACGAAGGAAACAATCATCGCTAAGAATTAATCAACCCACACATTCCAGCACTCCACTAATACTAATGTCGTGCTGCTCCGAAAAGGGTCTCGCCCAGAGGTTTCTTTCTTATAAACAAACCATAACTCGTCTGAACTCTCGGTTCATACCCGACTAAATAAAACATAGTCAAAATAATCTTGTAATCGAACTTTAAATCAATATGAACAGAATTAAACATTGCCTTTCAATCGGCCACACCTGACATTTCCTCGTCCCGAGGAAAATCTTCGGTTTCTGAGTCCGACGGTATCTATACTAGATGGAGTATCTACTCCATCTTTTACATTCACCAAATCATCATCGTCATCAGAAAGATTTGCATATGTTGCTCAATAAGGCTTCATATGGTCAACCGCAATTACATTCTTATAACTACCTTTTCTTCTTTAATCTTTCATATTCTCAATAACATATCTAGGTCTTAATTTCGTACTGAGACCTTCTCCATGGGTTTGTTTTTCAATAAGAACTATCTTCTATAACTAACTATCTTTCAATATGAAACTATCTAGTGGTGATCTCACCAATCAAATAATTTCGAACCACCTTACGTTTCACTTCAAATTGGGTCTTTTTTTATTCTTTTCTCCGCAATCTGCCTGTTTTCAATTAGATTCTGTTGCCCGCATATTTCTCCTCTTAACTCGTGTACTAATTGCAGAATCAGATCCAATTTTCGAAATAAATCCCATTAAAAGTTCACTAGGTGTTTTCTGAATATCCTTATGTATCGTATTGTTAATGGAAAACTGTATTTTGGGTACATGTTGATCCCATTCTGACTCTCTTCATATGTTGAAAGTGAATTCAAAATTGTTCGATTGTATCGCTCAATTTGACCATTTGCCCTAGGTGTTCCTACAGCATTTTTTTTACATGTCTTAAGGCTTTTTCTTTGCAATGAGTTGTAAATGCCTTAGATGTAAACAAAGTTCCACAATCTGTGACAAGGTACGCAGGTGTACCGAATTTATAAATGATTTCTTCTTCGAACGATAACAATAACTAATTTAGTTTTAGTTGAACGTACAGGTCTTATCAAAMTGAATTTTATAAATGCATCTACCAGAACAATCAGATGCATATTTCCCGTCCTGGTTTTATTAAAAGGTCCTAAATGATCCACATGAACTGTATGGAATGGTACCGGATGATAAGGGATTGGATGCACAAATCCCTCCTTTTTGCCGTATTGTTGTTTATTAAATAAACTAGGCACACAATTATTAATATACCTCTGTACTTGGAGTTCATGTTCGGAAACCAATAATACATATGGCCGCCTTAATTATATTTAAAAGCATACCTTTAGGTTCAACCCATTGTAAACCTCGAAGATTAATGCTCTCTAAGAGGACAGTTCGTAAAAATTTGTCTTTCATACTCAGTCAGTGGTTTACAAAGTATTTCGCGAATATTTATAATTTTATCATGTGATAATTGTGCCGCTAAAACTCAATCATCTGGTTCTATACGTAAAATGATTCTTGGTTCGTTCGGTGATTCACTAATATCTGGATTTTTGCTTAAAGCATCAACATGCTTCATTGCATTACCTTTTCTGTATTCCACTGTGAAACGAAACTCTTACAGCTGCAACCACCATCTTGCAATTCTAGGCAATAGGTCACGCTTGGCATATGAAGTTTTTATGCATTACAGTCTGTCACTACAACAAATTCTTTGTCTAGAAGGTACACCCTAAACTTCTGTATAGTTTGCACACCAGCAAGAGTCTAATTCATATGAGTGAAATTTACTTTCAAACTCTGTAGTTTGAGGACTATAGTAACCTGCTATAGTACTGCTCGCATCTGTGTGAACTTCCGTTTTAGCTTCCGGGGAATACATTTTCAATACTGGTCGATTTGAAAGTATATCCTTGAGATTTTCAAACGCCTTTCTTTGTTCAGATTCCCAAATCCATACTGCATTTTTTTTTCTGGTTAATCTTGTCAATGGTTCTGCTATTAATCCGTAATTTTGTGCCAAGTGTCTAAAGAACCCTGTTAATCCCAAAAATTGTCTGATATTATGAACATCTTTAGGTATTGCAAAATTTTCGATGGCTTTACTTTTGGTTTCTCCTGGCTTGCCTTCTGCCGAAATTTCATAAATCCTAAATAGTTCATTGAGGAACAAAGAAAACTGCATTTATCTAGATTTAAAGTCAGTCCTTCGTCAGAAATAATTAGAAACAATTTTTATAATTTCTCTAATTTTTCATCGACATTTTTAATAAATGAGGATGTCGTTCAAGTAAACGCGGTGGCTAAATTTTCATGTGGAGTTAATAATCTATTCATGAGTCTTTGAAATACATTTTAGCATTACATAACACAAATGTCATTTTTGTTATACTCTAGTGGCCATCAGGAGTTACAAAAGCTGTGCATTTATAGAATTTTCTTCAATGGGGATCTGATGATACCCAGACAACATCCAACGTTGTGAATAGGGAGGAATCTGGTAATTTGTTAATTTGGTCGTCTATACGAGGCAAGGGAAATTTATCCTTAAAAATTACGTTATTCAACGTTCTATAATTTACAAAGAACCTAAATTTACCATCTTACTCTTAACTAACAAATTTGGAGAACTAAACGGAGATAATGATTCACGTACAATGTTATGATCTAAGAGTCCCTAAATCATTCTTTAGCCCCATTTTCTCCACTGGTGACATACGATAAGGTCTATAAGTAATTGGCTGTTGACTAGATAACTGAAGGACATTCTGGTGTTTTTCGATTCACTAATTTCTTCAATGTTGGTAGAAAAATTAACTACTATACTTATATAATAAAATATTGAGCTTACATTTATCATCCAAAGTTACTTTTCCTACATTAAGTTTATCTAATTCCAACGGTTTAAATTTTGTTCCATCACGGTTTAAACATTTCTATTATTCGCCTAATTGTTCGAAACACATCGCCATGCCTAAACTAAAAGATGCTTAACATTTATCACTAACTCTTTCCTGCCTAATTAATAACAGAATTTATTATAGTATCACTAATGTTATTATTTTTCATTACCCTTACTGATATCTAATCATAAAATTTTCTTGACGTCCGTATTGTCCAAGTTTGCCTTTAAGACGTATTTATCCTATTTATTATCACGTTTCTTGCAAAAACTGCAAACGGCATTTTTTACAAAAGACTGCCCTATGTCCACTCTCCTTGCAAAAAATATTTTATTATACCTTTACTTGATTCTCGAGATCACTACTACGAAATGACTTGATAAAACGACGTTTTTTAGAAAACAAACGACCATCTTTTTTTACTACATGGTGTTCATTCCTTATCTTATCTGTATGGCAGTTTTTGAGAAATCCCAAAAGATCCTCTATTGTATTAAAATTTCCAGTTTCCGCAGTCCGTTTCAGCATTTGATCATTCAGTCCGCCAATAATACAAGCAACTGCATTTTCGCAAGAAACTTGGCGACGTTAAAGCAAGCTTAATTTATCGAAATAATACTGAAGTAATGTGTTATGACACATAACTTGTTTGCTTCCGGTCGGGCATTTCTTGCAGCAAGCAATTCGCAATAATTTAGCTTTGTAGAAGAACTTTTTAACCACGATTGTTTTAAGGCCGTCCAATTCATGCATGTTATCGGCTGAGAATTTAACGTTCTTTTGAACTAGCCCTATTAAACGTTTGGAGACCGTAAAAGCCGTAAATTCGTCCGACCAGTCATAAATCGTCCTCAGCTGTTCAACCTTCTCAACCCAACGAACAATATCTAAATGATTAGGTATAAGTTCGGAATTATAGTAAGGGATGAGGTCCGCACGTGTATTTGGGTTGATTGAGAGTTATTTAAATGTTGTGCTAATTTATCAATAGCGCTTGTCAATTTACAAAACATATCTTCGGATGTTATCACTGTGACATTTGAGATAGTCCCCGAAGAAGATGCAGAATCCAATTTGTTAATCCCGCTAGTACCCGGTACCGCGACTAAATTTGAAGAACCTAAAGTTGCCAATGCAATTATTCTTTTCATGTTTCTGCGTGCCATTGTTTGAATTTGTACCAAACGAAAAAGTCTAAAAATACTAATCAGAAAAGCCTATTGTTCTAGCAGCAAGCAAACAAATTCACCTAAATCAGTGTCAGAATTTGTCATAAGAACACAGTTCGATTCCAAGACCTCTTCACCATATATGTAAACAGATCGTAAGAAATAATCGTTTTCGAGAGCGGAGCAGCGAGACGCTAGTCTAAACATATGTCTGGAAACTATACGGGGAGGGTTCAATAGGTTTGGTAAATACTGACACCTTAAATGCAAATACGGAACCCCACACCTGATAATTTGTAAGGGGAAAGTAAACGTTCGTTGATTAATAAATAATTAACTGCTGTTAATAAAATAAACATGGGACGTATTTGCATAAGAATACCAGTAAATAACATACCAAAACAAAGAATTCCAATACACTCCCTCCACCTCGTTCATGACATCCAGAAATTAATCAACCAGTGGCTTATTATGGACTAAATGGAGTATTCGTTCACTCAGTAACCACCGGAAACAAACAGAACAATCTTTTACTGTACTGAATTGCACAATCAAATTTAGATAACTCACCGGGGGGTAACGATGCCCCCAGGCTAGTCACAAAGTGTCTTCTCACCTGGGCCCCCTCTTCTTATTTCCACCTTTGGCCTAATTTCCTACATTATTAAACAAAACAATAGTTTTCAACAACTACCACCTATTCTACTAAGCAGCCGCATCGGCAAGCGAGCGCATGCATGTTTTTGTGAGTTTCTGACCATCACAGGGTCACCTCCAGGACACAACCCGGAAGTCAACGTTCTTGAGGGTAAATCACTCAGACGTTTCAGTCGGAACAGCAATCGACAGATTTCTAGCGTAATCGCCAGACAATCCCTCGTTGCTGACGGAACATCAATCGCCAGTTATTAAACAATCCCTCGTTGCTGACGGAACATCAATCGCCAGTTATTAACCTATCATATGAGCTCATATGTAACATAATCTAGGTACTCACAGGTTACTCTCAAAATCCAATTAGCATATAAGAAATGTAATTTGCCCCTGGTTCACTTCACGTCCACAATCATTCAATACTCATACATTAAATTAATGCCATCAAACTCAGGTCCAGCCAGAAAACGAAGGAAACAATCATCGCTAAGAATTAATCAACCCACACATTCCAGCACTCCACTAATACTAATGTCGTGCTGCTCCGAAAAGGGTCTCGCCCAGAGGTTTCTTTCTTATAAACAAACCATAACTCGTCTGAACTCTCGGTTCATACCCGACTAAATAAAACATAGTCAAAATAATCTTGTAATCGAACTTTAAATCAATATGAACAGAATTAAACATTGCCTTTCAAAAGGGTGCTCATATAATTACCCAAAATCTTTAATTGGTTACCTAGATAATTATGAGCAAATTCTCAAAGCACTAAGTTTTCATAATCACTATATGCAAAAGTAGATGGCAATGCCAGTGATAAAGCCAACTGACCTTCTCAAAAAAAGAGCTCTGTAGTCTGCTAAGTCGCCGTGCACGTGGTGCTTACTACAACTACCCCATRGCGTTTTTTTTTGCAACGCGCAAGAAACTGAATATAAAACTGACAGAAAGGAGCATATGATTCGATTTATGGTACCAGAATGGAGGTTGCATATGGCCGACTACTGTTTCCGCTTTGGAAGTGGCGTAGGGCAGTATGTTTGAGACAATGAATTATTGTATAAAATATATTTACTATACCTTAAATTAATTAAGAATTAGTCAATCAGAGTTCTGCAGTGAAAAAAACGAAGTTATTTATCTAGATGAGTACATTATAAGGTGTTTTAGAAAAAAAAACTAGGTCCGTGTCAAGTTATCGTTGCAATCAATTTGACTACGCATATGCATACCACGCGATTTGTTGGTCCACAACCTTAAAATTTTATGTAAACTTTTAAGTCTTTGACAAATTTAGTATTAAACACCTACTTATTTTTTCATCTACTTGTCCCAAGGAATAGCCACAAGATGCACAACTACCCATATTTTTATGCGTTGTATCCTTTGAATATAAAACTGACTACGTTAGTTATACAAAATAATGGAGATTCAAGATGGCCGTTTCCGTTCATCGTGCATAAAGATGCGAAACGATCCTTCCTGTCTGTGCCTGGTCTATAAACCAACTATAAACGGATTCATTTCGCTGTTATTAATGCTTGTCAGTGTAGTTTAGTTCTAGTGCAGATCACGTGCAGAGAGAAGTCAGAAACTAGACGATAATGCCATCTATCAGTAACAAAAGAATATAATGTAAAAAAGAAAGAATAATCGTTTTAGTGCGATGAAAACGGTATATACGTTGCCGTTAAAAAATCTTTTACGTTTTACAGAACTGGAAAAACAAGTGTTTTACTGGTAATCAAAATCAATGGCCTTCAATTCATGTTGATAAATAATACGGCTCCACTAAAAATCTTACGGCGAAACATAAGCAAGCTCATAAAATCGCAATACAGGCAGAAATGCATTTTGTTTTCATTAAGGTTATTGTTATAATAATACTGATGAACAAATAACAGTCACATAGAATAGTTTCACCTAAAGAATATTTTAGTTTTCGCGCCCCAACAGACTCCGTCAATGCCAGAAAGTTCTATCGGCCACCGCATGGAAAGATCAGCTTTATATGAAAGGATGAAGTAATTATCTCGGTGCGAGTGGTCGGACCGAACGAACGAGGAAGCACTGGAGCTTAATTACGTTCGGCAGTGTGAAACCGGAGATTAAAAACTTAGGAAAGGGCGCAAAAAAGGGAGACAATGGCACAATGGGCCCGACAACTACAATGGCAGCTGCAGCGATYGCAAGAGATTATTCGGMAGTTTCATAAGGAAGTAMTGAAATGTATGTTGTAACAAATAACGCCGACAATGGAGGCAGCATATTAGTACATGGCGACGAGCCAGCCAGTGGATTGTCTACGATATAGTAATGCGGGAAGCATTACTGAGCTAGTTTTTCGTGCAGCTGTGACTTTGTACATGATCAGTCTAAACTAAAGGTAGTAGAAATGTCAGTACCAGAAATATAGTGCTAAATTTCCTACCTATGTAGAAGGTTGCATGTTACTGCTAAAAATGCTTCTGTTGTCCTTTTGCATTGCATTTGTATTAAACTGAATGATATGCTACTATTACAATACGTTAGTGTTTTTGTGATGTATAAAAGTAATTCATAATGTGAAGAGACAGGTGTCATTCAATTACCACAGGTTAAGATGTACAAGTGACAACAAATGATAGAATTTAGTACTTTGTTAGAAATGGCTATCTGTGCTATGCTGTCTGTACCGCAGCTAATTGCAGGCGGAACCGTTTCGCTTTTATTAAGGCTCGTCAATGCACTTAATTTATTTTTGGTGCAGACAGCACTTCCACAAAGGAGAGTTACACAGACGGCAGCGAACAATTTGCACTAAAACTTAGTATATCCGTATGCTCGCTTTTTATTTTGCCTGTCTATTTACTGTTTTCTCTATTAGGTAGGATTTTATCCCTAAGTTGTTCAGGTACACTCAAGTTTGAAATTCAACTATCAAAGGTGCTTTACTGTTGTCTCTAAAAAGATAAGTACGTGTGATACATATTATACACTAAAGCTAATGCTAACGCTTCAATTATAACTACTTTACCATTAGCTGAGCTAGTTAAGGTACAACTGTGTAGCATTGACATGCATTTTTATACGTATCGGATTTTGCGCTTTTTTATTTGAAGTATGCTAATGCATGCCAACTTGGTAACAGGTTACTTTTCATTAGTGGAAGTACTTCCCATGAGAATGCTAGCTGGCTGTGTCATCTCACTCAGTTTTTTTACTGATAGATGGCATCACCATCTAAATTTTCACTTCGTTATTAGTTGCTATTGTAGATCAACTACACAGTGCGCATACGAAGTCTCTGCCTCCCTTCCCTTACGTAAACTTTTCACGCGATATGTTAGAAGGCAATATGCCACACTTGGGAGGTCTTACGTCTTTTATTAAATGTTCTAGAATGAGAAACGTCGATTTTAGGCATCTCTACCGCTAGACAGTTACGACAATGTGCCACACTTGGGAGTTCTTTAGTTTTCTATTGAATGAACAACGATTTTGGACATCTCCACAGCGAAACGGTTACGCCAATGTGCCACACTTGAGATTTCTTACGACTTTATAATCTTAAAACGTCTGTTTTCGACATTTCCACAGCGAGACGGTTTCCGCAATGTGCCATACTTGAGATTTCTTACAACTTCTATAGAATGTTCTATAATATTCTATTACTTCTCGAAACGTCGATTTTCTACATATTATGCACTGCGAGACGACAATGTATAAAATACATACCAGTTCTTGTGTATGCTATTGAATGTTGTAGAATCTTCTGATTTCTCGAAACATCTTTGAGTTCTCCATTGCGAGACGGTATCCAGCAAACTGCCACACGACCACATTCTCTTATCTTCAATTCAACAAGAATATTCTATGACATTCTCGAAACGTCAAGCATTCTACTTCCACCTGCGATGAATTTTACTGAATGTTCTAGATTACAAAAAAAAAAACTTTTTGGGAATAGCTTGTGCATCTGGCAAGCGTGCATATTCGCATGGTAAAGTCAAATGAAGATCAAGCGGTTAAAGGCTATCTAGATGTTATTAAGAGATTTTAGTAGACTGTATAGTGTTTGAGTAGTAGGGAACTGAATTTTATTTGGTTCAGAAACCTTTATTTTTCGATAACTGGTGGAGTAATACAAATAATACATACAAAAATTAGTTCTAATATTTATGCAATATATATGCTACATATTCAACTACATTATCGCTTCACAATTCTCTTTTTACTGCTAAAATTCAAAAAGTAATTTCTGGACAGAATATTCAAAAGTGATGTCACCTGAAGCACCGTACCTTTGCACCGTACTATTCAAATATTTAAGGAATGTTACCTTCTCACATTCATTAATAGAACAACAACACAGACATTTATAACTTTTCTGGGTTTTTAGAGAGATCAGTAAGATCGTCCAAAACCTGCCTAGCGTCACAACACTTTTCAAAGTAACGTTTATAATAATGCCATGATTTTAGTTTGCTCCATAATTTACACCTGAAAAAAAAAATGAAATCAATAGAGTCCTAGTAAATAACATATTAAAATGTGCTTATGTTAAACATAACAATTTAATACCTTATACATACAACTAAAGAGTAAAAACCAGAAAGATAAAATTACACATGTAGTATATAGTATACATTTTAAGGATTGCTCTGCTGTATACAATATTTATTTAATCGTCTAACACAACAGAAATAAAAACAATAAYAAAACCGCTCTTAACAAGCATGAAGAACAATATAATAACTTTCAAAACACCAAAATTATTGACAGAGAAACACACCTTCACCGACGGCATAATTTTAAATATAGTCACGGATAGTACCAACCTAACACCTATAATATAAGTAATGACAATGCAATAACTCTTCATGTTAGACATCATGACATCGTCACATGTCGTGACAAAATGCGAACGTGTTTAACAATATGTTGTTACCTTATTTATAAACATATGACAATCATTAAGATGTAAAAAACACATAATTTGTAATGTGTTTGCGTAGTGCACCAAATATGTAAGTGTTAATTACTATAAAATTTCATGCACGAGCAAGAAGACAAATATAGTTTAAATTTTCAGAGTAATTTAACGGACCTTTCACACATCATTTATGTCTTGAAGATGGAAGTGGACGCTTCCGAAACGTCTCAATTAAATTGTTGACCATTGATATCTAAGAGTAGTTTATACGACATAACCTACAAATTATTGATTTTGTTACTTATAGCTATTGACTTTTATAATGATAAAAACGATAAAGATCTACAACAGGTAGTGTGTAAAAGTAAAAAAAGCAAAACTGTAAAGTAAAGTAATTAAAGTCCATCGTACACGAGATCATCCCAGAGACACTATTAAAATGACTAATTTTGTGTATAAAAATGAAAGCGTTCATTGTCCATAATGCTGGAAGAGAATTTTCATAAATGAATGCGTACAGAATGATACTTCAGAAAAGTTTTATTTTTTAAATATAATCTTGTAAAAGTGAAGAGTATAAAATAACCGCGGAAAAGATGTAGCGGCGTTGTGAAGAATACCCTAAAACGGTTTGACAACCCTAACCTAAAAATTTTAATGTCCAACCAGGATAAATAGAAAAATAAGATTAGTGCGAAACAACTGAGAACACAAATATTTATTATGAAGGCAGACGATTGAGAGGAAGACGTTGCAGACAGTAAATAAGACGAAGGCTATGAAAATTTGAAATATATAAAACAAAAACAGCGATCAAAAATTCAGATCCGAAGAGTTTGAATATCTAAATATAAAGAAATGGTAAAATGTAAATAGTATAAAAAATTAAGAACGGTTATAACGACGGCGCGATAAATATAAAATTGAGGAATACTTTAAAACGATTTGTTGCTGCATGTATGTACACATCACCCATCTTACTTATAAAATTTCTATTACACAATAACTGCGTTCCATGACCTGCAACTTTATCGTATTTCCTCATGACCAAGTTTGCAGAACCTCGTTTGGAGTATACTCCTATCCATATTGCAACTATACCAAAGTATATTCATTTTTCAATATCAGTGGCTCACTGAACATTTGATTAGTATTCTCTTGGCGAGCACCTGGGTTGAATGACAGTCCCAGTGCACCTCATTCCCATTGGTCCACCTTGACGTATTAGGACATCTTATCCGTTTCACTAGCTAATATGCCCCTGGCCGCAAATCCAATCCGGGAGCTAGGCATACATAAAAGATGATGTCCTCTAAGGTTATAGTTTTTTGTCCAAGACGGCGGTCATTGTTGCCAGCATAAATATCTATTTACTACGTACTGGACAGAGCGAATGAAATTAATTCTGCAAATATCATGAAATTTGATAATGGGGAAAAAATGATGAGAACTGCCTGTCGGTCTTATTGTTATAATCTTGCCCATGCTTCTTGTCGTACGCAAAATCGCTACTTTAAATAGAAATAACTTCATTTCATTTAAAAACACCCATTTGGACAGACTTGGAAAGCGTCTCTATATACAGAAGAGATGTAAACCTGCCTTTTTGTTCTTTGATTAGCGATTATAAAAATGCTACTTCATGATGCCTTTAAAACTGTATGTTGTGTAGATTAGCTTTGTCAAATATTGAAAATATCACCAGAAACTTTACAATTTGTCTTTTTAAAACTACTGAGATTAACTAGCAATTTCCAAAATAACTTTTCAAAATGGACCAAGCATAGGTCCATGTACAGTTGGACTACTCATACGTCAACATCAGTTCGAAGAACTCTAACATGCGAATTACGAAAGCGCGTCAGTAAAAACGACAACACAACTTATAAAATTACAAAAAAATGAGAATAGCCTTTATGAAGAAAGGCCGCTATCGTCCGCCTGGTGCTTATCCAAGCATGGCTCAACGGATCGGGCTCGTTGGCCTATGATCATAATGTACTTTTTTCGTGCATTCTATAACAAATGTATTAAACATTTATGGTAAGACGCATACCTTACAGCACAATGGATGTGATTGTTGTGTAATACAAGCATATAGATATATGATAAAGTTGAACTAAACTGGATAATCACAAAAAAACAAACAAAATTTAACACTATCGTAAAGATTACATTTTTGCCAATACAACATATTTGTGAAGTGTATTATCAAGCACAAATCTGGTTGGGAAAGAATATCTTATCTTGAGTGATGGGTTTGGACATTAAAAAATAACGTACCAAAACCAGTTACTACACTATTAATTACCACCCCATCACTAGACGAATTATTAAATATAATATATCGCTACGCCATACAGATTAGAAAAAATGCGGATTTCTAACTTAACTTCCTTTATTTATACAMCCATACMGAAATACACTAAATCCAAACACAAGTAGTTCAATACACTACTACTTACCTGCCATATGGCAGCTTGTTTATTAGATGCGTTGGCTATGTGGTCATCATGGCATTTGCTTTTTCGCAGTTACAATTGCGAGGTGATATAGTTTTCTTTTTTCTATACAACAATATTGGGGCGTCTTCGATTAAATGGTTGTTTTTAAGATCATACAATAATTACTTYCACGTCCAACGGATGAGAAGTATTGCATCGCGAAAAATTTTCAAAAATTTTTATTTGCTCATTCGCTTTAAAATGGTCGAAAACGCAAAAAAAAAATTGAGCGAAAACAAATTTCTTGTCTGTGTGTCTGTGGTTTTGTTTGTGGACACGATAACCTTCGAAAGACTTAATATATGAACTTGAAATTTGGCAGAGGTATAAATCTCAACTACCCAAAGCGACCTATTGTTTGTGGAGTAAGTAGGTTATCGGGAAGGGGCGGAAATGGGGGGTAACTACCCTTTTTTGCAAATTTTTATTTTTTTTCGTTTTAGTATGTGATTAGTAGTATAACTGCGAGTATTATTCGTTCTTATAAATTTTCGGTGCAGCAAATTGTTTAGAAGATATTAGCAAAAAAGCGTCACATAAAGAAAACGGTTTTTCCTAAATATCTCCGAATATATTTTAATATTTTCAAAAAATGAAAATACCATGAGATAGGAAATAAAATTTCTCACAAAAAATTTATCAAAAATTTTGACATTTTTGAAATATTTCCAAAAAACGTATTTTGGACCCTGCTCGTACGATTTTTTTTAAATTTTGGTATTATATACAAAATCAAATTTCTGATCAGAAAGCACTCTTGTAATTTTTTGTTAAGTTAATAATTTACGAGTTATTTGGAAAAAACCGATTTTAAAAATTTATGTGTTTTTGCTAATATCACGAGGACAGTTTGTCTTAGAAAAAATGTGTAGAGAGAAAAAATGCTCAAAACCTGATTACTAATCGTATAGTATAAGAAATAAAAACGTAAATGTCATTTTGACAATTGGATGTGGAAATATTGATTCAATTTGCAGCGGTTTTTTAAAGTATCTCGCGTTTGTTCTAGGTCCCTATTTAACCAGTTATGGAACTTGTGAGTGTGTTCTACCATTTTTTTTCTTAACGAAAAATGTGACAATAGCACTTTGAATAAATTCCACAAAGTAGTTGAAATTTTGTTATCTTCAGTAATGTTGTAGAGGTGAAACAGTCCTATTGATGTAATCGCTCTATAAAGGATTAAGCAAATCTGGCGCCCGTCCAAATTAGATGGAGACGTAAAGAAACTAAGACGTATACCAAGATGATCTGATATTTGCGAATCATGTACCGTTACTACATAATTATTCAACGATATATCGGTGAAAATGTTTTCCAAACATGGGTTTCCCCGTGTGAGGTCAGAAACAGTTCAACGGAGACCTAACGAATGAAAGGTGTTAACTAAAGTAGCGGTCTGATTGTTATTAATTCCAAATCTGACGACATTAAAGTCTCCCAAAACAATAACAGCTTTGTCTTGTTTGTCAATTTTATTTAATACCAATTCTAGATTTGATTGGAGAGCGATATAAGGAGAAAACTGTTTAAAAACGAGAAGCACGCAACCTCAAAGTTAATTTCATCACTTTTGAGAGTAATATCTTCACAATAATAAGTAGACTGAAGAGAAGAAAGCACAAAAATGCCTACACCACCATGAAGTCTTTTCGACCTGCAGAAGCTAGAAACAGCAACACAACCGTCGGTATTAAAATAACTAAACTCGTCTGGCGTGAGCCATACATAATATATCGTTTGCTCAGATTTTAAGAAACAAGTAATTTCAAGAAATTTGATTCTTGAGCAATTTACATTTAAATAATATAGGTTAAACATTATTTTGTCCGGGAAAATTTCCATGTCTTGTTTGATTAGTAGTTTATACTGAAAGAAAACTTGATCGAAATAAATTAAATCGCCTCACAATTACACCTTCTAGCAAAATATCTTCATATAGGAGCACATCCTTTTCGTCAAAATGAACGACTGCTCGAAATTTAGTTTGCTATTATATCTTCTGTGGTGTCTTGTTTGATCTTTCCCAAATAAAACCAAGCCTTACATGGCGTTGGAAAGGCAGCAAAATTTGCTTCGGATGCTATTTTTGCTTTGTCAAAGACATTATTTTGGTTTGAAATTTGACGTCTTTTCTTTCGAGAGATGACAGTACAAAATCTCCGTTAGCTTCTTGCACAGCAGAAGCCTCACTTTCAAATTCTCTTGGTGCATTCTGAGTGGTCGAATTGCCATTGTTGGTAATGTTAATAAGTGTGGTAAGTGAGTGCTGACTACGTTTTTGTTTTCTGCTATATCGGAAACAAAAACAGCTTTTTCCGATTGCTTGTTTTTCCAGCGCAGAAAGTTTAATTTTCGGTAGTTCAAAATTCATTGAATGTATTAGTTTATTTTATCCTGCATTTTGTTATAAGATTTGAACTTGGCAAAAAAAGAATGGCAGATTTTAATGATAAAATTAGGGAACTCACGTTTGTTCCGACGATTCAACAGTCATCACAAAAATGCTCCTTTTTTTAACGGGAAACTTACGATGTACACTATTGTTATAGTATATATAGTATATACCACTGCATGTTAAATAATTATCTGTAACATCATCAAGTTGATCTTTACATAGAGAGCATGGAACTACGTTCGCGTCGCCCATTGCTGCACACGACACATGAATGTTTTAACAATCTACATGCCATGGATTAGACTTATCGGCGAGTATATGTTAAAAACACGCCTTACATTCTACTTAAAAAGTGCGGAAATGGATGCATGCTTATTTAATACCGACCTTATTCGCGCTCTATCACGAAAGATTTTGACGAAGATATAAAAACAATTTTAGAAACAACTCTAATTGACCTCCGAGTGATGAAAAACGAGGTATTCGCAACGAACTGTTCGTTGTGACCTTTGTCTTAAATATCTTGAAATTTAGGCATAAAATAGAGCAATTCCACGCAAAACTTAATAAACACAATTCCACCAAATTCACGTTTCACGTACTTAGTGCAAAAGGTTGCTGATTGGTGTAGAGAAGGTATATCCTCTGGAACGCCACGTAAGGCTATTCTAGGCATAGAGACATCGCACCGGACGGGATTCGGTTACCTATATCACAAGCTTTATTAGGGATCTTATCAGATTTCGGAGCTTCTGTAGCTAATACACCATTGGCGGAGATTATGCGGCTCTAATATCCGTCGTAAGCTTCTTTATAAATATATCTGGCCTGCGGCGGATTCAATATCCTGCAACCTTTGTGTCGTACAGTGAGAAGCAATTTGCTTTAATTTGATAAAAATGAGGAAAGGTATGGCCGCAGGATGCGGAAAATGGAAAATTGGCTTCACCGCCTAAAAGAAGCATGTACGAAAGTAACAGGGTGATTTGCGGTGTGCTGCTTCTCTTTAAAATATACGTAATAGTCATATTTTGCAATGTAAACACTTTGAATTTAAACGTTTCATCAAAATATCATGGAAACAGTATCTCATTGCTGTCGGTGTCAGTGTCAGATTTCACACGTATAATTCGACCACGGGGGATATATTATATCCGAAACTATATGTTTTCCTTTTTAGTGATTGCTGTCCACCTCGTGAATTTCAAAGTTATCAAAACTTGTATTTTGAGCTGCTTCACGTCATTTAGCCTCATGTTCTCACACTACATTTGGTAAAGAAATGTATTAATGTCAGTGATGTCAATGCAATTTAAGGAAATGTGACATTCGCCATTTCGTTATCGGCTACCGTTTGCGGTATAGGTGGTATCGGTGAGAGCGCCATCTAGCGGATGGTACACGAACTGCTGCGAAAGGCGGGTCATATTGTAGAAGCCACGCATCACGTAAACCAAAATTTGTTTTGCGAACCCATAATTATGGTTACGTTTTTAGCTAATTATTCGCTATTATTGTATGGTATTGATGCAGATAAGTATAAAACTAAAGTAGCATTACTGTGGTGTAATTGAGCTGAAGTGAAAGTTTTAGAGATTTGTTGAGTAATTTTATCAACCTCAAAGCTAGCCTTTATATGTATATTAGCTGTTACTATTTACCAGAAATAAAGTATTTGTTGCAGACTTTCATGTTTCTGCGTTTGTTAATTTAAACAGTTCAGCCCGATTTATTAGCGATTTGTCCGTCTTTTTGTGGAATGATGATATTTGCATTAAGTTGGAGAAAACAACGAACAACGCCAAAAACTTACCATTTTCACAAGGTTACAGTATCAAAAACAGTTCTCGTCAACCCGTCCACAGCTCTCAGCTACTTTGTGAAACTCCAAAATGCCGTCAAACGGATTAATATTGCCTTATTTACCTTAATTCTGAAATCTGTTCCTTAATAAACGTTAATAAATGTTACCGTAACAAAAACGTAAAGTCCTCTAGTCGGTCTACTCTCTACCCCCTGCCCCATGAGCCCCAACAGGGCGAAACCAGTCGTAGCTTTTCCGATGCCATCGATAGGAACCTGCACTGGGCCGGTGTCTATTCACAGTTTATAGATCGCGAGCTCGCAGAGTTCCATTTAGATGGCACTGAGAGCTTAGCCTTCGTATTCCCGCTTACAACAGTTTGCCCGGCGCGTTTATAGGCGACGGTTCTGCCCCGGTCGGTCTAGGGTCTACTCTCTACCCCTGCCTTATGAGCCCCAACAAGGCGAAACTAGTCGTTAGGGTGAGAGTAGACTGACCAAGGCAGATGATTTTTATTTTCAGTAAGCATGCTCGTCTTCCCTCTCCATTGCAGCCTTTAGACAGAAGAAACGTTTTTGGGCCCTGTGGTATAATATGTGAATTCTACGTGTGTTTCGTGGATTGTAGACGTAACACTATTACTGTATATGAAATTCCTGATATTGTAGCATTGCTGTTGTTCCTAATACAATCACAACTGGGTTCCGGGTTTCGGGAATCTATACATTCAATAAAATATATTTGACCACCAAGATTTCCTACCAGCTACGTCACGGACCGACATGAACACTGTCAAGTATATAATAACCAACGAATCATTACAAATCAAGGTTTATTATAACTTTCCTAGAGCCTAGACCAATACAAGACTAAGATGACATATGTGGCTCTCAATGCCATCAATTTCTAAGGAATGTAGACTAATTTTTGAGACTTTTGAGACAGAATCCTCACGTTCAGCACAAGTGTCTTTACCACCAGCATACAATCTCGTTAACAAACCAAGCCGTTTAATGAATGGTAAGCCGATAACACATGGTGCTAGAAAATTGACAACTATGAAAACTATTTCACAAAAAGCCATTGTCTCGCCTGTAATGCCCATATTTGAACCTTCAAAATTGAGCAGTTTTACCGTTGAAGGTCGCACATTAGTATTAATTAACATTGCCGCATCTAGGTTCAGTATATTCACATCTGCACCCGTGTCCATTTTAAATTCAATTACTTTTCCATTAACAGCAATTTTTTATGACCAACCTAAAGAGCCAATTGCACCTACGCATTGTATTGTTCCTATAAACCTATCTATTTCTGTCTCACGGTTTGTATCCATGTCTCTGCTGTCACAGTCATGGTCTTCTTGAATCAGATTAACATTTACACTAGGACAACACTTTTACATACTCTACGCTGTCTTCTAAATGTTGGGCATCTTGGACCATGTATGTATTGTTGTTTTTGTCACTTTCTTTACAGCTTGTACCATTCCTGATTCGACTTCCAGTTTTTTAGACTGTGCTTCAGTTAGTTCTGCAGCCTTGCATATGTTAAACATTGTGTTAAATCCAAGTTAGGTTCCCTCAAAAGTCGATCACGTACCTTTGTGACTATAATACCACATACCACTCTATCTCTAATCAAGCTATCTCGAAGCTCACCAAAATTGCAGTTTTGACTCATGTTTTTCAAATCCGTTATAAACGTGTCTATATTTTCCCCTTGTGCCTGTTTTCGGACATGGAACATGTGCCCATGGACAGTTTCGTTTTCTTTTGGTTTAAAGTATTTTTCAAAGTGTTCTAACAGTTTTGTCCAACTCTTTTTGTCAACTTCCGAGATTTCCATCATATTTCTTGAACTTTAGGCCCAATTGAATGTAGCAAAATTGCAGCCTTTCTCTCTTCGTAGTACTTTATATTGTCTTTTATAACAGACGCTTCCATTTATATCTTAAACTGCTGTTTCCACTTCTTGAAGTTTACAGCTACGTTTCCTTCCAGTGACATTACATCAGGCAGTCGTAAGTTTTCAATTCCTGAAAGATCACGGGACCACCTTTTGAACACCACAAGTCACAAGTAAGGTTGTACTCTTTCTTTAAGACGTAATTTACTGTACCACTTCTTCACTGAGTATTCGTTGTTTGTTCCGCAGCGCCATGTCAAGTATGTAATAATAACCAACGATGAATTACAAATCAAGGTTTATTATAACTTTCCTAGACCAATACAAGACTAAGATGACATATGTGGCTCTCTCACCTTAACTCTATGCCCATTAGGATATATTCTGACAAACACTAGACCAGCAAGTCCATTACTTACATCTTCATCAGGTCTATCATGTGCAAATCCATTAGCCAATGTGACGTCAGCAAAGAGTTCATTATTGTCTCCCGAAATTGTTCGTCCACTGGGGCTGAAGAACGAAAATCTGGTAAACCATGAAGGAAAAGAAAAGCTGTGTGATGAGTTATTTTAACTCTGGGCGGGAAGTGTAGATAAAGTGCACCACATGTAAAAACTGGTCGCATGAAAAATGTACCGATAGCGATCTATATTATCTAACTGTAAAAGAATTTCGTGGGCCCCAAGGTATAATGGAGTCTGAAAAAAAAAAATGTAATATTTGTGACAACTAGACCTGGTCGCTCCAACACTAAAAATTGAGGCAAAGCAAAAATTTTGCCACTTCTTTTTCTTTCTATTTTAAATAAATTTTGCATATTCATTGTTGAATTAAACCACATCTACAAGGTATTACATTACTACTGAGTTCCAGCATATACACATAAATTTGACAAGCATCGAAAGAGCAGTTTAGTGTTTAGAAAAATAAAAATTGGCTAATTTATAAAAAAGTTCATGTAAAACTAGGAGTAGATGCAATGGACATTAAAAAAAACAGAGAATATGATACGCACATTAGACGTCACAAATGCTGTTAACAAAACACATAAAGCAGTTACACCATTTCGTTTGACTTCTACACACGACTTCACTGCCAATTTCTCTATTTTCACAATGTTCGCACGTAATTTTCAACCTTTGTAATTCAAAACATGACGYACGTTCACTTTTTTAATCAAGTTCTCTCGCCGACGTTAATTTTATTCTACAATAAATCCTAAACTCCGCACCAAGTATATTAACGGGCTTGTCAATGAGCCAAGTTCTTCATTCGCAAATTCCTAGCGTAGCTTCATACCTAAACCGAAAACGTGACGCAAATTTAACTTGCATAAACAGCATGCGAAAACGTTTATTAATGCTCGTTCTCCCGGCAATTTACTCTGCATATTGCAGTTGGCCGCGTCCTCCCATCTGAATAAGTAAGTATCAACACCTGCTCCAAAAAACAAATCGTGAATCCGTAGTAAATACAAGGCTTAGCCAGCATTTCTGTAAGGGTTTGAGTGGATAAAAGTTCTTACGGATACTAAACTATAGAAATAAGAAAGGGGTGAGTTCTAGAAATACATGTTATGCAACTTACACGATAAGCTGAATATCACGCAGCATCAGAACGCTTAGTTGTATTACAATGTGCCAGTTTTGGAACACTTAATTCATCTTTTAGGATTGAAAATATAGCAATTACACAGATATTCAGATCGTTATAAGGTGTCATTGTGAAGGTTCTTTTGAAAGCACGTTTCTCTAAAAACTACTGAAGGAATCACACATGTATAAAATTTGCAGCTACAAAAGCACTGGAAATAAAAAGGAGCTTTCATTTTCGAAAGCTACTGGCTCATTTGTACTGACAGGCATCAGCATTAATTAATTTAATATAAAGGCTTAGAATACTAAATATTACAGCAGAAAGAATTTAATTAAACAACGAATGACAAACGATGTCAATGTACATAACTGTAATTCGCTCCTCATTCCAAAAGAAGTAGCATTTTAATTAATTTTAAGTAAATATACTGACGACATGGAAACAGCGAGATATATTCATTTAGTGTGAATAAATTTTGGTACACATGTGTGTTCTTATGAAGAATACGAATTGATCAGTTATTCAGCCTTATCAATTACGGTATTTATAATGTTATCTTTTTTTTTAGTTTTTTTCATAGGCAAAAATTACACTGCCGCTAATTGCAAAAGCTTCTTTGATTTTTTTAGTGTGCCTAGTTCATAAAAACGTCAAACTTAGTGAGTTTTATGGATGGCAAACAGTCAATTCAGCCAAGGAAACAATACGGCTTTTACGAAGTAGACGCGCGATCAAATAAAAACGATAACTTGCTGTATAACTCAGAAAGTAATATAAAATCTAAAACATTTTCTTACAAATAGGAAAATATCGGCAAGGGTAGCTGAACACAAAAATTCAATCAAACAGAAGCAGACCACCTCAGCCCTATTCCAGCACATACTGACAACAGGTCACAAGATAAACTTTGAAGAAACTAAACAAATAGCTACTGCTGACAATTTTATAAACTGAGAAGAGACCGGAGAACCTTAACAAAAGGGATGACAGCCTACGCTTACTAGCGGCTTGGAAACCAGTATTGGAGGACTATAAGTTGACTGTGAGATCGGGAGTAGTTGCAAACAATGCTGTAGCTTCGGGAATATGTATTTCTTCAGGATCTTCAGGTCAAACAGACATCACAACAGGCCAAGATGTAAATGCATCAGCATCAGATCCTGTCCAGTACACTGCGCCAGTCACCCGCAGTCGAACAAGGACGTCTACAACTACAAAAATCAACACGCAATAGATTTTGACTTCGTCAAAAAGATTTTAAAAACTTTTAACAATTTACCACTAGAATATGATGAATGATATTTCATCGAAAAGTCGTGGAATAGGCTCTGCACGGAGCTTTTCACACCCTATGCGAAGAAACCTTGAAAGGTATCCTGATTATAATAAATATATTATAGCTTATAGTCAGAATTATTAGGCGTGAGAAGGATAGAAGTTAAATTATTCACTGCAGTTATAAGAAATTCAATAAAATAGTAACAAGCTACTGACACCTAGCCCAAGTACTCTATTACATTTATTTAAAAAGGTGTGAATGCTGAGACTCGCGGTTATTATGTGTAAAAATCACCGTGAAACATATGTGGATATAACGGAAGAATAAATAATGTATCAGCGCAAAAGAAAGCAACTAGATTACAAACGATAACGGTATTAATTAATTTCAAAGTTCAATTCTCATGTACAGAAAATGGTATACAAGAAAGAAAGCACAGTCAAAGCATTTTTTGTCAAGTAAGCGCAAAAAGATTCTGCAAATAAATGAATGTTACAAGAAACAGTTCACGACGAAAAAACCTTTTTATGGTAAATCTGTAACAAGTGGGCTTGAGTCGATTCCCTCAAGAGCAGTGTAGTATTTAAAATATTCCGTTTATACTTAAATAATTATTAATTAACAGAGAGTTAATAGTTAATTTCGCCCCGCTGTAATTAAAGACGAAGCAAAGCAGTCGCTTGAGAGCCAAAATCAAGCTGAACCTTGCATTTCCTGGGGAGCAAATAAACAATGTGTCCCTTCGGTATTCGGCAGCAGAGGGCAAGCGGTATTTAGCAAGAGCTTAATTTTCTGAGGGAGGAATGTAATAAGAGCAAAAATCCGCTTACCCATATTTTTATTGGAATAGTTCAGTCGAAGGTAAACAAACAAGCAACTTACTTTTTAACGGTACCTTACCATAGAGTTTAGTGAATGAAGGACCCCATTCATAATACAATTCTTTCAATTCATACACGAAATGCTCGCTCAGGGATGCATATAAAACAGGGAAGTAGAAAGAAGCGACAAGGGCACAATAAGAAAATTTTGAATTATTGATTTTAGTATGATATAAAGAGAGCACTAGGCAAGCATCAAAATATCCCGATACGTCTGAAAGGAACCAAGTGGACTTAAAAGTGTTATTTGTAGTACAATTTGTGACGTCGGGTTGTCGTCAAAATGTACCTAAACTGAATTCTTATCGTTTCTGTTTCAAAACTTAAAATAACGTAATTTTAACGTCTCTGTGTGGGGTTACGCACTTGTAATCATCGAAACTCTAGTGCTTGACGCTTTATAAAAACTACCAGTACCAATTTAGTCACTAAAACCTCAATTTACAGTAACTCGAACCTAAATTATAGTGGAGGATTCGTAGTATGCTATACGTAGTTTTTTTTTCGCTACGTGACGCATTTACATAATATATCAACGGATTTTTCTTTCCCATAAAAGTTTCAATATTATTGTAATATGTTGTTGGTCTAAAACCTATATTATATTCTGTATACTTCTTAACAAATTTTATTTGAACATTTTTTCTCTAATTTTCATGACAACAGGAGAGATAGTAGTTTTCAAATTTTCAAAATGGCATAACTCGAATATTGTTTATGCGAATTCAACAAATGATGGGTAGTTTTAAAGTAAATATAATGGCTTTCAATATAATTATAAATAACTTATTGCAGATTAATGGCAAACTGTTTGACAATAGGAGGTTTTATTTAAGAAAATTTTATGTTTGATTAAATATCTTTTAAAAAATCAAATGCATCCCTATAGACTTTTTTGCCAGCTGTTATAGTTCATTAATCAAGTAAGATAAATTCGGGCTCGATGTCGTTCTTCGTTTCTTGATTATAGTAAAAGATACTGTGAACCTGTCATTTGGTTCGGCTATTTTTCCCTTGAAGTAAAATTAGGCTGTTTTATTAAAAAGTCACAACGTTTGCTCATAAATTACGACTTCTCTCTGGTGCGTCCAATATAAAAAAAATAGTACCAAATTTTTACTAATACTAGCTGAAGGTTAGGTACTGAATGGGTCTTGTAGGTACTCATTTTTAACTCAGTAGTCCATGACCTTTTTGAATAACAACTTAGATATTACACATTGCTTACCGTACCTCGCTGGACAGATCACACGGAATTAATAATCCTTCATTCTCGGAATACCAACAATCTGTTTCTTGTACTAAGTATTAGTGTTATTATTGCTTATTGTTGCCAATGGAAAAGCTATTAAAGTAAGTAATATAAAATACAAACGCACTATATTTTGGTCAACAATCTACTTATAATATATTAAAAACAGTCAACAACAAACTAACAGTAGAAAACAACACAACAGTATTACAATTACCATATTAGAAAAATTATTAATGATCCCCAAAATGTCCGCCGTTACTGGCAAATCACTAATCTAATCTAACCCAATAAGTCGTAATTTATGAGTAAACGTCTGACTTTTTTAATGTAAACTAAATTTATTCCAAGGAAAAAAATAGCCGAACCCCAGCTCGGGCTCACAATTTTTTTTTACTATAACCAAGAAAGAGATCGCCCTCCGGTTCCCAAATTCATCTTGCTAGATTAACGAGTTGTAACAACTAACAAAAAAGTTTATGGGGTTGTATTTGTTTTTCTTAAGATATTTGATCAAATACAAAATTTTCTTATGTAATGCCTTCACTTGTCAAACAGTTGCAATAAATTATTAATTTATTATGATTATATTAAACCATAAAATTCATTTTAAAAGTAGCCATCATTCGTTCAATTCGCTCAAACCATACTTGAGTTGTGCCATTTTAAAGATTTCAAAACTTCTATCCCTCCTATTGTCGTTGTTATAGTAATTAGAAAAAAATGGTCAAAACAAAATTTTGTTAAGAAGTAAACATAGATTACAATGTGTTTATTATAGACCAACATTGTATGCACCTTTTTTGAGAAATAAACTATCAATGGATACGTTATATTAAATGCGCACCTAGCAGCAGTTAAAAAATAATATAAAATTATTCTTATTATTATATCGCCGTATTAACATACTGATAAATATTGTTTTATTTATATTTTTATTCATTCACAGTCAAACATAATCTACCACTTTGTTACACTTGCCTTGCAGCTGCATGCAAATTTATTATATAATTAAAATTGCACGCAAGCCTATAAATTGCTTTTCCATAGTTGTTTGCGAAAGAAATTAAACTGAATAAGGCGCCCTAATTGAAAATTTCCCCCTGGAAAACGTGCAAAACATGAACAAAACAAAAAAAAAAGATCTGCGTGAAATTAGTATGCGTAGATTATGTACATGACCCTTATACATCAATTTTCAACAGCTTTACTTGGTCGAATAAACATTAGTATTATTAGAAAAAAGTAGACCATTAAAAGGAATGAAATAACCTTAGATTGGTTATACATAATAGCCGAAGCAGATTACTCCACTCGTCCAACAATGAACTCTATTTACAAACGGAGCGAAAGAAAATTGTGATTTATAAAACTCTGTCACAGACTTCATCGGGCATGTTCATCTACAACATTCCGGTATAAATGATCCTTCTAAGATTATGTTATTCAGATACTGTACAGTCTACTTTTATAGCTTTTCTTTGGGTAAGCTGGCATAAAAATTTGCTAAAAAAATTTGTATTGTAGAAACTAAAGAGGTGAGAAGTTAGTTCAAGTTCCTTAGAAGAAATGTATACAACTGGTTTACTAATTGGGAGGTATCAATGCGAATAAATACTTGTTCAGGTACAAGCACCTTAAGAACCTAATAGAAACCAACTCTCTAACGTAGGTGTTTATGTAAACGTAAGGGACCTCTGGTGACTGATGATTATAAATTATTGGTGTTATAACAAACTATTTAATGGTCTCAATCTCTCAATTGATATGTTAATTAAATTCGATAATGGGGCATCAGTAAAAGAGACCAAATTTTCTATTTTGCATGCTTTTTGACTATATTTGGGTTATATTTCTTCAATTTCTTGAAAATTTGACGTTTACAGTACACTGAACAGAGTCAGATATCTCTAAAAGACATMAAATGCGGCTTTTCACTTTTAGATAGGGCATAAAAAGATACTTATGCTGCATCAAACGTTTCAGGTTCACTGAAAACTTTTCCCACTAAGAGAGTTTGAATTTTAAATTTCTGTAGTAGATAACTTGATATTTTTAAATGGAACGTTATATTTATTTTTACGTCATTAAAGTATTATTAAAATTATCATTCTAGCGGTTTTATTATCATAAATCTGGAATAAAATGTATTTTTTATGATTTTCTTATATCACCTTAGCTTTGTTTATTGTCAGTTGTTTTGGCCTTTTTATTATGCGGACGGCAGTTTCTTTTTCGCAAAAGAAGCCTCTTGATAAACTATTAACCATTTACAATCATTAAAACAAAAATGTAATTTCAATAGGTATATATTGATGTACAAACAAACATATTGCTTTAACCAGTGGAATCGTCTACAACAAAAAACGCGTTCTCCTATGATCGACTCCAACTTATTCAAATTTTCAAAACTTTGATGTCCTGTAACTTTTGAAGCGGGAGGCTGCACACCGTAGGGCTCCGGATTGGAGGTCAGGGGTCATGAGCTACTACCATACTAAGTTTGGTCGTGATCCGATCAATTCCGTTTCACGTACCTCGCGGTACGATCAATGGGAAACGAAAAATTCAAGATCAAACACTACGAAATGTAGACTCTTTTGGTAGAAAACATTTTTAGTAAATCTAAAAGATTACATCCAGTTATTAAAGATACTTTCTTTCCTTATTTAGAGATGAAAATCAAACTTTCTGTGTTTTTTTTTACTTTTACAGATATTTGGCTTTGTCCAAAAAACTACAAACGGTCAAAATTTTCTAAAACTTCATTATTGGCCGAAGCCGTACAAATAGAACATGTGTTGTTAAAAAGTAGCCTGTTCCATTTAAAAACATAGATATGGTTTGAAAACGCCTAGAAAAATACCTTGATTTAGTACAATGAAATATTAGTAATTCTACTTTTTATTTTTTTCACTTCCTACTGTCTTTACCAAAACGTAACAAAATCTAGCTTCTTGTAACCAGTGCATACATACACAGTTTTGCAGATACCGATGAAGCCACTTACTATGGATTGGAACCTTTAACCAATATTTTTACTATTGGATGTACTTAATTTAAGCCGATAAGGGCAATCATGCTTTTTATCCGAAATATACAGGGTTTTTGGAACGCCTAGTACGAACTTTTACCCGCGGTTAGAGCGAGGCAAATGCGATGGTACTACCGTTGCAATATTGTGCCATTTTAGTGAAAATGAAGCAGTGGAAAGTGGAACAACGCATGTTTGCATATAGCACATATATCCAAAATGGCGAATTAGTGATAACTACACAGCGGCTTTTCCGCACTCACTTTAATATTGGTCGACGGGGAGCTGTTCCATCTCGTAACACTGTCATAAGATCAGTAAAAAATTTGAGATCAACTGACAGTATAATGAAGAAAAAGTCACATGGTCCAAAATGTACCGTAAAAACCCCCGAAAACATAGAACGAGTAAGAAATGCGCTCATCAGAAGTCCATCACGATTCGCTCAAAAGCCTGCAATTAAATTGAACATGAATCGGGAATCAGTTAGGACAATCTTGCATAAAGATTTAAAATTCCACCCCTACAAATTACAGCTTGTTCAGCAATTAAAGGAAAAAAGATTTCGAAACTCGTGAAGATTTTACTGCGAGAATGCAAGTGATTTTTAGAAGGGAATTTTACGACTGCACCTCCTAATGAGTGATGAAGCTCATTTTCATTTAGATGGAGCAGTCAATAAACAGAACTTTAGGTACTAAGGCACCTGAAAATCCTCGAAATATCCATGAACGACCACTTCATTCTAAAAAGTCACTGTGTGTTGTGCCATTGGACTTACCTGCATATTGGTCCCTACTTTTTTTGAAGAAGTCGGGCGTAGGTACAATCACCGTTAATTCTAACCGCTACGTTGACATGATCCAAAATATGTTTATGCCAGAACTACGACGAAAACGGATAAATCCAAGGAATGTTGTACGCAATATTTTCCTAGTAAAACTCATTTCGCGTTTTGAGGATGTGCGGTGCCTTCAAGGTCTCCAAACCTGTCAACATGCGATTTTTTTTTGTGGGGGTATTTAAAGAGTCGGGTGTATGCTCACAAGCCCCGTAATTTGGTCGAATTGAAGAATGCCATTCGTAAGGGAATCTTGACCATTGATCAAGTGATATTGGAGCGTGTTATGGAGTCAGATTTGTATCGAAAACTGCATCCGACGCGACGAACACCATCTTGACGATATTATGTTCCATACTTAATTTTAATCGTAAATGGCATAGTATAACTTTCATTTTTATTTTAATAAAATTTTATTATCTTGTAATTTTCTTGTGTAGTACTTATTTTAAAATCGTCCGGTTCCCGATTGTCACCCTGTATTATATAATACTGTATACAATAAATATTTATTTGAGTCAAACAAAATTACCAGAACCTTGATCCCCTATATAATTACAAATTTCTTTATTTTAAAGAAGCCTTTTTTTACACACCTTTCAATTGTATACCGCTCTTTTGAATTTGGATTTTAATTAAATTACAAAAAGCAACATCAGTCCTTGAAACAAATCAATAATCCTTTGAAATAAATGATCATCTTCAATAGCCTGCATGGAGCATTTTATCACAAAATCTCTCTGCTGCTGAATCACGTGATAGGCTGGTATTTCATTTCTGCCAGGGCGGCTGTTGAGGGCATCTTTTGTTACAAAAAGGAAGACACAATACGCGAATATGATCAAAGCCTACTAAATCCATTTCATTCCAGCCCTAATTTCAACGAACCCGGAAAAACACATTAATTGATGAGCCTCCGGGCGAGATTGTATCTTCGGTCGTCGGGCTCAAACACACAATCAGAGTAATTAACTAAAAATATCATTTTCATTAGCTAATTACACCTTTTTTGCCGGAGGTCTGCTTTTGACAGTGGCGTCGTCTTTCAGCGAAATAGCAAGCATTTCCCTAATGCTAGAGAACGTCCACTTTAACTGTACTCGATTCCTTCAAAGGATTAGATTTTTTTATAATTAATGGATCTTTTAAGAGGGCAAATATTTATGAGCGGAAAGCGTAATATAATACTACGGATATTTTGTAATGGATTTGTAAAGGAACAGACTTAAATACAAGTACATCAAAAAAATTAATTGTTCTTCTATTCTGCCATTATAGTAATTTATCTCTATCACAGAAAGAGGAATCCAATTACGAAATAAAAAGATATTGTCTAAAGGTACGTTGCAGTCATTAGCAAATTGAGATTAGTCAAATATCTCTTAGCCAAATTGTAATGATTTATGTAAATAATAACATTTTTATATTAGAAAGGTAACTGTGATTAAAAATGAATATTTACATGTTTTAAGGGTTAACTAAGCTTATTCGCAATAATTCTTTAACAACCTCCTGCAAATGAATCAAAGTTCCTGCTGCCTGGCCGCGAACAAATTGGTTTCAGACAATCTCTTATACACGTAAGTAGGCTAGCTGCATATTATATAAATAAAACAAAATCAGTATTTCGAAAATCCGTCAGATCTCTAGCCCAAATGTCGTATGTGAATATACTGGGTGTGCACTTAAGGTGTAGTTCCGTTAATATTAAACATTTTGAAAATGTTTCATATTTGTACCAAATCAAGTGATCTGCGCTATAAATAATATATTATATTATGCAGGGCGTTCAACCACAACCTTACCTGTATAGGTATATATCTGAAATATGGATAAATTGATGATATCTATACAGGATGCGGCACTTAGGATGGACGCACTACAGTTCCGTTAATAAACATGGTGTTCATGCTAACAGTCTACAATAGCTAACTTTTTGATTTGAAATCGTAGAATAGTGGTTTAAATGGGAAAGTATCTTTATTTTTCGAGAAAAATTTGATTTGTTTACAAAAAACAATTGAACATTATCTGTCAAAGATATTGACCACAAGTTTGTTATTTTAAATAGAACGACCCTAATTTTTATAGCGCATTCGATTCGCCACATCAAATTAAACAAAAAAATATTTAGATACCAACAGCTTATAGTCATTTGTTTTTAAGATATTTGGAGTAATATGATTTGTGTTCACGAAACGGTCTATAATAGCTAACTTTTTTATTTGAAATCGTAGCATAGTGGTTTAAATGGGAAACTTTCTTTATTTTTCGGGAAAAATTTGATAGGGTTTACAAAAAAACAAATTAACATAATCTGTGAAAGATTCTAATTACAAGTTTGTTATTTTAAATAGAATGACCCCACTTTTTATAGCGCATTTGATTCACCACATCAAATTAAACAATTGAACATCATTCTAAGATTTCAAATAAAGAAGTTAACTATTATTGTAGTTTCGTGAAGACAAATCATATTACCTGTAACATCTCAAAAACAATAAATGACAGTAGGGTGTTGGTATCTTAACGCTTTTTTGTTTAATTTGATGTGGTGAATCGAATGCGCTATAAAAAAGTGGGGTCGTCTTTTTTAAAATAACAAACTGTAGTCAATACTTCACAGATAATGTCAATTGTTTTTTTTTATAAACACCATCAAATCTTCTCGAAAAAATATTTACCCATCTACGATTTCAAATAAAAAGTTAGCTACTGTAGACTGTTTCTTGAACACAAATCATATTACCCGAATATCTCAAAAAAAATGACTATTGGGTGTTGGTACCTTAATACTTTTTTGTTTAATTTGATGTGGTGAATCTAATGCGCTATAAAAAGTGAGGTCGTTCTATTTAAAATAACAAACTTGTAGTCAACATCTTTAATAGATGTTCAATTTTTTTTTTGTAAACACCATCAAATTCTTCTCGAAAAATCAAGAAGCTTTCCATTTAAACCGCTATGCTACGATTTCAAATAAGAAAGTTAGCTATTGTAGGCCGTTTTCGTGAACACAAATCATATTACCTGAAATATCTAAAAAAACAAATGTCTGTAGGGTAGTGGTATACTTTAGTACTTTTTTGTTTAATTCGACGCCCTTAATCGAGTGCGCTATTTAAAATAACACACTTGTAGACAATATCTTCGACAGATGATGTTCGATTGTTTTGTTGTAAACACCAAATTCTTCTCGAAAAATCAAGAAATTTTTCCATTTAAACCCTATTCTATGATTTCAAATAAAAAAGTTAACTATTGTAGACTGTTAGCGTGAACATCCTGTAGAAAAAATTCAAATAAATGTTTTCAAATTAAAGTTGTACCCAGATCTGCAAGAGCTACCTACAACTCGGCTAACTTCTAGAAAACCTCTGTGGACAGAAGATTTCCTTCGTGCTCTTATACCATTGAAGATGGATGGTGTTCTGTTTGGCAACTTAAGAAACATGATATATTCAATCAGCAGCTTATAGA